>JARHVA010003186.1:132500-697500 GCA_037957365.1 Torreya grandis
GTCCAACCCTAGATTATTTGAATATGCCAAGTTTAATAATCACCTTCACATTATATGTTGTATGATAGGTTTTGACTAAAACCAAAATGATAATAAAATAATCATGCAAATAAATACCTCCATCATAGACTATATTAAGCCATGGACCCTTTTCAATATGCATTATTCCTTTGGCTAACACAAAAATACCTTTATTTAATTTACAAACCTTTATTTAGCTCAAACTTGCTAAGTAAAACCATTAAATAATAAGACAAACAAGCCTTTTTCCATTATAACTATGACTTAAACTTAATCAAACTTGTCCTAAGGTTAGTACCCAAACCTTATAATGTGAAATATGATTCATAAATAACATCTTAATTACTTTGTATAACATTCTGACATGGGACTCAACCTAGAATTTACCTGTTATAAGTGCAATCATTGACAAGATTATGGAATAAGACTCCACATCAAAATAAGATCACACAAGGACATCTAGGCATAAGTTACAATGATTATATACATGGATTGAAACCAAGTAAAATGTTAAATTATGCAAGTATGTTCTAGATACCTAAAATAATATTAAATCACAATAATCAACACAACTAAATGAAGAAAACACATTAGTAATTTAATGCATGGTACAATAAATAATGTATATAACAAATATACATCTAATATACATTGTGTGTGTAGGGTTTCCATCTCATTCTCTCATTCCCCACTCATCTCTATATGCTCCATCATCTTAAATGATACCCTCCCTTGGTCATAATCAATAGGGTGGACTCCATCCTACTTACACCTTAGTACAAATGAATAATATCTAGACCATATCATGAAATAACCATGATAAACTATTATAATATAATAAACTACATAATCTTGATTAAAATGTATCATTAAAATTAATAAACAACTAACTACTAGTTAACTATCATGATCACAAGTGACAGGACCTAAGTTCCCCAAAGCTCTAACACAACTTGTCAGATTTAAGAGCACACATGATTACCATTGTATAAGCAACTTAAGATTGCGGAAATAACTAGAAGAATAAATAAATATCAATGAGAAAACACATAGAATATGAGAGGCAACACACAATTGTATTCAACTCATTACAAAGGAAATTACAATAAAGAGATCACACTCTTCTTCCACCTCTGTGAGGCTTCCTCCTCAAGGGATCCCAGTAATCTTCCCACCTGAGTAATCTTCTCTCATAGGTCACAACACATAGCTAACACAAGCTATTGTTTACCTCATTTTACATCTAGTACAATCAAGTACCAACTGGTACTCCAAGTAGATCTCACCATGATCCTGCTCCTGATGTATTGCTGTCACCTTGATCTTGCTCCCCCACCGATCTCCTTTTGACCCTCGCACATACACACCCCTGCAAACCAACCTGATCTTACTTATCACATGTAGATCTCCACCATGATCCTATAACACCCTGCATATCAAACCTGATCTTACATACATGGAGAATCCTACTTGATTCTACCATGTAAAGAACTCTCCAAGTTCAACACTTGGGTTCTACAAGTTATACTTAGTTCTTCACTTAACAATATAGCCCATGAGTCTATTATATAGATCTCATGCATACACTAATTTAGACAAGCATCTCAAAGACTCGAACTGGTCTTTATCATGTAAACTCTGCATTCACTTAACTGACTATTCATCAACAGTAGTTCTGACTGCCATAGGTGACCGACATTGGTCCCTATCTTCCTAGAGGTGACCGACGCTGGCAAAAATCCTGTCGATGCCAGTTGCTGTAAATTGATCCCTGACCGATGTTGGTTGTGGCCTGCCGATGCCGGTGACTGCATACTCAGCATCCTCCTTTTATTTGCAACAAGGCAAAGCTTTTAGCTCCACACCCTAAAAATCTCCCACTTAGAGATAAATAGCTACACCTATACCTATACTAGTACTCTATCTAATATGCATCCTGGCTTGTATTCCTCTTCAAGCTCCCACTTGAAGACTACCCACGACACTCCTTATGGTGTTAATCCTATGCCTAAATTTCTTCATCCTCAGCGTACCTTCTTCTACCATTATTATACTCCCACTCAATCAAAAACCCTTGTGAGTAACCTGTAATCAAAAAACCACTAACCAGATCTGGGCCATCTGTTAGTCAAACTCACTCTGAGAACATCCAACCTTGCTCTGATACCATTTGACAGGATCTTAGTTCCCCAAAGCTCTGACACAACTTGTCAGATTTAAGAGCACACATGATTACCATTGTATAAGCAACTTAAGATTGCGGAAATAACCATAAGAACAAATAAATATCAATGAGAAAACACACAGAATATGAGAGGCAACACACAATTGTATTCAACTCATTACAAAGGAAATTACAATAAAGAGATCACACTCTTCTTCCACCTCTATGAGGCTTCCTCCTCAAGGGCTCCTAGTAATCTTCCCACCTGAGTAATCTTCTTTCATAGGTCACAACACATAGCTAACACAAGCTATTGTTTACCTCATTGTATATCCAGTACAATCGAGTACCAACTAGTACTCTAAGTAGACCTCACCATGATCCTGCTCCTGATGTATTGCTGTCACCTTGATCTTGCTCCCCCATCAATCTCCTTTTGACCTTCGCACATACACACCCCTGTAGACCAACCTGATCTTACTTATCACATGTAGATCTCCACCATGACCCTGCAACACCCTGCATATCAAACTTGATCTTAAATACATGGAGAATCCTACTTGATTCTACCATGGGAAGAACTCTCCAAGTTCCACACTTGGGTTCTACAAGTTCTACTTAGTTCTTCACTTAACAATATAGCCCATGAGTCTATTATATAGATCTCATGCATACACTAATTTAGACAAGAAGCTCAAAGACTCAAATTGATCTTTATCATGCAAACTCTGCGTTCACTTAACTGACTATTTGTCAATAGTAGTTTTGACCGCCACAGGTGACTGACGTCGATCCCTATCATCCTGGAGGTGACCGATGCCGGCCAAAATCTTGTCGATGCCAGTTGTTGTAAATTGATCCCTGATCGACGTTGGTTGTGGCCTACTGACACCGGTGACTGCATACTCAACATCCTCCTTCTGTTTGCAATAAGGCAAAGCTTTTAGCTCCACACCCTAACAACAAGTAATAAACACTATTCATAATCAACAGACTACTAATATAGCCACTTAACACATAATTTTAACCAATCACTAACCACATAATCTAGTAATAAAAATATTAATAATTCTATAGGAAAATTAGGGTGTAATAATTTCTTACATCCCATTCAATTATTTTGGTTCCAAGAAATGCCAATGCATTATCTGATATGATGGTAGAAGGGACTCCAAACCTGGTTATAATCCCTTCTTAAGAATTAATAATATTGGTCTCATTTGATTATTTCAAATAAATTACCTTCATCCATCTGGTAAAGTAAATTTTTTTAGTTAGTATCTATTTGTGTCCCAAGCTTAATAGTGGATTGATTGCCCCTATGAAGTCTAATCCCCACTACATAAATGGTTACTCAACTAAAATGGGGTGAAAATGGAGGGATGTAAGCTTCTCTTTACCCATAATGAAGTCACCTTTATTTAATTTCTTGACACATGCATATCAATCCTTTAAGATACTAGGCCAATAGTATCCTTCTTTCATTATTTTTAGAGTTATAGTTCTTAAAGCATAATTCCCTCCTAAAAAGCCATCACAAAAATCTTATAGCAATATATCAATCTAATTTGAATCTACACGCCTTATAAGAACACCATTAATGTTTATTTTTAATAACACACTATCAATAAGGATAAAAGGAATAGCTTAAAGTATGAAATACTTTTTTTTTCTTATCTAAACCTTGAGGGAACATAACAATATGCAAGTAATGGATCATCTCTTGTGTCCAACTTGTAGGAGATGAAGATGCAGCTACATGTGGCTCATATTAGGTTGATAGGATAGCCTCCTTATTTTATTATAAATATGAATATAAGTGATCACATATCCTTTTACCTTTTATTAGCTTGGCTACCTTGAATTACAAGTCATATTCTATCACTTTTATGATCCAAGAAACCATATTTTCATTCAAATATTTTCTTAACAAGAAGTGTTTAATACTTGAGTGAGATACCATAAAATGAATCTTATTGTTTGAAAGCATGTGTCTTAATTTTTTTAGACTTATCATTATTGAAAGTACATGCTTTTCCATAAAATTATACCTTACCTTATAGTCTTGCAATCTTTGGCTAAAGAAGGCAATTGGTTACTTGAACTTCTCATCATTATATTGGGTTAAAATAACTTAAATAGTCTCCAAAATTACAAATGTATACAATATAAAATCATTTGATAAATTGATATTTACATGTGTAGGTGCTTGGTCAATGGATTACTTTATGGCCTCAAAATTATTCTTTCCTTACTTTATCTAACTATAATTATGATTTTTATTCAAGATGGTTGTTAGTGGCTTAGATAAACTTGAAAAATCAGAAATGAACCTTCTTAAGAAGTTGATTTTACCCAAAATTATTTTTAGTACCTTATTTTGTTGAGTAAAATAAAAGGATAAGATGGAGTTTAGCCTTTCAAGATCAATGGTTAATATTTTATTTGAACCAACATGGGCCAAGATCTTACCTTCATAGACTAAAAAGTCACATTTATTTGGGTTGAGAGACCCCAAATTGCCTACATCTTTCAAAAAATCTACCTAAGATGACTCAAATTATAATTATCATTCTTTAAAAACATAGTTATTCCATCTAGATATATTGAAACTATCTCATTTATCCATGGCTCTTTAAAATATAACACCTACATTTGAAAATCTAAAGGGCATTATCCTATAATAATAGGTTAGCCATTTAGTGTTTAAGGCTATTTTAAATTCATCTTTCTCTCTTACAAAAAAATTATTATACCCACTATAGCCATCAATAAGAGAAAAACACTCATAGCCTATTACCATTTGTCAAATTTTCTCCATGGATGGTAAAGGGTAGTGACCCTTCTCTGAAGCCTTGTTCAAATATATAAAATAAAGACACAACCTTATTTATCTATTATTTTTCCTCATAGGCACAAGGTTTGAAACTAATGAGGAGTGATTTATGGGAAAGATTATTCTTGACTCAATCAACTTGGTCAACTCTTTTCTCATTAAGGACTTCATATTTAGATTAATAGACTTTTGCCTTTATCTTAATGGTTAGGCATTAGATTCCATCTCTATGTTATGTTGAGCCAATATTGGATCAAAACCATTGAGTTCACTATATTCATACTAAAAAATCAATGAATTCTTGGCACAACTCAATAAATTATTCTCTTTCATGTTTAGAACATACTTTTCATGTTTGAAAAGCTTATCCTTGAAGATGGTAATGCCTTCATAGTTTTCTTCATTTTTAGACATCCTCAATTTCTATTTCCTCATTTTGTCATCACTATTTAAGATTCTCTCAAGTGTGACAAGCCTTTGGGGTATCTTGTTTGTCTTTAATTTCACAATCTTATCCTCATATAATTATTGTAATTTATTCTAACTTTTAGAAGAGAATTCAACTTCTTCTTGAAGAAAACATGTTATTTATTTATTATCTTAAAACAATTTCCAACTCAAAACATTATCTAGGATGGAAGGCCTTACCACTACCTTGATGTGATATTGACATGTATAATTTTTTATATAATTAGGAATGTCAAATTGATCTCCTATGTCTACCAACCAATTAGAATTTTTATTTTCCTCTCTTGGAATAGCCTGTATGTTGAAAGCTTCAAATTATTCTATTAGATCCTACACCCTATGTTTATATGATTTCAAGAGAAAAAATTTAACTAAATTATACCCTCTAACCCTATGTTCAAACATCTCACTATTACCTAACACTTGTATTATTTTTGCTCCTACCTTTATTGACCATTAGAGACCATGCATGAATGCTTCATACTTAGCTATATTGAAATTATAACTAAACTAAAATCTAAATGAAGAGTATTACCTTTGATTTTATGTATATATCAATATCATTCTAGGCCCTATTCCATTATTATTTATTAATCTGTTAAATACTAGCTTCCATAAACCTTCACTAGACTTACTTAGCTTGGCAAGAGTTGGTATAAATGTTCTATATTCATGCAAAAAATAAAATACCAAACCTTATTCTTTAATAAAATTTTAAGGATCATACTCATGGTTTTGACATTCCCACTCATCAAGGAAAATATTATAAATTCTTTCAAGAAGAGTGGTTGGATCTTGATCACTTGGATTCTCCTTCTCATCAAGTATATTATAATTCACATTGGTAATGTTTGGCATGTAAGGTTATATATTAAATTTGGAAATAGGTAATTATTTTATATTAACCTTAATACCATACCTTTTTATTAAAAAAATAATGACCAATATGAATATATTTACCCTCCAATATTCAATGTGAATTTGCTTGACAAACATAATGCAAAATATGGTGGCAAATCAACTACCATAACATCTTGAATAATAGAAAGACTTTGGAAAGAATGCAAAGTCAAGTGCAAAACTTTAATTATTTATAGTATCTTGTTATTTTTACCATATAAATATAACACTCTTTTTGTGTTAGGATCATATTTCAAGTTACACTTATCAGCTATCTACTTTGGCATAACTATGCTTCTAGCACCACTAACAACCATACAATCGTGAACTTGATTATCACCAATGATCAAATAAATTTAAAATGGAAGAGGTTTAACATATATACTTGGTTTTAATTCAGCCTTGGTTGGTTATATCTTCTATTTGAAAGGTTGTACCTCTTGCTTAATGATCTATCAAGAATTAATAAGAACCTCATTTGCCTTCCTTACTAGTCTAGCTAAGATATAAGTTAGAGAGATATTCTTGGAGAAAATCATTTTGTCCATAAATAGTTAAAGTATCCCACATTGATATTCTCACATGTGACTTCTTCATTTGGTTTATGATGTTGATAGGAATTATAATAACCCTTGGCTTCCCCTTTGGAATAATAGTCCTCTCTTGAGTATGAGAAGTTTGAGATATTACGTTGCCTCCAATAGTCTAATTTTTATTCACTTTGGGGGTTTTAATGGGCTCATTATTATTTTTATAAGATGAATAAACCAAATCAAAAGTTTTTGGTACCTTTTGTGCATAATTTATTGCTCTTTTCTTAGCTCTTGTGATAATTTTATTAGGATAACCATCATGTTTGTATCTATTTTTTTATTCAATTCATAATGATATCCTTATTGATAGTTTAAAAATGTATCATTGGATTGTCCTTGAGCACCATATAGCTCTCTTTGATGTGTAATTTAAGTTTGTGATAGTTTAGTCATTGTCACATGTTGTATACCTAGATTTTGATTTAATACTCCATTTTGGAAAGAGGATTCATTATGGGGTTGATTACATGGATCAAACCATTATTTATATTTCATGAGGTTATTTTTAGTAGTAAAAATATATTTGGAAGAAGAGGAATCATTTGGATCGATAGTGGTATATGGCCTAGATTGTGTAATGGCTCCTTGTCCTTAGTAGTGAGGTTTATTTGAATTATAGTTTTGAAAAAGAGGCATATCAAGTTGATATCACTACTAATAAAGAGGTTGATATGATATATTATGATGAGATAATTTCCTCTTTATTTCCACCATTTCATTCCTAAATGATTGCATAATACCATTTAATTCACTCAACTCACTAGATTGGCTAGAAAGAAATTCAATTTGATTAGATAGATCTAGAATTGGGGCTAATGTGGGAAATTGAAAAGGTGTAATGGGATAATATTATATAAAAATGGAAATAGTAGGCCTTTATAAAAGTTTTCCATCTTGTATAATTCTATGTTCTACCCTTGTGGCCACCTCAAATGCATCTGGGAGATTTTTTCACCCATTGACTAGATTATCACTAATATATTACTATTTAAATCTCTCAAAAAATGTAAGAATGGATATTCAAGAGATATAATAATCATAATATGGATCCTATCCCATGTATTTTTGAACATAAGTTTGAAATCAACCATGAATTCATGGGGATCTCTCTTAATGACAGTTAATTTCTCAACTAGAGAGAGGTGATCTGATTTATCCTCAAATTATTTACAAGGGGTTGTTCCTAATTCATCCCAAGATACAATGGAATTAATAATAAGGTTCCTATACCAATGTATATAATTACCATTGAAATATGTATCAATCAATATAATAACTAAATTTTATTGGATTATAGTATGCACTGAGTATAGGCTATCCACATCTCTAATGTGCTTTATAGCAGTGGTTTGATCTTCTCTAGTGAAGAAAGGTAAAATTATAAATGTTAAGGGTGGAATATAATTATATTGGGAAAGATTAAAAGGGATTATACCATCAAAATACATAAAAACTTGATTTATAGGGATATCCATACTAAAATTTAGTCTTAATATAGGGTTATTTTGAGGTAAGTTCTAATGTATTAAGGTAGAAGGATGTTTGGTGTATGGCCTATATTTCAATAACCTCTTTTATTTTACTAAATTAAAAGTTAATTTAATAAATTTAGAAGGAATAACTTTTGAAGTTGATCTGGTTACAATTTTTGGCATGAAAATTGTACTAATCTACTACCATGATGTCTATATGTTTTTGGAGTCACTAGATGTTAAGTACCTGAGTTATGTCTCTATTGTAAATTACTAAAACTAGAACCAACATTTAGAAATAATCTAAGCTATGTTCCCACTGAGTGTGCCAAAAATTATTGTCAGTTTGCATTGTACCCTTGAATAAGGTCTTTTGACTTCCTTACCCAATTAACATAATGATATAGCTTATAAGTTGTGGGTGTCTTATAATAAAATTAAACCTCTAAATAGGGATGGTTCCATTGATGAATCACCTTTATCCTTACCTAAAATACTTTTTTAAAATGAAAATAAAGAGATTACTATACTTTCATGACTAAATATGGGGTGATGCACCAAAATTGAATACCTCAACTTACTTAGACACGCACAAAATGAGCTCAAAGAAAACTCACACATACACAACTCACCAATGAATCTTGGGAATAATTATTTTTTATAAAGGATTAAACTTATAATAGTACCTATAAGGATGACCACTCATCTTAGGAAGTTCAAATTGAGAGGGTTAATCAGAGTCTTCACAAAATCATGTGTAATTATGGAATCATGCACAGAGACAATAGAGCCGAATAGAAAATATTTTTCAACACACTCTAGTATTATTTCTTCATATTATAATATGTAAAATGATACAAACACATTAAAATAATATATAGGATATGTATATCCTATAAATTAATATATTTACATAATCCTTGAATATCTCCTAAACTAATGTTAGTGAGTTGTACCAATAACTCATGTAACCGCACTAACAAAATACCAATAATAATATAACTATAAGTATTAATTTATGGTAACTAACTCACCCATTTTATAGTTACCTCTCATTAAATATATAAATTCACACAATAATAATTTTACTAGATAGTAATCTATAATATTCACCCCCTTAATCTGAACATGGGGAGAAAATCATCCTGTACTACATTTGAATTATGACTATGTGATTTTTACAAGGATCACAAACTTAAAAATTAGTTTTTTCATGGCTAACCAAAAAGTAATGATGGTTTTCCCCATGGCTTACCAAAAACAAATGATATTTTATCCTATGGCTAACCATCAACCAAGTGGTTTTAATGGTTTACCACAAACCATGTCATATATCCAAGTACATATTTATTTCCCATCATTTTTTAACATAGAGGGATTACAAAAGGAAATATCAAAAGGGATTATTTGAATAATAATTAAACTTATATTCTTATTCAAGCACACATTCTAAAATATAAACTATCACACCACATTAAAATTCACACAACTGTAAAAAAAAATGCCACTAAATCAAAAATGGCCTCTTTGCTAGTGGCTTGTGAGAGGATTGAATGGAATATATACTCATGTGCCTCCATCCTCAATTTAGTCACTAATTACTCAGTTTATGATTTCATGAAGCTCATATGCATGTCACATTGAGTATAATAAAGGCCACCCCATAAGTTTACATGCTCACTAGATGTTGGGTACTCCTAAAAATGCATCCCTTTACAATTGACCCAATATTTTTTATTATGACTTTGAATCTTGAATTTATTAACATAAAAATAAATTTTTACTTTTTGACTTATTTTTAATGATTCATGACTAATGATTTTATATATTGACACTAATACAAAACCATTTTTCATTTTGATTTTGAACAATACAAAATTATAATATAGGAAACTACTGATTATAACAAATAAAACACAACTCTGAACTTTAAACATACTAAACGCTTAAATGACTTAACAAGACCTTTAAAAAAATCTAAATTCAATAACCTTTAATATAATTATAATGAGACTTGATGCCATAACATATACTTAAGAAAAATTAAAAGATATAAAACTATATCTTTGATAAAATTATAATACAACTTGACTATTTCTAAAAAAAAAAAAAAAGAACTACCAACTCATTAAAGTTTTTAAAACTAAATGTATAAAGACTCTCAACTTTGAATTGAATTTCATAAACTAAATTAATAAATTAAACCTTAAAGATAAAATAATTCACGTGAGGGTAGGTCATATGAAGACCACATAAGGTCAATTGTAATGTGGGAGTGGATCTATCATTTGAAAGTAGCTTGCCACTTGAGGACAAGATCAGAACATATTTGTTGACATAGCCAAGTCAAATAGAAAAATTAAATAAATCACAAATATCATGAAGATATTTTCCTAAGATGTCATTGATCTTGTTTTTTTAATCTACCAGACTGAGTTGGAAGTTGAGCAATGATATATGTCAGGATGGCACTAATCAATAGATGCAAGAAAAAATGATATATAAAAACTAATCTAGCTATTGTATGGTGACATAAATATCATAAATTTTGGGCTCTAATTGAAGTTAAAAACCTCTTCAATGCTTCAAGTATCCAAATCACATGGGTTTCAATAGAAATAATTCTATAGAGATCTGTGTATTCCTTTTTATTTGTATATGCCACATTTTCTATTAGCTTAGCTCCTACAAATAGTGAGGCATAATGAAGTTTGATGCTAAGTACCAATCTTAATGTCTTGAATGTGGACAATGAATATTTGAATAACTTCACAGTCATATTTGATTTAAAACCCAATGTAAGAAAATTTCAATAAATCAATACAACTTTTAATCTTTCTAGTATACTACCTCTATGTGAAGACTCATTTAAGTCATTAGAAGAAATACTATAACAAAAACTAAAAATTTCCTATAGAAGGTTTTACAAACAAATAAATTCCATCTACAAGGGAAATTTATAGCTAGTAGTGAATCTTCCCCTTCACAAATCAATAGGTAATTATTATTCCTGCTCTAATACTAGATGAGAGAGTTAATCAGAGTCTTCACAGAATCATGAAAATTTATAGAAGCATGCACATAGATAATAGATCCAAATAGAAAATATTTTTAATCACACTATAATATTATTTATTCATATTCTGATATGTCAAATCATATGAACACATTAAAATAATATATAGGATATGTATATCCTATAAATTAGGCTATTTACATAATCCATTAATATCTCTTAAATTAATTTTAGTGAGTTGTACCAACTAACATAACCACACTAAAAAAATGCCAATAATAATATAATTTTAAGTATTACTTTAAAGTAACTAACTCACCCATTTTATATTTACATCTCAGTAAATATGTAATTTACATAATAATAATGTTACTAGATAGTAATCTATAACACAAATAACATTCATCACAACTATGAATTACATAAACTCTTAGAGACATAAACTACAACCTACTCAAGATCAAGTTTTTTGCATAAAGGTGCAAAAAATTAGACATAAATAGGGATAGGATATAATTATCATAAGCTTACATCAACAATTCATCAATTTCACACCATAACTAGCATATGAGAAGGTAAAATCAATATGTTTATTCCTCAAGAAGGTTTTTACAAGTCTAAAATCTAGTAGGGTTGAGCCACAACTAGATAGAGGTATATCAAATTACTTGGAAAAATCAAGTAAATATAGTAAAATGAGGCTTTTCTAAGGAGAACAACAAGAAATATTATCATAAATGCCCTCATTAAGTCTTAAAACTAAATCATAACTGAATTATAACTTCAATTGGCATCTTCTTTCTTATCCAACATATCATTACTTGCTTTGAAGTCTCCAAGTTGGGAGGGGGCATAAATTTCCTTATTGGAAGCTTGAATTTGTCAAATATCAATAAATTTTACTTATTTTTGAGGATATTTTTCTCTTATACTTTAAATCTTGACTTATCCTTCAACCAACTCCTCAAATCTTGCATAATGAAAATCCACTTTAAGAAATCTTTATTTTATTTTATTTATTCCCCTTGATTTTGGTGTATAGGTAATATATTATATTATTCATGTTGTTGAGTTATTTTTTCCATTTAATTATGATGTATTGATAATCCACAACTTCAATGCCTCATTTTATGACTTTTTGACCATGTTCACATTATTGTTTTACATTGAAAGCTTCATGATCATGCTTTAAAACCTAAAAACATTAAATTAAAGGTTAAAGAATGAAACATATACCTGATATAAACTAATTTTATTAATTTCATAATGTCTTTCTTGGATCTTGAGATAACTTAGTTCAAATTTATAGGTGTGAGATCCATTAGTGCTTGTGAATCTTGTGTGTGTGTGTGTGTGTGTGTGTGTGTGTGTGTGTGTGTGTGTGTGTGTGTGTGTGTGTGTGTGTGTGTGTGTGTGTGTGTGTGTGTGAGAGAGAGAGAGAGAGAGAGAGAGAGAGATCTCACTTCTTCAATTCCTTAATGAATTTCCTAAAATGGTTTTAAAAAATATATTAATTTATAAAACCTTTAAAAACCTACATGGATTAATAAAATTTGAGTTCTTGCACTTTTGGGCTTCTTGAGAACTAGTTTTCAACACTTTTTCATGCATAGTCCTGCAGTTTCTAATTTTATCTCTCCTCATGTATAATATATATATATGAGACCACAAAAAAAATTATTAAATATTTTACACCATATTATTTTAAAATTTCATAGGTTTTGGATCAATATAACTCAAGTTATGCTCCTTTTTATGGACATAGGATCTCTCGGGGCATCAAGCATGCTAGTTTGGTATTTTTTTTTTATTTTGAGCTATACATGGTATCAAAAGCTCAATACTTTTTTTAAATGAATTTATTTACCCCTGATACATCTTCAAATAATTTAAATTTTATTATAAATTTAATAAACACTCCAAAACCATTTTCATGTCTACATTCTTGTAGGTGCTCATTTCTCATGTATGCTTGTCATACAGGTCCATTTTTTACATATAAAACCTTTGATAATGAATTTATATTAGTATAAAGTGTCTTTATATAATTTTAATTGAATAAAAATCATTATTCATGATTTATAAATCCTTAAAACACTTCAAAATTTCAAATTTGTAGGTTTCATGCTCTCTATATAGGGTTTTGAAGGGTTTTAGAGCAATATTGCTCCTTAACAATTGCTCATAAAACTCTAGTATTATATTTGTCAATAAAAATAATTATATGGGATTAAAAACCATATTAAACCTTCCTATCAACTATTTTTATCCATTTAAACTCTTCACCAAGTTACTATATTAGATTTGGGGTAATTTTAAGCATGAAAATCAATTTTGAGGGAGATATGAGATATCTTATCATAATTAAAGCATATTTTTACTTAATATTGGTAAAATTTATGAAAAAAATCCATGAATCTAATAAATACATTCACAATCCTTTACCCACATGTAAACCAATAAAAATCCAATCTTTTACCTTTGAAAATACATGAAAAATGCCCCTACATTCTTGCATGTGACTTCGAGCACCAAAATATATTCATAATTGTTGTAGATGAATTAAAATATCTCCAAATCCATGATTCAAGGTATTAAACATATTATTAACCTCAAAATATATGTCATACTTCATTTTCTTACAATATTTCCTCTAATTTCCATTACCCATGTTTTGACATTATTTAAATTCTTGAGATGGTCAACCAAGAAGTGGTTATAAAGACTAAATATTAACTAATAATCTCTATGATGAACATGCATGGGATACACTAAAATAAAACAAACCTTACATTTGTCAAAAATACATTAACTTTTGTAAAAGAGTATTAAAACATACTAAGAAGGCATAATTAATGCTTAATTTTTGCAATTATCCTCTTAGACTAAGGGAAATTTTCAATATGTCCTCAAAGCAAATTCAATAGGCATATTGTCACTAATTAAAGGATGAAAATTATGATGAGACCTTATGAACTTAAACATAATCAATGTTGGAAATAATGCTAACTAAAAAGGTCAACATTTTTGGCAACCTCTGTAAATTTGTTTGCCTACTAAGCAAAATACCAACTACTTTATGAAGTAAAATGGGCATGGAGTCATGAAAATCATCAAAAAAATATGATATAAACATTATAACATTATTTTACCTCCCTCGTGCAAAAATAAAACTAAACATCAAGTCCTTAAAGCAACAATAATACTTGTGAAATATCACTTAGGGGATTAAAAACTACTACAAATACCAACCGAACATGTGAATAATAGCATTTGGAGGAAAGTGAAATATAACACTAATATTTACAACATGAAATTTCACATCAATAAAATTACTTGATAAATATCTCATTGACTAGGATTAGTAACTCTTCCCCATTTAATTTTGACAACAAAAAATAATAATTTGATTTATAGTTGGAAATGACATAAAGACCACTCCATATTATGTAAAATTTAGTGTGCCTACCTGTATTTTCTCTATCCTCATCCCATTTGAAGATAATATCTTTTTCTTGAAAATTTATTGCCACTTCTTTCTTCTCAAAATACCTTTTCACTTGGGCTTGATGAATTTCCATTATGTGCATGGCTTGGTCTCTTAACTCCTCTAACTCCATCAGATATGCATATATAGCTTCCATGGATCCATCATACATCATCTCAAACTTATTTATGAGATCTAAGGATAATAATTAAATTTATATTGGTAATCTCACCTCTCTACCATAGACAATCTTATAAGGTGAGTAGCTAATAAACCTTGTGAGATTAATCCGATTAGCCCATAAGGCCAATTTAAACTTTGTGTGCCTTGACCTTTGATTCTCCTCCAAAGACCTTTTGATGATCTTTATCAAGTTCTTGTTTGTATATTTGGCAAGTCTATTACCTTAAGGATATTAATTTTATGATGTACTCAAGTTAATTCCATTTCTTACATCTCATTCAATTCTTTTGGTGCTAATAAATGCCAAGAATATTGGTCTCATCTAATTATTTTTAAATAATTTTCCTTGTTCTACCTAGTAAATTAATTTTTTTTAGCTAGTATCCATTTATGTCCCAATCTTGATGGTGGATTTATTGTCCCTATGAATTCCAATCCTGACTATCTAAACGGTTGCTCAACTAAAATGGGGTGAAAAGGGAGGGTTGTCAGCTTCTATTTGACCACAAAAAGGCACATTTATTACATGTCTTGACCCATGCATAGTAATCCTTGAAAATATTAGGCTAATAATATCCCCCTTTCATGATTTTGAGAGCTATAGTTTTTGGAGCATAATGTCATCTTGAAAATCCATCACGGTACTCTTCTAAAAAATTATTAATCTAATTTGACTTTACACACCTTATAATAACACCATTAATGTTTATTTTTAATAACACACCATAAATAAGGTTAAATGGAATAGATTTAAGTATGAAATACCTTATTTTTATCCTATCTAAACCTTGAGGGAACATATTGATATGCAAGTAATGGATCATCTCTTGTGTCTAACTTGTAGGAGATGAAGATGAAAATACATGTAGATCATCTTGGAGTGATAGGATAACCTCTTTATTGTCTTATAAATTTTAATCTTAGTGTTCACATATCCATTTACCTTTTATTATCTTGGTTACCTTGAATTCCATGTTATATTTTGTCACTTTTTTTATCGAACCAGCCCTCTTTTCATTCGCATCTTTGATCAACAAGAAATCCTTGATACATGGGTGAGATATCATAACATGAATCTTCTTGTTTGAAATAATATTTATTAATATTTTTAAACTTCTAATAATTTAAATTACTTATTTTTACACAATAGTATACCTCACCTCATAGTCTTGCAAGCCTTGGCTAAAGAAGGCAATTGGTTTCTCAAACTTCTCATCATTTTATTAAATCAAAATATCTACAATAGTCTCCAAACTTAAAAATGTATACAATATAAAATCCTTTGATAAATATATAATTTAAAGTATAGGTGCTTTGGCAATGGATTTCTTTGTGGCCTCAAACCTATTATTTCCTTCCTTTATCCAACTAAAATTCTAATTTTTCTTCAACATGGCTATTAGTGGCTTAAATAAACTTGAAAAAGTAGAAATGAACCTTCTTAGAAAAATTATTTTACTTAAAGGCTTTGTAGTCCCTTTTTATTTTGAGGAAAAGATAAGGACAAGATGTAATTTAGCCTTTCAAGATCAATGGTCAATCCTTAATTTGAAATAACATGACCCAAGAGCTTGTCTTCATGGACTAAAAAGACACATTTCTTGGGTTGAGATACCCAAAATTGCTTACACCTTTAAAAAATATGCCTAAGATGACTCAAATGATCAATACAATTCCTTAAAAACATAGTTATGTCATCTAGATATAACATAACTATCTCATTTAGCAAACCTTGAAAGACCATGCCCATGGATATTTAAAATGTAGCACTTACAATTGAAAATTTAAAGGTCATTATACTATAAACATAGGTTTTCCATTTATTGGTGAAGGTTGTCCTAAATTGGTCTTACTCTCTTACCAAAACTTGATTATACCCATTATATCTATCAAGAATAGAAAACCTCTCAGAACCTATTACCATGTATAGAATTTTCTCCATATATGGCAAAGGGTTGTGACCCTTCAAGGAAGCCTTGTTCAAATCTCTAAAATCCACACACAACCTTATTTATCCATTATTTTTCCTCACAATCATAAGGTTTGTAATTAATGAAGAGTGATTGATGGGGAAGATGATTCTTGACTCAATCAACTTGGTCAACTCTTTTCTCATTAAGGACTACATATTTGGATTAATAGACCATTACCTTTGTCTTACCAGTTTGGCATTAGATTCCATATCTATGGCATGTTGATCTAAGATTGGATCAAAACCATTGAGGTCATTATATTCCTAATAAAAAACATCAACAAACTCTTGGCACAACTAAATAAATGATTCTCTTTCATGTTTTAAACATACCTTTCCAAGTTTTAAAAGCTTGTCCTTGAATATAAAAATGTCTTCATAGTTTTCTTCCTTTCTAGAAACCCTAATTTTATATTTCCTCATTTGCTAATCACTATTTAATATGATCTCAATTATGACAAGTCTTTGGGGTAGCTTGTTTTTATTCAATTTCACAATATTATCCTTATACTATTTCTACACTTTATTCTAATTTTTAGAAAATAATTTAACTTCTTATTAAAGAAAATATGTTATTTGTTTATCATCTTCAAACACTTTCCAACTAAAAACATTATCTAGGATGGAAGGACTTACCACTACCTTGATGTGATATTGACATTTCTCATTTTTATATCTTTAGGAATGTCAAATTGATATCCTATTGCTACCAACTGATAACATGCTTATTTTCCTCTCTTAGAATAACATGTATGTTAAAATCTTCAAATTCTTATATGAGATTCCACACCCAATGTTTAAATGATTTCAATAGAAAAAAATTAGCCAAATTCTTCCCTCTAACCTGATGCACAACCAACTCACTATCACCAAACACTTATAGTATTTTTGCTCCTACCTTTATTTCCCATTGGAGACCATGTTTGAGTATATCATACTTAGTTATATTTTAATTACAGACAAACTAAAATTTGATTTAAGATTAGTACCTTTCCTTTGATGAAGAAATCAGTATCATTCCAAGCCTTTTTCCATTGTTATTTTGTAAGCCATCAAATAATATATTTCACAATCCTTCACTAAATTCACTTGGCTTGGAAAAATCTAGTATAGATCTTCCTTATGCAAATAATAAATTCCCAAACATTCTTATTTAATCAGCTTGTAAATATCATACTCATGGTTATCACTTTCCCACTCATCAAGGAAAAGATTAGGAATTCCTTCAAGAAGAGTGGTTGGATCTTGATCACTTGGATGGTCCTTCTCATCAATTATATTAGAATTCACATTGGTAATATTTATCATATAGGGTTATATATGAAATTTGTAAATAGGCTCTTATTTTATAGTAACCTTAGTACCATACCTTGTTCTAAAAAAAATATGACCAATCTAAAGATGGGTACCCTCCAATCTTTGTTGTGAGTGCAAAATATGATGGAAAATCAACTACCACAACAAATTGTAGAATAGAAAGACTTGGGAAAGCATGAAAACTCAATTGAAAACTTTTAATTAATTCCATTTTATTTTTATCTATACCATCTAATTATATCACTCCTTTTATTTTTGGCTCATATTTCAAGCCAAGTTTATTAGCTATCTATGTTGGCATAATTATACTACTAGCACCACTATCAACCATATAATTGTGAACTCTATTATGACCAATGATCAAAGAAATGTAAAAGGTATGAGGTTTACCATATTTACTTGGTTGTAATCCAGCCTTGATTGATTGTATGTTCACTTTTGTAGGATTTACCTCTTACTTAACAGGGTATCTAGAATCATTGAAAACCACACCTTCCTTACTTTTTGATCTAGCTAAGATATGGTGGTTATAAATATATTATTGGATAAAATAATTTTATCCCAAAATACTTAAAGTGTACCAAATTTATATGGTCACATGTGCCTTCTTCATTTGGCCATACTACCCCTTTAGAATAGAAGTGCTCTTTTGAGTATGTGAAGTTTGAGATATTACATTGCCTTTAACTACTTAATTTTTCTATACTTTTGGGGATAAAAGAGACTCATTAGTTTTTTTAAAATATTAATAACACAAGTCAAAAAAAATTGGTACTTCTTGTGCCTCATCTATTACTCTTCTCTTGGATCTTGTGATAACTACTATTAGACTAATCACCTTGTTTGTATCCATTTTTTTATTCATGTCACAGTGATCTCATTTTTATAAATTTAAAAATGGATAATTAGATTTTTCTTGACCACCATGTATCTCTCTTTGAGGTGGAATTTTAGTTTGTGATAGTTGAGGCATTTCCACACCTTTCACAATTAGAGTTTGATTCAATACTCCATTTGGGAAAGAGGATTCATTATGGGGTTGATTACATGGAGTACAACATTATTTATCTTTCATGAGGTTATTTTGAGTAGGTACAATAGTTTTGGAAGAGTAGGGAGGATTTGGATCAATTATGGTATATGGCCTAGACTTTGTAATGGCTCTTTGTCCTTGGTAGGGAGGTTTATTTGAATGGTAGTTTTGAAAAGGATGCCTATTAGGTTGATATTGATGACGATAAGGAGGCTGATACGATCTATTAGGATTAGATAATTGCCTCTTTATGGCCACCATTTCATTCTAAAATGATTCAATAATACCCTTTAGTTCACTTAACTCACTAGATTGTCTAGGAAGAGCTATAAATTGATTAGATAGAGCTAGAATTAGTGCTAATGTAGGAACTTAAAAAGGTGTGATGGGTCAATATTATATAAAAATGGGAATATGAGGCCTTGGTATAAGTTTTCCATCTTGTATAAGGTTATTTTCTACCCTTATGGCCACCTCAAATTCATTTGGGAGCATTCTCACAACCATTAACTCAATCATCACCAATATATAACTACTTAGAGATTTAAAAAAATACAAGATTTCAAATTAAAGAGATGGACAAATCATAGGAGATATAATATCCCATGTCTTTTAGAACCTAAGGTTTAAATTATCCATGAATTCATGGGGATCTCTATAATGGTAGTTGATTTCTCAACTAGAGAGAGGTCATATGATTTCTCCTCAAATTGTTTATAAAGGGCTATTCTTAACTCATCCTAGTTTGAAATAGAATGGAGAGGAAGGTGCCTATACCACTATTTATCATTCCTCTTTAAATATTAAACAATTATCATAATAGATACATTTTCTTGGATTACATGATGCACTGAGCATAGGTTAGCCACATCTCTAATGTGCTCTACAAGAGTGGTTTGAGCATCTATAGTGAAGAAAGGTAAAATTTTCAATGATAAGGATATAATTTTATTATATTGGGAAATATTCAAAGGGTTTACACCATCAAAAGGCACAAAAATGTGGTTTTTAGTGATAGACATAATAAAATTTAGCCTTGATATAGGGCTATTCTGAGGTAATTTTTAATGTATTGAGGCAGATGGATGTTTGTTGTATGGCCTAGATTACAATAACCTATTTATTTTTTATGAATTCAAAGTTAATTCAATAAAATTTTAAGGAATACATTTTATAATTGATCTGGTTATGATTTTTGGCATGAAAATTGCATTAATATGATATCAAGATGTTTGTATGCTTATGGAATCACTGGATGTTTAGTAGTTGAGTAACATTTCTGCTAAAAATTAGTAAAACTAGTACCAATATTTAATATTATTCTAATTATGGTCCCACCAGGCATGCCAAAAATTATTATCACTTTGAGTTACACCCTTGAGGAAGGTCTTTAGTCTTCCTCAGCCAATTGACACAATGGGATCACTTCTAAGTTATAGTTATCCTATAATAGAAGTAAACGACTAGAGAGGGTTGGTTTCCTTGATGAATCACCTTGATCATCACATAAAATACTATTTAAAATTAAAAGAGAGATATTAATATACTTATATGACTAACTATGGGGTGATACACCAAAATTGAGTACCTCAACTTGCTTAGACACAAAAAAAATGAGCCCAAAGATTACTCACACATTCACAACTCAAAACTCACCAATTAATCTTGGGAATAAGGTTTTTGTAAAAATGATTAAGATTATAATAGTACCTATAAATATTACCACTTTTCTAAGGAATATCAAATAACATTCATCATAACTATGAATTACATAAACTCTCAAAGACACAAACCACAACCCACATAAGATCAAATTTTGTGTATAAAAGTGTACAAAATTATACATAAATTAGGGATAGGTTGTAATTATCACAAGATTACATTAAAAAAATAATAATTACACACAATAACTATGATATGAGAAGGTAAATTTAGTTTCTTTATTGCTCAATAAGGTGTTTACAAATATGAAATTTGGCAAGGATGAGCGATAACTATCTAGATGCATATCAAATTACTTATAAAAATCAAGTACATATAATGAAAGGAGCCTTTCCTAAGGGGAAAAACATGTAATATTATCATCAATTCTCTCATTAAGGCTTAAAAATAAAACATAATTGAAGTATAACTTCAATTTACATCTTCTTCCTTTTCCAATGTATCACTACTTGATTTGAAGTCTCCAAGTTTGGAGGGGGGTGTAGAAGATCTTGTTGGAAACATGAAGTTGGAAAAGATTAAGAAATTCGACCTATTTTAAAGGATATTTGTATCTTAGACTTTAAATATTAAATTATCCTTCAACCAACTCCTCCAATATTGTATGATGAAACTCCACTTTGTCTTCAACTAACTCCTCAAATCTTGCATGATGAAACTCCACTTTGTCCTCAACCAACTCCTTATATATTGAATGATGAAACTCTATTTTGAGAAGTCCTTATTTAATTTAACATATTATAATTTATTTCATAAATTAGGGAATATATTATGTTATTCATGTTGTTTAAATATTTTTTTGATTTATAATTGTGATGGTGTATTGATAATTCATAACTTAAGATCCTCATTTGATGATTGTTTGACCATGTTCACATTCTTATTTTTCATTGAAATCTCTATGAGAATGATTTAAGACCTAAAAAACTTAAATTAAATTTTAAATAATGAAACATATACCTGATATTAGGTACTTTGAGTTCTCTCACAATGTCCTTCATGACTCTTGAGGATGACTTACTTCAAATTTTTAGGTGTCAGCTCCATTACTGCTTGAAAAGCTTTTCAAAGAGAGATATATCTTATTTATTTAATTCATGATTAGATTTAAAAGGTTTAAAATAAAATTATTTAATTTATATAAATTTTTAATACCTACATATAAATTTTCAATGCATCTAGTTCAATAAAACTTAAGTTCTTACACTTTTGGGCTTCTTGAGAACTAGTTTTCAACACTTTTGCATGCATAGGACTATCATTTTTATGTTTTTATCTCATAATGTAATTTAAATAAATTATAAAACAAAAAAATTATATAAAATATTTCCCACCAACTTTATTTCAAATTACATAGGTTTTGGATCAATATAACTCAAGTTATGATCCTTTTTATGGACCTATGATCTCTCAGGGTGGCAAGCATGCCAATTTGGTAATTTTTCTATATTTTGAGATATACATGGTCTCAAGATCTCATTAATTTTTTTAAAGTAATTTATTTATACCCTATACATCTTAAAATCATTTAATTTACATGTTTAATTGAAAAAACACTCCAAAAATTCACTTTGAGGTATATAGGCCTATAGGTGCTCATTTATCATTCATGTTTGTCATCTAGCTCCATTTTTTAGGTATTAAACATTTGATAATGATTTTAAATTGGTAAAAGGTGTATTTATATAATTTATATGGAATAAAAATCATTCTTAATGTTTTATAAATTTTTGAAACACTTCAAAAGTTTAAATTTGTAGGTTTCATGATCTCTAAATAGGGTTTTGAAGGGTTTTGGAGCAATCTTGCTTCTTAAAAATTGTTCATAAAGATAAATCCTTATTTATATGTATAAAAACCATGATATTTGAGTAAAAAAACCATATTAAACCATACTATCAGCCATTATTATCCATTTAAACTCTCCACCAAGTTACCACATTGGATTTGGGCAAGTTTTAAGCTTGAAAATCAAATTTGAGAGAGATTTGAGCCATCTTAGCATAATTCAAGCATAGTTTGAATTTTTAACATCTATAAAATTAATAATTAACATAAATTAATCTGATAAATATGTGAAAAATATCTTCCCCACCTATAAACCAAGACAAATCCAATTTTTTGCCTTTGAAAATGTATGAAAATTGCCCCTACATCCTTGCATATGAGTTAAAGCACCAAAAGCTCTTCAAAAATAGTGTATATGCATGAATAATATCTATAAATAATTTATTAAATGTATTAAAAATATTATTCACCTCAACATATGTTCCATTATTCATTTTATTGTAATTTTTCATTTAATTTTCTTCACCCATTCCTTGGCATGCTTTAAAAGCTTGAGATAGTCAACAAAGAAGTGGTTATGAAGACCATAAATTAACTAAGACGCTATATGATATACATACATAGTATATATTAAAATAAAATCAACATTAATTTTTTCATAAATACCTTAAATTTTGTGAAAGATTATTAAAACATACTAAGAGGGAATAATAAATTCTTAAATTTTGCAATTAGCCTCATAGACTAAGGGAAAATGTCAAAATGTCCTCAATGTGACTTCACTAAGCATATTTAAAATAATTAAAGGATTAAAATTATGATGAAATATGTTATGAACTTAAACATACTCAATGTTAGAAATAATGGTGACTGAAAAGGTCAACAGGCTTTTTATACATTTTAAGCTTTGCAATGTCATTTTATTTTAGCCTAGCCTCTTCATTAGGTGTAACAATGCCAATAATATTATCATCAATGAGGTATTGAATTTTTTTATTGATATTCATACATATATTATTGGAATTTCCAACAAATATATGATAGTCACAAAATGTATTCACATAAATACTTGTATATTGAGGTCTAGATGGATCTATTCAAATAGTGGAGGAAGTGTAATAACATGAAATTCAAGATGAATATGTAGTCACACATGAGGAAGTGAAGGTAGACTTAAAATTTCCCTCTTTTTTTCATATTTTATTCAAATTTTAGGTAGTGGTTGTGATATATAATTTACCAAAACTTTAGATTCATTTGTTCTATAATTAGCTTTGTTATATAATTAGGGTTGCCTTAGAACTTTATTTTTGAATTATAAGGAGCATTGGAGCTATACTTGAGCTTATTTAGTAATAAATTTGACCTCATGCTCTTTTTATATATAAAATAATTCATCAAATAATTTTAACTTATCAAATATGATATACTCTTGAAGAGGAGTAAGCAATCCTTGAGTGAAAATATCTTAAATCTTATTATCATCCATTTGATTTGTCATTTTGGAAAGCATAGCCTTATATCTTATAACATACTAAGTATCTCATTTATACCTTATCTGATCTTTTCAATTTGAGAGTAGGATTATTTTTTATAGTATTTTTCACACTAGATAGTTGTTTTCTAGTTATTTATGGCACTAGTCTAATTTGTGTTCACACCTAAACTAGTTAAGCTTATTTAGGGAGTGATATAGAACAAGTTCAAGTTTATATTTGTTTTAACAAACTTGGTTCATGTATATGTTTTATTTATCATTTAAATAGTTTTTTGGGATTTGAATTATCCCCTATATTGGGATTTCCCAGGTATTATTTAGCTATGGATAATTTTATTCTTAAGCCTATATTTTTATGTTTTCTTGTAGACTTCATATGAGATGAGAGAACATGAAAAAAAATTGGATTGCATTTCATTGTTTTAAGCAATAATATTTTAAATTTGTGTCTCCTCATTATTGAGTGTTTATTTTTTGTCAGAAAGAGCTTTTGTTGTGGTTTTATTTTCTTGGATTGATCTTGAGGGTCACATGTGCATCCTTATAACTATGATATGGTGTCATAGCTTTGGAGATTATCTGGTTGTAAATTCCCTTGATTTTACCAAAATTTAGTAGGAATATTTTTATAGGTGTGTTTATATGCTTTCTTACCCTCACCATTGTGTTTATAAATCCCAAAAACCTAACTTTTAATATAAAACATGCCTATTTTCTAGAAAAGTGCAGTTTGCTTCAAAGCTATTTTGTGGGTTTCTTGTATAAATATAAAAAATAAAAATAAACTCTAGATAAACACTACACATATTTCCATGAATAGTTAAAAATATATATAACATTTTTTTCAATAAAAAATATTTTTTAATATAGATCCTACCTTGTTACATTGGTTTATGTGCATATTACATTGGTTTATGTGTCACTACATTGGTTTCCATACATGTTGACATCAACTTGTACCTTGATGACATCATCAAACCACTAGGTATAACCATTATATTTAACCACTCATGTGACCACTCTAAAAACTTCTAGTGGTTAGTGCTCACCATTGCATTGGGTTTCTCAAACTAGTTATCACTCTAGAGGCTATAACTTACAAAACATGAGACCTAGACACCTCTCATTTTTGGGAATCATGGTTATGATGTGTACATGGTAAATATAATATATTATGATTTTTAGATTCATTTATTTTTAAACAAAATACATTTTTTATTTATAGGATCCATCTCTTACCTTTGAAAGGCTCCTTCGTGGACTCATAACTAGAGATTCGTAAGGAATTTTAAGGTAGTTTTTTCTTTGAAAATATATTTTTTAAAATTATAATGCTCTAAAATTATTAAATTGGAATTATACTATAAATATTTATATAATTTATTATTTTATCTTCTCTTTTTCTTCAAAACAAAACATTGTACTCATGACTGCATAATTATAAGTAGTACAGGAATATAATTTTTGCTCAAGGTTAGATATTAGATATTTAATTGTAGGGGGTAGAAAAAATTCATCCTTATTATATTTTTAGGGTGTTTATTATTTATTTTTTATTTTAAAAGAGTAAAATTTTTAAAATATGATAGTTAGATATATATTTTTTTGAACAAAATTTCCATATTATTTTCCTTTCCTTCTTTTACTTCCTCTTCTGCAATGGAGAACATATTATTTAAACCAATTACCATGACCAATTATCATATTTGGAATCTAAAAATAAAATAATTAATCTAAGATAAATTCCTATAGAGAGCCTTTGATGAAATTGTTTTGAAATTTTGATAGAGAAAGATAAGTATTTGTATTCATGAAAGCAAGACAAATCTCTTAGTTCAATCACCCTCAATATGTTAGACAATCTAGTGTTCCACATCACTGATTCCAAAAAAAACAAAAGAGGTATGGGAGATTTTTGAAAATTTATTTGGTAAAATTAATTAGTTTAAAATGTTTCAATTAGATTCTAAATAGATTTCATGTTCTCTTTCTGATTTCCCTCTATTGAGGAATTTATAGCAAAGTTTAAATCACTTAGAGCTCAATTAAAAACTCATGGTAAATAAAAATTAGATAATTATTGTATTTTTATGATTATTTAAAATTTAAAATTTCCATTCAATGTGTTTTATATTGATTTCTATTCTACTATGGATGCCCTAGGAGATCAGTTCAAAATTTCATCTTTTGAGATATTTTGTGAAATGTTATCTCATGAAAAAAAAATTAATGTCACTAAATGTCTTACCTAGCTCAAGTCATGCTTTGATGGAAAATTTTCCTAAGGGAAAATGAAATCCAAAACATAAATTAGGACCTCCTAATAAACCAACATAATCAAACAAGTCTTTATATTCCATTATTGAGTCCTTTAAACCTTCCAATTCTAAAATAACGAAAAAGTCATTTAGAAAAAAGAAGGTTTATGATCCATGCCCATATTGTAGAAAAAAAAATCATTCTGAGTATATATGTTATCAAAAATGGAAGCATTGGAATAAAAATTGAACAAAACAAGATTAATGTACCTTCACCTTCTTCTACCATATAGAAATGAAAAGATATTTCTAATAGAGCATATTCTCCAATGTCAAATAAATGGATATTTGATTCTAGTTCCTCTAATCATCTAACTCATTCTCATGGTATGTTGAATTATCTTTGTGATTACAACATTTCTTAGATTATCATGGGTAACTCATTTTTAATTGAAGTTTTAAACTCTGACACTATTGATATGTAAGATGGGTGAATCAATGATTTACTCATTGTTCCTAATATTTATTCAAACTTTTATCCATTTATAAAATTTGTAATTATGGTAGTGGAAAAACTATGTATTTTACTCCACATAATTTTGTAATTAGATAATTGAGTGATCCATAAGATGTAGTAGCAATAGGTGTGGTGGATCATAGTTCACACTTATATGAATTTGATAAATTTTAAACCTAAATAGGTTCTTTTGTAGGTTCTCATGATGAAATTGTGAGAAAATTTTCATAAACATTTTGGTCATCTTAATTATAGGTATATGCAAAAATTGAGTTCCTAACACATTGTGACATGCCTTACTAAGGTCTCTATTAATGATGGTGTTTATTCAGGATGCATGTTTGGAAAAAAACCAATATATCTTTCCAAAGGGACAATCTAAGATATCTAAGTCTCCACTAAAGTTAGTACATAGTGGATTTATGAGTTTTCTAACTCATTCATTTTATGGTTCAAAATATGTACTAACCTTCATTGATGATTTTAATCATAGGACTTGGGGGTGTATTTTTTATAGCAAAATAGTGATTTTTTTTAGAAATTCAAATCTTGCAAGGCCTTTGTATATAATAAATCAAGGATTAACTTCAAAAAAATCCACATAAAAAATGGGTGGGGGCATATGTAATTAAAAATCCTTTTAGGCTTATTTTACTTGAAATGGCATTCAACACCAATACATGATGCCTTACACCCTATTGTCATATGGATCATTTTGATGTTTGATCAATAATTCCATCCATTGAAATAATGGGAACATACCCAAGGTATGGGACCTTGGATCCTTGGGATGAAACTCTAGAGAAGGTCAACTTCTACCTAAAATATGTGCATCTAATGTAAGATTAGTTTGTAGACCTAAAACATCACTAGATAGACCTATTTATAGTTATTGATAAGATTATTATCATGAAAAGGGACAGAGGTAAACTTAAATTTACAAATGGTGATGTACCAAATCTTATATAACTTTTTAAATTACTTTAATAGACTAAGAAAGCCTCAAAAATATATAAACTCACACAACTTCCACATAAACATTGCATATAGTTAAAATTAAAGAGATAAAAATTGTAAAAGAGATAGGATGTCTATAATTCACCTAAAAACAAGACAAAAGAGATTGTTAATCAATTAGACACACTTGAAACCCATAAATATACACAATATAACAATAAATGAGAGAGGCAATATCAAATTTTTATTGATTTCAAGGCCAAAATCATGTGTAAAATCTTCAAGCAAGCTAAATTTTGCTATAACAAAGTAGAGGGTCCCTTTAAATCATTTTATAGTCATGTATGTATAGAATTCAAGTGAGTGAGATAATAAAATACAATAACTACCTAAAATAACTCCATCAATTTAGGCATGTGTAATAAAAAGAGACCAAGAATTTGAATACATTTAGCTCCTTCAATGCCTTGGACTTGTTCCATGTAGGCTTGGTTGGTTGACTGGGTGTAATGGAGGATAAACCATTATATCTTCACTCTATTTATTTATTTTAATAGTTACTTTGATGTTCCTTAGCTAATTACTTAGTTTTATTTCTTGAGAAACTCTTAGAAAAGCTTTGAGCTTACCAATTTTCCCTTAAACATGTGACAGTTGGAGAAAATCTAATAAAACTTGACTTGTTCTCATCACTTGTATCCCTTGCTAAATCTTTTGCATTAAAATAGGTCTTAAGCTAACATAAATCACCCATTTATAAGCTTTACACATGTTTGTCATGAATTTAAATTACCTTAAGGAGGTTTCATTTACTTAGGAGCATTTTTCCAATGGTTTTCCATGTTTAATCACCTTTTCAAGTAAAGTTGAAAAATCTATTAATTTGAATAAATCTTGTTTCTTTCCTTGGAAACCTATTTTGGCTATTTTCATTCTTTGTAGATGCTTGAGGAGGTTCAATAAACTTGAATTTCCCTATTCGAGGTCTTAAATTCTTAATGTATACTACTTATAAGGTGTTTTTAACATTTATATTACTCAAGAGTGGGTTGGGAACATGTTTCACATGAGAAATATATTCAATACCCTAAATTCCAACCTAGTACCTTACATCATACCCTACAAATTTCATTTTAGCATCTCAAACAAGGACTATAGAGGTGATTTTCTTCATTTTTCGACTAAATATTTAACATTTTATCCATTAATCCATGTGTAGGCCTAATAAACATGCTTGAAACATTTGTACTATTCTTAATCATTCATAGTTTCAGGTTCATCCTTAGAATTCTTATAAGGTTCTCACTGGAATGTTTTAGGAGAGAAATGAACTTTTTCTATTATCCAAGTCTATATGAGATCTAAAACCCTATTTTCACATTAAAACATTATGGAAACCTTGTAAAATCTATTGTAGACATGTTGAAGTTCTTAGATGATGCTTGAAACCTTTTCTTATTCACCTTACAAGTTTTCAACCTTATTTTTATTATTATTCTTTACTTAAAAACTTGTAAACTTTCCCTAATAGGTTTGTATCCTTATTTTATGTTTCTCTAAGTTTTAAAACAATAAAAATATATTATCATAGGCTTAGGGTTTTAACGGCCTTTAAAATGAGGTTTAGAGCTTAAAATATTTTTATTTATTATATCCATGTAATTTATACTTTATTATGAAGTTTGGAAATCATTTAAGGATGTGTTAATGATTACCAAGACTCATCTAAAACCTTCCAAATACTATGCATGAGGAGATATGTGATAGAACATCAACTAGTTTTTATTGTAAACCCTTACAAACATAGTGTTTTTTCTTTATTCACAAGTTTCAACCCATCATTTATGGTCTTAAAGACCTACCTATCCTTTTCAAACTTTGTTTCTTCCTTAAGATATTTGACAAGACCCAACAAACCTCTTATAGACTTGTAGATTATAGATATGTGATATAACATTGACTAGTTTTTATCGTAAACCTATACAAACACAGTGTTTTTACTTCACTAAAGACTTGAAACCCATCATTGATGGTCTTTAAGACCTACTTGTGCTTCTCAAACTTTCCTTCTTCCATAAGATGTTTGACGAGACCCTATAGACCTATTGTAGACCTCTTATATGAGAGCTCTTTTTTAACACCACATACCTTTACAAGAACCTAAGAAAGCTATTTAGACACTTTATAATCTCATTAAAATATTATAAACCTTCATATATTCTTAGATCTTCTTCAACTACTTGCCTTCATGTTGTATGGCTTGGAAACTTGCTTGAAACTTTTACATGTAAACTTGATCAGTAAAGAATAATTGTTGTGAATTATTTTCCATGTTAATGGACTCATATAGATGTTTGAAAACCTATATGAAGCCTAATTTAATACTTTTTTATGCCAAAGAGACTAAAATATTTATAAACCTTCATGAAACCTATATTGAAACACCTTAGAAATGATGTAAGCTATTTTGATTTTATTGAATGGGAGATTGGAAAGGTGTAACAAACCTGATCATGGCCTCAAGTAAGTTTTTCACGTTGGAAACTTTAAAAAATCCACAAGGAGGCAAAGATAAGAGGGAAATAAAATTAAAATATACTCTTTGGTCAAGATGTACATACTTAAGGGTTTGTGAAGGATTTCCAACCTTCTAAAAGACGTTTATGACCCTTTTTGTAATGTTTTAACCCTTTCCATGACCTAATGAATTGATTTAGGACCATTTTTTGATATATTCTCACATTTACAAGCACATTTTATTCCTTTATTCATAAAATAAGCCTCAATAAGGGATAATATGACTTCATGACTTTAAATATGCTTATTAGGCCTTATTAAAACATGCAAATGTATGGGAAACCCTAACTAATTCATCAAATATCTAATTTTGGTCTAAGGTGATCAACATGAAGTTACTAATAGCTCTTTCTCATATGGTCATGACCTAAAATTCATGTTTATAACATGTGAGGTGATGTAAAGATCAAGTAAAATTGAGAAGTCAACACAATCCTTAATAAAATCATGTCTCCCAATGGAAAGAAAATGGAAAATTATATGATATAGTCCATGGAATTATCACCTTAGTTTTGGGCTGAAGTAGTTAATTGTGTAAATACCATCCAAAATCATATTCCCCACTAGGCAATGGTGAATAAGGATCCTAAATAATCTTGTTCAAGAGAGAAACTTGATGTTTCTAGATTAAATGTCTTTATAAGTGATGCTTGGGTGTTTATTCCTAATTACAAACACAAATATATGGAGAAGAAGAGCCAAGATCTTATATTTTTTGGCCATTATGATGATGTGAAGGCATATTTCCTCTTTTATCCTATTACACATGATGTCTTATTTCAAGAGATGTTAGAGTTGATGAGATTATCACTCTTTTGGTATCAAATTCAAAGTCTTATCCATCATTGATAATACCTCTTATACATGATATTTAGGGCATACTTCCTAATATTGATGAAGACACCAATGTTGAAGTTAATCCTACACAACACATGCCCAAGTGGTCATAATCTACCTTTCAATTAGCAAGTGATTTGGTTGGTGATCCTTATGATCCATGTCATACTTAATCTTAGATTCTTGGTATTTCTCTTATCAAAAATGCATTTTATAGTGACCCAAAAAAAAATTCTAAGGTGATTGGTTAACCCGAGTGATAATATACCATGTAAGAATAATATTCTTCACTCATGAATAATAAAACATGGGAGTTGGTTCCTCTTCTTAAGGTAATAAAACCTATTCAGTGTGAATGGATCTATAAGACCAAATATGCATCAGATGGTATTGTAGATAGGTAAATGACTCATTTATAGATAAGGTATTCTCATAAGTTAAAGGAGTTGATTAATTTAATACTTTTTATCCTCTTGAAAAGATGGATTTGTATATTTTTTCTCTCTCTTGTTACTGTTAGCCAAATTTGGCCTACATACCAAAATTTTCCTAATCCAGAATAAGAAGTTGAATATGGTCTTGATTGAAGAGTGATCTAATGTCACAAGGAGTAGTTATACTTTAGGATAAGATCACTAACCATTTTAAATCTTTTGAAATAATTTAAGTAGGATTAAAGTGTGAATTTTGTGATCTTAAGGAGATAGACCATCATCAGATGTCATGCAAAAATAGATAGGTTAGTCTAGTTTCACACTTCATAAGTTCACTTAGGATTCATATCAGAGCCAAAGTATTTCATAGACATGGTGTTATTCATGCCTTGAACATTATCTACAAATTTTAAGTTTTTATGAATTGTCTATCTCAAGATCTAAGTCCTCAAAGTTAAACAAGTAGAATGAAATGTGCATGGGGATGTCAAATTAAAACTATAGTAATTAACCATTTGGATTTAAAAAATCCTTAAAAATTAAGACATGAACATGGATTTCAAGTTTAGGACTCATGAAATATCCATTTAAATTCAAAAGGTTCTTTGATCAATATCAATAGTTAGTATTTTATTAGATTAAAGATCTAACGGTGCATAGTAACTAACAAAGCCAGTGTGCCCAAACAGATCTATGGTACATGTTTAATCATATGATCAAATATTAATGATAAGTGGTGGGTAAAAATATTAGTGTATCCTAAAAGCAAATGCATATGTGATAAGCATCTTAAATGCATTAAATTTATAGATCTATGGCTCTCATTCATTCATACAGAGAATCTAATAATGCACAAGAAAGTAGATCCAACTGTGTGCATGCAAGTTATGTAAAGAGAGATAAATAGCTGATGTTAAAATTTAAAATTTATGGAATTTAAATGGATTTCAAATATGGTTTAGGTAAAACTAGAGAAAATATTTTGAAGGACACCACTAAAGCTTAGTCGAGACCTCTATTGGAGGATCCAGATCATATCGACTCAATTTTCTTGTGTTTTCAATGTCACGTAAAATAATTCCTTGGCTTCAAAATTTTTTAGAGGTATAATAGGTTTATTTAGACCTAATATGGTTCAATAAATAATAAATGTAGTATATAATCTATTCATTGACATATTGACATATTGACTATAGGAAAACCATAATTGGATTGGTTTTTAATCTATAATAAAGACCTATGTTTAGGTTTGGGACAAGGGAAGATATATGATTATAGAGATGTGTCTCATCATTTGACATATTTATTTCCTCAAAAAGAAGTTACTTGTAACCACCTAAGCTAGACCAAGTATAGCTCTGTCAATTCCCAAGATATGAGGATTTTGTCCTCATCAGTAGATCAAGTAGAAAGTGGTGTAGAGACCCAAGAAAGAGAATTGGTGGTTGGATAAAGATAGTGGATCATTAAATTATTTTACATGGCCTTTAAATTTTTTTCCTTCTTGATAAGGTCATGACTTGGTATCCTTATATTAATTCTAATCCATCAAGAGTAGTTGGACTTGATTCATTTTTTTCTACTTACACAACTCCCTCTCTCTCATCCCTTTTTTTATATATGTCCCACCCTCTTCCACATTGATCTCTAAAAAAATTCCAGTAAATACCTCTCTAATTATTTTTATAATAATACTCTTTTGCCTTTGGCTTTCCCAGGCTATGCCAAAATTTTTATTGTAAGACCTATTTGATGTAACAAAATATTGAATTCCTCCATTCTATGGTTGAATTAATGTGTCTTATGAATTCATTTGATATGGTTAAGTAAATGTATGATTTTCCTTGCCTATTTCTAAATTTTATCACCTTTATGAAGTGTTTTGGTAGTTCTCATAGGTCATTTTAAGTGCAATATATAGTTTGTTGATTAGTTTAGAAGTTGACAACTGACCTCCCATATTAGGATGATAGTTAGTCAATGCCTTTTAGTGGAATACTTATGTGAGGGTTGATAAAAAATGAGTGAGGTGATATTATTTAGTCTTGAATGTGTCTTATATTGTGTCTTATGTAAGTATAAGTGTTCAAAATACTAGTGCATCACCTCATTTTACATGCTTTCATAGATTGTTGTTAATTTCTCTCCCTTTTCCAAACAAGAGTTACTTCAGGTTTAGTTTACGTGATAGATCTAGAAGGAATTTGACCTTATCTATAGGTCTAACCCAATCTTAGGTGACCCACAACCTAGGGTCATTCCCATGTTGGACTAGGTTTGAGTAAGAGGACATGAATAATCCCCTTCTCAGCTAAGGGTGTAATCTAGGACACTAATAGTTTGGACATACCCAATGGGACAAGTTCTCCTTGACATAGCTAAAGTTTAGAGATGAGAATAATTATTTTCAGTAGGAGGATACATCCACCATCATCAGAAGCTAAATATTCTTCAAGTTACAAAGTTCATAGTATTATCTAGATAATATTCTCATGCTAAAGGTTACTACAAGGTCAGCTAATAAAGGTATTCCCTTTGAACTCATTAAACTACCTACTACTTATCAAAAATCAAAATTTAATAAGAAAATTCCTTATCCCTAAAATAAATATTCATCACCTATTCATCCTATTATTTTAGTCAAAACTAATGTTCCCTTACCCAAATGGCCATTAGGAATCAAGTGTTTGTTCCATTCAATAGAGGTAGTCCCCTAAATTTGGCCCATTTTGATGACATTATTATGTCCACCCTTAAGAGTATCCCTTTCTTCTCAGGAGAATGGGATAAAATAACTATTATTGATCATATCTAGGATGTTGCCAACCTTTGTTCCATTCATAATGTTATTCAGAATAATGTGGCTATCAAACTACTTATTGCTTCCTTCAAAATAAAAGCATTACAATGGTATAAAAATCTTCCTTTAAACTCCATTTCCACCTAGGATGCATTAGGTGCAACATTACTCAAACAATTTGAAGACAAATCTGATCACCTATCCTTAGTTAAACAACTAACTACCATTCAAAGATACCCCATGAGTTCATGTTTAATTTTAACCTCAAATTCTAAAAAAAATAGACTAGGATACCTATATTAATTAGACCATCCACATAATATGCCTTTTTTTACTATATAAAATCCCTTGATTTTGATATTAGTGTGATGATACAATCTATGGGTGGTAATATCTTGTCAAATGCCTATGAGGTTTGTTGTTCCCAAAATCTGTCACTCATTTTTGAGGACAACATATCAACTATTTTGGTCCTGCAAGCCAAAATTCTCTCTTCCCTTCTCAAAAAAATTTATGAGCACTCAAGTTCTTCAATTATTCAAGCATTCTTAGTCAAGGGACTTGCAGGTTCAATGGGTTCAACAACTTCAACAAGTGAGCTCTCACAAAGGAACAAGTTCCAAACACTTAGGCAATTTCAAGGTTGGTTTAACGTCGAGGTTCAATCAAAAGTTCCATCGACAGGCTTCAAACAAATGGAATGAACCATTGAACCATTTGACCTACCTCCAAAGTTTCAAAGGTTCAATGGGTTCAAAGGTTTAATGACATTGGCATACTTAAAGAGTTAAGCGCTTCAACAAGTTCAAAGTTCAATGGCTTCAAAAGACTTAAACAAAAGAAGACTTTGAAGAAGAAAGATTTAACCTATTGAACCATTGAACCTTGAACTAAAATGTTTCAAAGGTTCAAGGTTCAATGAGTTCAATAAAAAATTTAATATTTGGTTTATTCGGTTGGTTCAATTGAATGGTTCAAATGAATGGTTTAAAGCAGTCAATTGAATGAGCAGAACACAGTATTGAACCATTAAACCCATTAAACCATTGTTGGTTCAATCAGTTGGTTTAATCAAATGGTTTAATTAGTTGGTTCAATCAGTCAATTCAATTGGAAGGTTCAAAGGAGTCTCCCAAAGCCCGAAGGATAAGTGCCCTTGTGGAGGGCAGCAAACATTTGTGAAAGGATCAAAGAAAAGGCCGAAAGGGTAAGGTTTTCTTCAAAAAAGCAAAGAATGAATTTATTCAAACAAAATGTCTGAAGGAATTCCTTTAGATATTTTGTCTGAAGAAATTGCCAAGTCAAGGAACAAAAGGATATCTTTCAGAAAGATTTTCCATGGCAAATTTTCACAAGAGAAATCCTTCAGAAAAAATGTCCGAAGGAATTCCTTCAGACATTTTGTCTGAAGGATTTGAAGAACAAGGCCACCTGAAGGACCTCGAAGGGTAGGTACCATTGTGGGGGACTCTCGATGACCACAAAATGGACCATTATCAAGGCCTAAAGGGATACCTTCCCTTTGAGGGGTTTGAAAGATAAAAGGAATTTCAATTGTCGAATAGAAGGTTCAATCGAAGAGAAAAGAAAGTAATTGAACCAAAGAAGCAATTGAACCAAGGAGCCGATAGGACTGCCCAAACCATTGAACCAATGAACTCTCATGGTTCAAAGGTTCAAGGTTCAATGTGGTTTAAGCGACCAATAACCAGTGACATCCCCATAGACATCAAATTTAAGGTAATGAAATGCCCATTTATTTTCAAATATGGCACAGAACCTAAAGAACAAAACTCAATGAACAACTAAAGAAAGAAGCTGAAAGAGCCTGCTAAAGGTAAGAAGATAGCTTGAGAGCTCAAATTGCAACAATAAAGAGAGAAAGCTATATGAGATACTAAAATAGCTACAGGGGAGTTATTCTAGTAGGTGGAATAGTCCACCAAGTAGACATCTGAGCACACAAACATTAAAAGGTGCAACCTATTTTTCTCCCTTTGAATAAAAGTGAGTGGAAAGCCACGTACATATCTAGAGATAGACCAGATGACCCATGCCAAGGAGAAGACATTCGAGATGATTCTATACACCAAATTCAAGGTTGATGCCTTATTTCAACATGACCCCTTGACTAAACTAAAAATGCATTCAAGGAATTGAATGTAGCATGGGCCTTTCCATGAAACAAAGTGCCAAGTCTTTCTTGACTGCTATATATTGTAATCTCTTATTTTATGTAGAGGAGATCATTTTGTTATCAGAAGCAAAACTTTGCCCGAATTGAAAGGCATTCTTGAGACTTTGAGCTCAAATTGTTAATCATATTTCATTATTTGAATGAGAAAGCAAGTGACCTTTTAGACTTTGTGCTAGAATAGCTTGTGTTATTTAGGAATTTTTTCTTATGTCTATTTCCTAGAAGTATTCTTTTCCATTTAATTTAACAAGCAGAACTAATGGAAGTAATCAAGAAGGTGTCCTGAAGCTGACTGTGGAGAGACTTTGTGCTACCACAATTGTATTTAGCATGTTTGTTTTTCTATTTCTATGTAAAGGATCTTGGGACAACTTTGTACCCTCCATTATCCTTCATATTTCACTCTTTGGTAGTTAAGGTGGAGACTTTATGCTACACCTCATTCTACTGGTTATTAAACCCTATTACATTTACTTGTTACTTTTTAGAAAGAATTCCTGATGTCTGTTATAAACCACATCTAAAAGAAGAGAAGTGCCTTTAGTGTTTTCACCAAAATTCTCTTATGTCTATGTACATCATCTCTAAAAAAAGAGAGATGGATGGTGTTGTCTTACCCCTGAGTGTTATTTTCTGCATATATATATATATATATATATATATATATATATATATATATATATATATATATATATATATATCACCTCATATTTATAGGGAACCTCCCTTTGATGAGAGGAGAGATTTGTCCCCTTCTAATGTGGTTGACCTACACATTTGGCTGACAAATCTCCTTATGCTATGGTTGAAACAACCTATTTTGCCCATCAATTAGCAGGTGACAAAATATTCACCCAACAGTTTTTGGAAACTCCACTGGGGAAGAACGTGTAGTTTGAAGCCTCAAGCTTTAAATTGAAGCAGTGCTAGTTTTTTTTCATTTTTACTTTACACTCTAGTGGATCGATGATATACTCGAAGCTAGAAGCTAAAGTTATTGTTGACCCGATATTCGAGTTGGTACAACAAAGTGTTTTTATCCTTTCCCTTCACCATCTCACCTTCAGTGAACCAATATTTTTCTTCCTACAAAAGTTAGGTCTCCATTACTAGGTAAAGCATTAATTTCTATTGTTAGTAGAACTTTGTCAATACATACCCCTCAAACATTTGTTATCCCTCCCTTTAGTAGTCAAATCATGGTAGTTTAAGGTCCCTAGGGTAACTCTTTTGGCCCACTCAATTTAACTCCACCCCTACATGAGCTACCTCATAGTTCAAGGAAGAATTTCCCCAAATTATTTGGTGATGGGATATTTTATCTTGATGAACATATTGTAACCTTTAACATAGCCTGTGGTGTGATAGACATGGAGTATGAGGACATAGTGGTCAGGTTGTTTGTATAAAAATTACAAGGTGCTATTGTAGACTAGTTCTACCATCTATAGGCTTGGTCAGTGACTGACTGGAAACTCTCAAAGCCAAATTTGAAGCCAAGTTCAAGCCTATAAAAGATGTGCATCCCCTGCTGGCCCAGCTCACACAAATAAAGAAAGAGCCTCATGAACCTATGAGGGAATTCATTTCCAAATTTGATAAGTTGAGTAACATGATTCCTACAATTGCTCAGGCAAAATTTGAGAACCTTAAATGTTTTTTCATCAATTCTCAGCTGCCCGAAGTGAGATTTTTGCTAAGAAGGGTTGGTCACATAAACCTTGATGTAGCGCAAGATTTGGCTACTAAGGTAGAAAATGATCTCATCTTGGTGGGGAAGATAAAGAGAGATCCTAACAGAGGTAAATCTTATTCATCCTCTCAATATCCATCTATAGGCACCACTGATCCTATGGTGAAAAAGCTGGAAAATGAGTTGCTAGCTCTCAGAAAGCAAATGGTGTAAGGGATGTCTTCTGCTCCTTCATACCAAGATATACCAAGGAGGACATTCCCCAATCAATAATATCAAGGCAATGCTACCAAAAATCAAGAGCAGTCAAATCATCTTCCTCCCCTATAGGGGAAATTGGTCATTGAAGCACCTCCAACCAATTCAGCAATTGGATATCTTGAAATAAAATCTAATTTCTCCTTCTAGCCTGAGTTGAACCTATAAGATGACACTAATCTCTTCACTGAGGGAGAAGAAGAATTAGCTGACGACTCTAACATTGGTTTCTTGAATTACCAAGATGAACCTAGAAGTAAGAGTGAAGCATTTGATGGGTCATATGTTGTATTCACTCAATCCCAAAACTAGTGATCCCAGCAACCTGATAAAGAAAGAACAAAGGAGCGACCTAAACCAACAATTTCAATTGCTAAGCGGGGAACCACTTTGCCTTTTCAATCAAAGGACTTGATGATCCCTAAAAAATTAAGTACCTCAAGTACGCCTTCACTTTCAACTTCAATTTCATAGATTAGTACCCCCCTCTTAAAAACCAAAAGGATGAACTACCTTCCCTTATTCCTAATTCATTTCAAACATTTGATATAATTTACCATGTCAAGAAAACCAAAATTTAAATGTCTAAATTTGAATTCTTGCAATCCAACCCTGAGCAATTAGATAAGTTGGTTCAATGTGTTAAGAATAAAACCATCCCTATAAGACCAACTATTCCAAAGATGACTCCCCCATCCACCCAAAATAACCTTGTCATTACTCCTCCTACTGCTTTTGAGAAGACATAACCATTTTATGTCTCCTTGCTAATAAATGGACACCAGATAAATAATTGCATCATAGACTCAGGTGCATCTAACAATGTCATGCCTGCCAAAGTGGTAGAATCTCTTAGACTCACACCAACCAAGACATTTGGAAGATCTTTCTCCATGGAGAACAAACAAGTGTCACTGCTGGGACAAATCAAGGATGCCCAATTTGTATTTGTAGCATTCCTAGATAAGAGAATTAAGATGATAGTCTTGGTGGCTGATGTCCCAGCCTCATACAACATTCTTCTTGGGCAAAATTATTGCAAGGACGTTGGTGGTGAGTTAAGTATGGACCTATCTAAATCAAGGATCCCGATCAAAGGCACCATGTAGAGATTGCTCCCTAAAAAAGAGGCGAAATACGTTGTCACTCAAACATTAGTGCCTAAAGCTCAAATTCTATTTGAGTCTTCAGGCATGGGTAATTACTTATTATCCATAGAGGAGGTTCATGTGGTGTTTGATGAAATTATTGAATGTGACAACCTAAAAATTGATTCAAACAAAATAGCATAAGGATTTGTAGAATGCAGTACAAGCATAAAAGAATCCTCCCATCTAATTAAAAGAAAATTTGAGGAAAGCACAGTTCCTGATGACATATAGATACTAGAATTTGATGGCATATATTCTTTTACCATCTCTAGAGCTGGGATTGTTCTAATATCTCCTCAAGGAGTTATTTTTCCTTCTTCATTCAAATTATAGTTTAGCAACACCAATAATACTATTGAATATGAATCACTACTACTCAGATTAAAGGCCACTCAAGATATGGGTGTCAAACTCCTTCACACCAAAGGAGATGTTGAGCTAGTGGTTTGCTAGGTTAGGAACCTATACCAAACTAAAAATGCGAGATTGCACCATTACCATATTATGGTTTGGGATCAAATTGAAAGCTTCGATGCTTTTAGTATCTTTGCAGTACCAAGGGAGTTTAATGACCAAGCTGATGCATTGGCTATTTTTGCAACTCTTTTGGTTCCTCACCTAGATTTTAAAGGAGATAGGTACACTGTCAAATTGGTCTTTCAACCAAGTGTGCCTGATAATTGCAATCATTGGCAAGTGTTCAATGTTGATAACCAAATCATCACCTTTTTTGAATAAAAAGACAGCTTTGAACAACTTCACTTCGAAGGTAATAAGCCTCAGAAACTTGAATCAGCCCCTGAAACAAGTTTAGATGTAGGTGAAGAATTCCTACAGCTAAAAAGGATTAAAATTCCCAAAGGATTGGTTTCCCTTAAGAAACTATTTGACAAGCACAACAAGTTTATCAAGCAGCAACAAATGGATTCAAGTTCCTCCCAAGAGTTTGATCAAATAAATTGGGTACCAAGGAAAATCCCAAAATGGTGAACATTGGGAAGTGATGCACTCTAGAGGAGAAAATCAAATTTACTAACCTGCTTCACCATAACATGGATGTTTTGGCATACACCTATGATGATCTAAAGTCACTCAGGCTAGAAGAAATTCACCATGAAATTCCTAAGAGTGATTCAGTGCCTTTCAAGCAAAAATCTCAGCAGTATAATCTAAAGATATCAAGTAATATTCTATTTAAAATACAAAAAATGTTGAATGTTAGAATAATTTTCCCAATCCATCATTCCACATGGATTGCAAACATAGTTCCTATGAGAAAAAAGAATGGCAAAATTTTCCTCTACATGGATTTTAGGAATTTGAATCAATCCTCCCTAAAGGATAATTACCCTCCTCCCATCATGGATCAAGTCCTTCAAATGGTGACAAGTTCAGAGATGTTATCAATGCTAGATAGCTTCTCAAGTTACAATCAAGTGGAAGTTGGTGAAGCAGACCAACATAAGACTGCCTTCATCACACCTTGGGGCACCTTTGCATATCGAAGAATGTCATTTGGCCTAATAAATGTTGGCACCACTTTTCAAAGAGCAATGGACCTTGCTTTCAAAGACAAAATGGGTAATTTTATTATGGTGTACCTTGATGATTTAACAGTCTTTTCCAAGCATCATCTTAATCATGTGCACCATTTGCAATAAGTGATGGAACGATGTCACCAGAATGGCATTTCTCTAAATCCCAAGAAGTCTATTTTTGGAGTAACAAAAGGGAAACTTCTCAAACACATTGTATCCCAATAAGGCATAAATATTGACTTAGAAAGATTCAAATCCATATAGGAGCTTACTCTGCCCACAAGTAAGACTGCAGTTCATTCTTTCTTGAGAAAGGTAAATTTTTTACGAAGTTTCATCCCTAAGTTCACAGAGAAGACTCACAATATTGTGGACATGATGAAGGGAAATGCCACTTTTAACTAGACTGAATAAGGTAAATTGGCATTTCAATACATCAAGATAGCTATCACCCATGCCCCAATTTTGGTTTGTCTAGATTATACCAAAAATTTGACAATGTACAGTTATGCTTTCGAGCACACACTTTCAGCAATTCTAGTTCAATAAAATAAAGAAGGTGTGGAATCTCCCATATCATTCATGAGCTATCCTCTCAAATCTCATGAACTAAAATATTCAAATTTGGAGAAGCATGCTTATGCAGTGGTAAAAGTAGTAAAGCACTTCCATTTTTACATCCTAAATTCACACACTATTGCCCTAGTTCCTGATACCACAGTCAAATCCATATTAACTCAGTAGGAGTTTGGAACCAAAAGGGGCAATTGGATTGCTAAAATCCAAGAGTTTGATCTTGTTATCAAACCAATGAAGCTTATGCGTGGAAGGGGTCTCTGCCAATTAATTGTTGATAACAAACCAAAAGAATCAAAAATTAAAGACACACCAATAGTCCTCTTTGTCTCCACCATGAATGAGTGGTATTCGAGTATTGCTCATTTCCTTACTTATGGTGAGTTTCCTACTCACCTATCTCATAAAAAAAGAGGACTGTCAAATTAAAAGCTACTGATTTTGTCCTGTGGGACCATGGCCTCTATAAGAGGAACCTTGATGGGGTGTTCCTTCGTTGCATGGATAAAAAGTAGCAAAACCAACTTTTGGATTCCTTCCATAATCTGGCTTGTAGAGGACATTTTTCTACACTTGTAATCACTCAAAATATTCTATGATCTAGGTATTATTGGCCTACTCTATTTCAAAATGCATAAAAATGGGTACAAAGATGTGAACTATGCCAACAGTTTGTTGGAAGACCCAAGTTAGCTACTTTGCCTCTTAAGCTAGTGGTAATAAAAGAGCCATTTAAGCAATGGGGAATCAATTTCATTGGTGTTGTGAACCCATCTTCAAGTTCTAGACATGATTATGTCCTCACAGCCACAGATTACTTCACCAAATGGGTGGAAGCTATTCCAACCAAGCATGCTATTTCAAAAGTAGTATGCAATTTCCTCAAGGAAAACATCATTTCCAAGTTTGGGGTCCCAACCAAGATTTTGATAGACAATATAAACTATTTCTCTTCCCATGAGATTAATCAATTCTATTTCTATTTTGGGATTACCCTCTCCCACTCTAATTATTTTCCATTAGGGAATGGCCAAGTAGAATCAAGCAATAAGAACCTGGTGACCATCATCAGGAAGCTGGTGGAAGACAACCAACAAACTTGGCATAAAGCATTGGTTGATACTTTATGGGTAGATAGAATTACACCCAAGAGGGTGATAGATGTGTCACCATTCCAAATTTTGTATGGCCTCAATACAGAGATACCAATCACCCTAGAATTTCTAGCAGTAAAATTGGCAAAGGCGGTCGAAGATCAAACATATAAAAGTTCCATTAATAAAAGGATCATGTGCCTGACTAAGCTAGATGAGTAGTGAACTATGGTGGTGGACCGAATCATTGTGCATCAAAGTCTGGTGAAGAAGCTCTTTGACCAAAAAGCAAAAACCCATGATTTCTAGATTAGAGACTAAGTCCTGTTATGGGACAAGAGAAGAGAACTAAAGGGAGTGCATGGGAAATTTTATTCCTTATGGAGAGGTCCATTTTTTATTCATTAGCTCAATGGTTAAAATAGTTTCATGCTAAAGTATCAAGATGGCATGCCCTTTTCTTTGCCTCACAATGGCCAACATCTGAAGCACTTCAATTCTTGAAGTATTAGATAAGATCATTGTACATATGTATATTTGTATAGTCTTTAGTTTTATTTTGTGCTTTTCATTTTCATTTTTTGGTGCCTTTATTTTTGGGTAGCATGACTTTGTATCCCAATGGCATACTTAAAGGCATTAGATATTTTGGATTCTACTCCCTTTGATTGTTTTTATAATTGATGGAAGTTCCCCAACTGGAGCTAGCTGTTGTTCCCAAAATCTATCACTCATTTTTTAGGATAACATATCAACTATTTTAGTCTTGTAGGCCAAAATTATCTCTTCCCTTCTCAAAAAATGTTTTGAGTGCTCAATTTATTTAATTATTCAAGCATTTTAGTCAAGGGACTCATAGGCTCAATGGGTTCAACAACTTCAATAGGTGAGCTCTCACAAAAGAACAAGTTCCAAACACTTAGGCAATTCTAAGGTTGGTTCAATGTCAAGGTTCAACCAAAAGGTTCATCAATAGGATTCAAACAAATGGAATGAACCATTAAACCATTGAACCCCACATCCAAAGGTTTAAAGGTTTAATGGGTTTAAAGGTTCAATGGCATCAACAGACTTAAAGAGTTAAGCGCTTCAGCAAGTTCAAAGTTTAATAGCTTCAAAAGACTTAAACAAAATAAGACTTCGAAGAAGAAATATTTAACCAATTGAACCATTGAACCTTGAACCAAAATGGTTCAAAATTTCAAGGTTCAACGAGTTCAATAAAAGTTTGAAGAGTTGGTTCAATTAGTTGGTTCAATCAAATGGTTTAAATGAATGGTTCAAAGCAGTCAATTGAATGAACAAAACATAGTATTAAACCATTGAACTGTTGAAACATTATTGTTTCAATCAGTTGGTTTAATCAAACAATTTAATTAGTTAGTTCAATCAAATGGTTTAATCAATTGGCTCAGTCAGAAGGTTTAAAGGAGTCTCCCAAAGCCTAAAGGACAAGTGCCCTTGCAAAGGGTAGGGAACATTTGCGAAAGGATCAAAGATAAGGCTAAAAGGGTAAGGTTTTCTTCAAAAAAGAAAAGAATGAATTTATTTAGACAAAATGTCTAAAGGAATTCCTTCAGAAATTTTGTCTGAAGAAATTACTAAGTTAAGGAACAAAAGGATATCTTTCAGAAAGATTTTTTGCTGTAAAATTTCACAAGAGAAATCCTTCAAACAAAATGTCTAAAGGAATTCCTTTGGACATTTTGTCTAAAGGATTTGAATAACAAGACCACCTGAAGGACCCCAAAGGGTAGGTACCCTTATGAGGGACTCTCAGTGACCATGAAATGGACCATTCTCAAGGCCTGAAGGGACACCTTCCCTTCAAGGGGTTCCAAAGATATAAAGCTAAAGGAATTTCAAAGTTCAAAGAGAAGGTTTAATCAAAGGGGAAAGAAAGTGACTAAACCAAAGAAGTGATTAAACCAAGGAGTCGATGAGACCACCCAAACCATTGAACCATTAAACCAATGAACTCTCATGGTTTAAAGGTTCAAGGTTCAATGTGGTTCAAGCAACCAACAACCAGTGACATCCTTGCAGATGTCAAATTCAAGGTAATGAAATGCTTGTTTGTTTTCAAATATGGCACAAAACCTGAAGAACAAAACTCAGTGAACAGCTAAAGAAAGAAGCCAAAAGAGCATGCTGAAGGTAAGAATATAGACTGAGAGCTCAAATTGCAACATGAAAGAGGGAAAGCTACAAGAGATACTAAAATATCTATAGGGGAATTATTCCAGTAGGTGGAACAGTCCACCAAGTAGACATCTAAGCACACAAACATTAAAAGGTGCAGCCTATTTTTCTCCCTTTAAATTAAAATTGAGTGGATAGCTTCATACATATCTAGAGACAAACTAGATGACCCATGCCGAGGAGAAAACATTCGAGATGATTATGTACACCAAAGTCAAGGCTGATGCCTTGTTTCAGCATGGCCCCTTGACTAAAACTAAAAATACATTCAAGGCATTAAATGTAGCATGGGCCTTTCCATGAAGCAAAGTTCCAAGTATTTCTTGGCTACTATATATTGTAATCTCTTATTTTATGCAGAGGATATCTTTTTTTTATCAAAAGCAAAACTCTGCCCAAATTGAAAGGCATTCCTGAGACTTTGAGCTCAGATTATTAATCATATTTCATTATTTTAATGAGAAAGAAAGGGACCTTTCAGAATTTATGCTAGACTATCTTATGTTATTTAGGAAATTGTTCTTATGTCTATTTCCTAGAAGCATTCTTGTCCATTTAATTTAACAAGTAGAACTAGTGGAAGTAATTAGGAAGGTGTCTTGAAGCTGACTGTGGAGAGACTTTGTGCTACCACAATTGTATTTAGCATGTTTGTTTTTCTATTTCTATGTAAAGGATATTTGGATGAATTTGTGCCCCCCATTATCCTTCATATTTCAATCTTTGGTAGTTGAGGTGGAGACTTTGTGTTACACCTCATTCTACTAGTTATTGTATCTTATTACATTTACTTGTTACTTTCCAGAAAGAATTCTTGTTGTCTACTACAAACCACTTATGAAAGAAGAGAAGTGCCTTCAGTGTTTTCACTAGAATTCTCCTATATCTGTGAACATCATCTCTGAAAAAGAGAGATGGATGGTGTTGTCCTACCCCTGAGTGTTATTTTCTGCATATATATAGTATATAACACCTCATATTTATAGGGAACCTCCCCTTGATGAGAGGAGAGATTTGTCCCCTTCTAATGTGGTTGACCTGCACATTTGGTTGATAAATCTCCTTATGTTTTGGTTGAAACAACCTATTTTTCCCATCAGTTAGCTGGTGACAAAATATTCACCCAACAAAGTTACAATAAGAGTAGAGAACAACTTGATATAAGTCGGTAAGCTTTCTACAAGGTTACCAATACCTATATTCCTAGAGTTTTAATATATCTAACCCCCTCAAGTTCCTCAAATACCATATTTATATCCTATTCCATCTCCTAAAGCCCAAGTTTTATCCCCTTCTAATCAAGATAGCGAGATTGGAGATTTGAAAAGTCTATTGAAATATTTTGGGAATGAAATAGTTTAACTCAAAATACATCAATACCAAAGTAGGCCTTATCAACAACAAAATTAGACCTCTTATAATCCTTTTAGAGATCAAATTCCTCCTTATCAACATTTTAGATAAAATAGAACACCTTACAAATCACAAGGAGCCATAACCCAAGCTAAACCATATGCAGCTCTTGACCATAATATACCAATAAATTTAAGAGCTATTATTCCCACACCTCCTCAAAATAACTTGATGCAAGATTCAATTTGGTAGCCATTTAATCCTAATAAAACTCAAAACCAAGCTTTGGTATCATTGAACATTACTATGCCAAAAGTGACATAAGAAGAATTTTCTCTTCAAGGAGGTTAGTATCAAGAGACAAATTTGGTACCCCAAGGAGAGGCTCAATGGGTTCAATATAATCTTAATGCCATTAATGTGAATTAGAAAATGGATGATCATATTTCATTAAACCAAATTGGTGAGACTAGCAACATAAGTTGTCAAGTTGTAGCTCTGACTAAAGCTAAAAAAAGAGGCATTGAGGAAGCTCAAGATGTGATAAATGCTTTTAGTGATCCTAATATTATTCCCAATAATATCAAAGATCAACCTGATTCCCATATAACATATAAAAATCATCATATAGAGGCTAGAAGGTCACTTAAATACCTCTAATTCATTAATAACCAATGGTTCAAAAGGTACAGCCAAAGGTTAGTGGATCCTCATTCAACATAATAGATTAGATGAAGAAATCCAATGTCATAGTTATCATGTGGTATTCATTTTCTATTCCATGGTAAAAATACATGATCATCTAAGATCTTTAATCTCTCAAGATGTCTCCAGAACTAGTTGAGAAATAAGGTGTTGTCTTGGCTAACTCAAACCAACCAACTAAGCAACAAGATCAATGGGCACATAAAATATCAAAGGTAGACAAAACCAATGTAAAATCAAACAAAACTCCTCCCTACTACCTCTCTTTGATAGTTGGTGACTATTTAGTTCATAACTATATGGTGAATAATGGAGCTAGAAGCAATGCCATGCCTAAACAAATTATAGATAATCTTGGTCTTGTCTATGAACCAAATACTAAAGGATTATTTCAAATGTATGGGTCACCAAAAAAGATATTAGGAATCATCAAAGATCTAAATTTGACACTACATGTTTGCCCTAATGTTACCATTTAACAAGATGTGGTTATGATGGACTTGCCTCCCTATTCTTATAAGTGTTTTTCAAGGGACTTCACCTCAAATATTAAAGGATACTTATCAACTAATTAGACAAATTTTATGTTCAATACCAGGTATGGTACTAATGTAATAATACATTTTGAACCTATTGTATGTTCCCATTTAGATCCATATGTGCCAAGTGTTGTGAACACTAATTATATAATCTCGGATGAGGTGCTAGAAACTAGTAAAGTGGAAATTGAGTCACCTCTAGATGGAGTTCCATATCTATTCCTTGATGAATGGGACTCTGATTTGCATGAACATGATCCTTATAAGTTAATTAAATAAGAAGGACTTGGTTTTTATTTCCTTCATGAAAAAGATACACCAATTCTAGCCTTGATGAAGGATGTTGAGTCTAGTAATGGCCTGTGGATCAAGGAATAAACATGGGACCAGGGCTAGAATGATGTTGATTTCTCTAGCCAATCAAAGGTATTTATCTTCTCTCAAGTTTTAGTCTGGTTGTTTAAAAAATGTTGCTAAATATGAATCACTAGTTCTTGGTTTGAAATGGGAAAGAAAGATGAATATCAATACCCTACAAGTCTTTGGAGATAGTGAATTGGTAATTCACCAAGTAAGAGGTCTAAACATATGAAAAAATCCATTGTTTATATCTTATAATCATAGGGCATGGGACTTGAATATTTTCAAGCCTTTAACATTCAAGAAATACTAAGAGGTGAGAACAAACATACATATTAGTTGCCTACCATTGGGTCATAATTCAGTATCCCAACTAATATAAAAAGTGAAAAGGTTAAATCACACATTAATGTGGTTGCAAGGCCTTCTATTCTAGATAACCATGAGAATTGGCAAGTGTTTGAAGATGACAATTAGATTGTTAGGTTCTTACAAGAAAAGTCTAAGTTTTCCTCAAGGAACCAAGAGATGTTATTGTATTGGTATGGTTACCAAATTGTGTAGCTGAAAACAAATAAGTTTCCCAAAGATTTGGTCTCCCTTGAGAACATATTCAATGGTGATGATGATTTGATAAAATAAAAGTCTAAATTTTTAACAAAATATGAACACTATACCGATTTGGAGATTATAACTAGTAATAACTTAAATTTAGGTAAGGTTTGCAATCCTTCAGAAAAGGAAACTTTCATTAAGTTATGATCAAGTTTTGTGGATGTGTTTACATGGAAATATAATGACCTCAAAGGATTTGATCCAAATATAGCTCAATACACCATTGAGTCAGAAGCTAAAACTAAGCTAGTAAGACAAAGATAAAGGCATATTAATCCAAATATTAAGCCTTTGATGAGATTTGAGCTTCATAATCTCATTGAGTTAGATATTATATTTCCAATCAAACACTCAATTTAGATGGCAAACCTTATCCTAGTCTGGAAAAATAATGGGGAAATTAGACTGTGTGTTGACTTTCATGACTTGAATAAGGTTTCCCTTAAAGACCACTATCCACTACCATCTTTGGAATAGATTTTATAGTTAGTTTTAGGTTCAAAAAGGTTCTCTTTATTGGATGTCTATAGTGGTTACAATAAAATTCTGGTTAAGGAAGAAGACTAATTCAAAATAGTTTTTACCACAAGTGGGGGACATTTACATATATAAAGATACCCTTTAGTTTATCCAATGTTGGAATAATTTTTTACAAATCTATTGATATGGCATTACAAGGTCTCCTTAACAATTTTATACTTATTTATTTGGATGATATAATAGTATTCTTTGATAGTGTAGGTGAGCACGTGATTCACCTCAAGCAAGTGTTTGAAAGGTGCAAGCAATTTGGGGTGTCTCTAAATCCCAAAATATGTGTCTTTTTGGTTCATGAAGGTAGGATTCTTGGACATGTGATTTTAAAAAATGTTACAAGTATAGATCCTAGTAGGATAGATTAAATTCTTTCACTTTCCTTGCCTAAGCACAAGAAAGCTTCGTAAAGCTTCTTAGGCAAAATCAATTTTATAAGAAAGTACATTTTAGATTTTCCCATTTTAGCTAATCCACTTACAATCATGATAAAGAAGGATCAGAGTTTCAATTTGTCTAAATAATGTTTAATAATATTTTAAGAGATCAATAAAGCCATAGCCAATGATCCTACACTCCTAATCCTTAATTTTACAAAGGATTTTATCCTCTACATTGATGCTAACATTGACACCATTTCAGGTATTCTTATGCAATAAAAGCATGAAGACTTGGGGTAACCAATAGCTTCTTTCAGTCAAGGATTTAAATAATATGAAATAAGTACTCTTTTGTTCAAACACATGTACTATAAGTCATAAGGTCTCTCAATAAGTTTAGATATTTTTTTTCTAACAATAAAATACACGTAATGGTTACACATCTAAGCATCAAATATTTTCTCTTGAACAAGGATATAATGACAAGAGATCTAGTTGGATAATTAAGGTAATGGAGTATGACATGGAGATCAAGGTCATAAATTTTATTAAGGTCATAAAGATGATTAGAGGCAAAGGAATTTGTGAACACCTAACCCAAGACTTGCAAGAGGTTAATGAGATGGTTTTGGTGTCAAATGATGATCATACTTCACCTTATAACTGGTCTCATGATTTGGTAAGATATCTATAGGATGGTATTTATCCCTCTCACCTAACTCATTAAAAAATAAGATATTTTAAATTTCAATCCATTCCATTTCTTATTTTTGATGGTGTTTTGTTCAAGAAAGATATCAATGGCATGTTGTTAAGATGTAATGAATAACATCAAAAGGGAAGGTTCCTTGAAGAGTTCCATGATGGACATGGTATAGGGCATTATTCAACAAGGACCACAACCCATAATATCATGAGAGGTGGGTATTATTGGGCAAGCATATTTGGTGATTATCATGAATGGGTTAGGAAATGCAAATAGTGTGTTATGTTTGTTGGAAAGGTGAAAATTGCAGCCTTACCTCTCCAACCAATAGCAGTGGATCAACCCTTGTCCAATGGGGATTAAACTTTATTGGTCTCATTAACCCCCCTTAAAACTTAAGACATAAATGGATACTGACTAACATAGATTACTTTATTATATGGATAGAAGTAGTGGCATTGAAAGAAGAAAATGAGTCTAATGTTTTAGATTTATAAGAAGGTTTTATTACTAAGTTTAGAGTCTATTGAACTATTATTTCTGACAATGATATGGCCTTTGTGGGGACTAGAATTAGCCAATGGGCAGTTCAATATAGTGTCTTTCTCATAATTTCATCAAATTACCATCTATAAGGCAATGGCCTTACTGAGTCTACTAATAAGAAACTATTGAAAATAATAAGAATGACTATTGAATATAATTAGAGGCCATGACATCTCAAGTTTAATTCATCTATATGGGTTGATAGGATCACCTACAAGAAGTCAATAACCAACTTCCCCTACAAGCTAGTATATGGTAAAGAAGCAAACAAGCCTATTTCTCTTGAATTTCCTACCCTAAAAATGATACACCAACTTGATTTGTTAGAGAATGAACCAATGGAGATCAGGTACATTGAACTTATAGAGATGGAAGATACAAGACATCATTATGTGTTATCCATGGAAAGCCACCAACCATAACTAAAAAGAGCCTTTGATAAAGGATCTTTGTCATGTAGTTTCAAAGAAAGAGATTTGGATCTCAAGTGGGATGAAGATAGAGCCAATCTAGGAAGGCATACAAAGTTTGACTCTCTTTGGAGTGGTCCATATACAATCTTTAATTGCAAATCTCACAATGCCTTCTAACTTGCAAAGATGGATGGCAAGGAACTTCATATCCCAATCAATGAGATACATCTAAAACATTGATATTAAGGAAGCTAAGTTCCCTATACATATTTAGTTGGTCTTATTTTCTTCCAAGTATTTTTATAACACATTAGTTTACTTTTTTTTTTCACTAAATAATTTATTTGTTTACACATTTGGTTTGTTAGGTTAGTTTCTCTATTTTGCTTGTTTCCTTCCCTATTTTGTTGAAATTCATTATATTTGAAAGTTAAAAGGTCTATGATAGTCATGGATCATATTCATTATTATTAGGGAGTCCAAGAGTCATGTAAATGGTTTGAGTTCTCAATTATAGTAGGCATGCTACCCAACTGAGTCACCAAAGATGTTGTCCAAATTTGGCCTACATACCAAAATTTGACTAATCCAAAATTAGAAGCTAAGTAGGGTCCTGATTGAAGAGTGATCCAATGTCACAAGGAGAAGATAGAATTTAGGATAAGATCACTCACTATTTTCAAGCTTTTGAAACACTTTAATAAGGCTTAAAGTGTGAATTTGGTGATCTTAAGGAGCTAGACCATCATCAAATGTCATGAAAAATTGATAGGTTAGTCTGGTTACACCCTTTATAAGCTCACTTAGGAGGCCTCTCAAAGATAAAGGATTGCATATACATGGTTTTATTCATACCTTGAATATTCTCTACAAATTTCATGTCTTGATGAGTTGTCTATCTTAAGATCTAAGTCCTCAAAGTTTAACAAGTAGAATGAAATGTATGTGGGGATGTCAAGTTACAGCTACAACAATTAACCATGTAGCTTTTAAAAATACTTAAAAATCAAGATTTGTGTAGGGATGTCAAGTTCAAGCCTCATGAAATATCTATTTGAAGTCAAAATGTTCTTTGGAATAATAATAATGATTAGTTTTTGATCAAATCAAAGATCTAATAGTGTGTGGTGACTGACAAAGCTAGTAGGCCCAAACAAATCTAAAGTGTACATTGAATCATGTGATCAAAGATAAATGGTGAGAAATGGGTTAAAAGGTCATTATATCTTAAAATTAAATGCATGGGTGATAATTATCTTAAGTGAATTAAACTATTATAATATCTATGGATCACATTCATTCATACAGAGAATCTAATGGTGCACGAGAAAGAAGATCTAATGGTATGCATGCAAGCCATGAAAAGAGAGATCAATGGCTAATTTTAAAGTTCAAAATATAGGGACTTCAAAAGGAGGTTGAATATGGTTTAGGTCAAATTAGGTCAAATATTTCAAAGGATGCCTTTGAAGCTTATTTGAGACCTCTATTGGAGGATCCCAAGCATATAGACTTAGTTTTATTGTGTTTTCAACATTGTGTACAATAAGGACTTGTCTTCCACAAGTTTCAAAGGTGGAATAAGTTTTTTTAGACCTAATATAGCTCAAGAAAGAATCTATGTATTTTTTAAGCTATTCATTGACATATTGACTATAGGAAAACCAATAATTGGATTGGTTTTTAATCTATAGTAAATACCTATGTTCAAGTTTGGGATAAGGGCTGATATATGATTATAGAGATGTGTCTCATCCTTTAACATATTAATTTCCTCAACAATTAGGTACTTAAAGCCACCTAAGGTAGACCAAGCATGGATTTGTTAGTTTCAATATATCAGGATTTTATCCTCATGATCAGATCAATTAGAAAGTGTGTAGAGTCCCAAAAAAGAGACCTATTGGTTGGATAAATATAGTGGAACATTCAATTCTTTTATAGAGCCTTTAAAGTTTTTTCCTTCTTGGTAAAATCATGAATTGACATCTTCAGATTAATGTTAATCCATCAAGAGTATTTAGACCTCATTCAATTTTTTTTGCTTTCATATCTCCCTCTCTCTCCTCCCTTTTTTTATATATGTCCCATCCTCTTCCACATTGATCTCTAAAAAAAAGTTTCAAAAAATAACTTTTTAAAAAAATTTATAAAAAGACTCTTATGCCTTTGGCTTTCTTAGGCTATGCTAAAATATGTATTGTAACACCTATTTGATGTAATAAAAGACTGAATTCCTCCATTATGTAGCTAAATTAACATGTGTCTTATGAATTCATTTGATATGGTTAAGTGAATGTATGCTTTACTTGCCTCTGTCTAAATTTTATCACCTTTATGAAGTCTTTTGGTAGTTATCACAAGTTATTTTAAGTGTAATATATAGTTCGTTGATTAGTTTAGAAGTGGACAATTACCCTCCCATGCTAGGTTGATAGTTATTCAATGCCTTTTTATGAAATACTTATGTGAAGGCTAATAAAAAATGAGTGAATTGATATTATTTAGTATTGAATGTGTCTTGTGCAATTATAAGTGTTTAAATTAATGTGATCACCTCATTTTACATGTTTTCATATATTAGGCTAGGCCAGCCCAATTATGCATTTGATAAATGCACTTATAAAATTGATCAAGGCCAAAAGACCACATGGACATGATGCTTTTCATGCCAAGAATTTCCCCTACAAAATTTTTATCTTGACGAGTTCTCTATCTCAATATATAACTTTTGAAAGTTAAATTTGTAGAGTGGGAAGTGTGTATAGATGTCAAATTTGAGTTGTAGTAAATATCCATTTGCATTCAAAAGAACAAGATCAATGGTTAAAATTTGATCAAATCATATATTAATTAAATGTGAGTATTCAATAGGTCAAAAGGTCCCTGGAATGAGATCAATGGTCTACATTTAATCAAATCAAAAGATCTAATGGTGCATGGATGAAGCTCAAGTCAATGGCTCTAAGCAGATCAATGAGGCAAATTCACTCATAAATAGTAGATCTATTAGCAAGTAGAAAGTCAAAAGGTCATCAAATCTTAAATATAATTTTGAAATTTCCAAGTGTCACAACCTTGTTAGTTTCTAGGTAAATCAATGGTACATGTTTAAGTTATGTAAAAGAAGATTGATGGTGCATGAGAAAGTAGATCTAATGGTTCATGTTCAATCATGAGGATATTAATTGATGGTGAGTGAGAGGTCAAAAATTTAGTAGGATCCTGAAGAATGGATGAGGAGTTGATAGTTGGAAAATTGTGTGAAGCCTAGATTAGGATCAATGACCAAATATTAAGATCAATGATCAATATTCAATATTAAAGGTCAAATATATGAAAAAATTTGCTTTTTCCTCCACCTTTCCACAATAGACAGAGTCCTAGTGACATTAATACATGAGGAGCTCAAGGAGTTGGTAAAACTATTGTCTTGATCATTGATGATTCCTCTATTCTCCCATGAATTTTCCCCATCTCTCTCATTCCCTTATGCTATAAATATAGGATTTAAAGCCTTAGAATGAATCCCTCTCTTTAGCATGACTAGACTCTACCAAAATTGATCTTTGTAACCTCCTAAGATAAATAGATGATTATTTTAGATTTCATTATTCTGGTATAGTGTGTTAATGTTAGTTTGATTTGCATATATGGTAGAAATCTCTCCCTTGTTAAGTCATAATCTAACCTAGCTACTAGTTTATCTTTTTATGAAGGTCATGTTTAGTGTTTAATGTCATTTTATTGAAGATATAAAATGGATACATTAATTTTTTAGTTCCTTAAATCATGCCTCTCCATCACTTCTCTTAGGTTTTGATCACTTGATAAACCTCTGCATGAAATATTGATGCATAATATACATTTGGAGTTGTCTTTTTTTGGTCTCATTAGTGTTTTTAAAAGTTCAAATAGAGTGGATGAGTAATCAATTTAGTTGCATCACCAATATTGGCTTAGATTTCCATTTCAATTATCTTTCTCTCTTTTTTCACCCTAATAATTATTAGGTTTTAGTGGAAATGAGCTAAGTGATTAGAGGAGCTAGCCTCATTAAAAAACCTAGAGGTATAACCCAAGATTAAGTAACCCACAACCTACAGTTTTTCCCATGTTGGACTATATTTGAGTAGATGACCTGAATAATCCTTTGCTTAGTTAGGGTGTAATCTAAGTCTCTAACAATTCTACCATGCTCGGTGGGATCAAGATAAAAAAGAGTGTAAATATTATTGGTGTGTCTTTCCTATAATCAACTTTTGGAAGGAATCAAGTTATCACCAATGGTGACTCTGAATCAAAGCTTTTGGTTGTAAGTATCTTAGGTATGTCTCATTAAATATTTTAATAAGTTTTGACATATAAGGTTGACATAAATATCTATGATGGATACTTCTATCATTCACCTCTTTGTCAGTAGTTCCAACATGATCCTCATGATCCATATGAGCCTAATCATCCTTACCAAGAGTTTTATTGAAGCTATGATGAGCCTTATAAATTTTATCATGATCCTTACTATCAAGAGCATGCCTTTTAGCTTCCTCATGACCCATATTAGACTTATCATGATCTCTATCAGCCTTATGGTGAGTATCACCAATCATATATAGAGTTTTACCAGTAGTATGGTGACCTATACCAATCCTATGATAACCTTCATGAATATTTTTATCCTCTTAATCAACCCATTGAAGTCCCAAATCAATCCATCTCAAGCTTCAATAAAAACCTATTTGGCTATGAAAAAGAGATGATAATCATAGACAATATGAAGATATATAGATAGGATATATCCAAGTATGAAATTAAAATTAAGAGAGCTAATTTGTAGTAGACTAAAGAGGTATGTTCATCTTTCATAAGGCAAGTTCATTCAAAGTTTAGTGTTGATATTCTAGACATTGGAGGTCTAATATTAAACATTGAAGAGAGGCTAGCAGTTTATGAGGAACCCAAGTGTCATCATAATCATCATCATGTTCCCATATATCTACCTATTTCCCTTCATAAATGCCAAACCAGTTTATCATATCCCTAAGAAGTCCATTCAGACCTTGCCTAACTTTCCTACCTAGAAGTTTATCCAAGAGAGGCCTCAGAAGGCTAAACAAGCATGTTTTGAGGAGACTAATCTCCATGTTTCTCAATATATCATATACAAGACTTCATCTTTAGTTTTGTATGGGGACATATCTAACTAATTGGTCTATGATTTTGAGGCTAATTTAGCTAAACAAATTGAGTTCGCAAATCAACATTTCTAGCATTTAATAACAACTAAAAAATCAATGCAATAATAAACTCCTTTCTCAACCATAACAAAAACAAGTACAAAAGTAGAGGTTTCTAAACCTAAGTTTATGACTTATAATCATATTCAACAATCAAGAAATAAGGAAGAACATACAAGCATAATACAAGATGTTAAAGTCAAGAGCAAGCTAGTGATCATTTAACCTCCACTCCTTTTCCCTCAAAATCCTAGAGCGTTTCCTTCATGAAAAGCCATTCAAGAAAAAATGCAATTGAGAGAATAGGTGAAGGTGATCCAAAAAGAGTAGTACCATGAGAAAAATTAGGTATCTATAGTAACTTGTTTAAACCTTTCTCATATCACTGAATGTTTTCAAGGGTTTATTATGCCACTCTTTGAGAAAGAGTCTCTCCTTTTTGAGACAAATAAAGAAGATGCAACTAAGGAAATATAAAGTGAAGGTGAATTGAGTGACCAAGAAGAAAAAATCATGATTGGGATACCTCTTGGAAAGGACAAACATGTTTTATTCTTCCATAGTGATGAAAATATGGAACAAGTGTAAGATAAAATTGAGGTAGAGGCTAATATGTAAGTGCAAGAACAAATATATGAAGAGGAGGTTATTGATGTTCAAGAGGAAGACACTCTAATTGTACAAGTCGAGGGTGTTTCTCATGAGTTCTTTGATGACTCAAGATCTGTCATTCATCATGAAGGACAAGAGATTGTAAAAGTAGCATAACATGAGTAACAATCAACAAAATAAGGTGAAGAATAAGCTAACATTATGATTATGCTTAGTCATCAACCTAATTTTAATGTAGTGTTGATTGACCAAACTGAGATATCAAAAATAGACTTGAAGCCTCATGATTATGGTCAAGGATTGATATGCTTGTTTCTAACATTTAGCTTGAAGAAACCATAATTGAACTACAACTTCATGAGAAAAAATATTTAAATTTACTTGATATCTTTCATTCAAGTTATTATTTACTTGAATGTGGTCCATTTAGGGATAAGAGGAGTGTTATCATCAAGCAAGAGGTAGTTGTTCTCTTAGAAGATGACATGTTTGAACTTTTCAAACATGTTTATCAAATTTTCTCTTCAACTTTAGACATCTCTCTACTTTTGGAAGTTAAGAATGAGCTCAAATGGCCCCAATACTTCATAATATCAAATGTATCTCCCTTAGAGGTCATCCTTACAAATATATCAAAGGAGACACATCAAGTTGGTTTATATGTTCATGATCAATAGTTTATCAATGAAGAAGAATTGAAGTTGTTCTTACAAAGTCCACAAATTTAGGAGTATGATTGGGTCTTGGACCCATTTATACAATTAATGCACCTAAAATTGGTATTAGAGGAACTAGTTTCTTCCCTAAGAAGACATGAACATGAAAATGCTCTTAGTTACAAAAGAGAGATATCAAGAAAAGGCAAGCATACTTCAAAGTTCCAAGGTGCACCAAATAGATTTCCATTTGACTCTAGAGGGAAGCTTGTCACTATAGGTTAGTTGTTCTAGGTTTGATTTATTTCAATAAGTGATTAGCACAAGTAGTAGGCTAATTTCGTTTTATATTATTTTCAGTATTTCCTTAGGTTGGTGGTCTTTGATTTGTTTAGGTTAGTTTCCCTTTTGTTATATGTTTCTTCAATAAGTACCTTGGGTACTTTGTTTTTTAATTATTTTTATTCCTTATTTATTTTAAGATTTATTTAAGGGTTGGTATCTAGTTTTAGCTTTAGATCAATATGTTGAACCAGTGTCAGAGACTCCATGCCCAATGGACTAGACAAGACAAATAGTCTAGGTTCTCAAGCATAGCAATCATGCTTCCCTATGAGTCACCAGAAATGTTGGCCAATTTTGGCATAAATTCAAAGCTTATGCCTAAATGGATGAAATAAGTAGAGTTTTGGATGGAATTAGTGGTCTAAATATCTCATCTTTCTTACAAATCTTTTGAAATATTTTAAGTAATCTTAAAGTGCAATTTGTTGATCTTCAGGAAGTAAGGTTGGAAACAAGTCTAGGATTTTAAAGTGAAAGGGACCAACCAATTTTCATGGTGTTCATGGCATTTTTGGACATAAGGTAGGTTTCAAAAAGTCTCAAAGGTTCATTCAAGTCTTAGAAATTTGAACAGCAGTCCCTAACACAAGTCTAGAAGGACTAGACCATCACAACACGTCACATAAAGACAAATAGGCTAGTCCAATTGCATATTTTATAAATAGACTTAAAAAACTGGTAAGGGCTAAAATACCACATGGAAATTATTTTTTTCATGTTGAGAAGGTCCCATAAATATTTTATATCTTGATGAGTTCTCTATCTCAATATAGAAGCTTCCAAATTTGAATTTGCAAAATGAGAAATGCACATAGATGTTAAATTTGAGCTATGACAAATAGCCATTTAAATTTAAAATAAAAATAAAAATATCAAAGCTAAACATTTAATTTGATCATAAATCAATGGCACATGGGTAGTCAATAGGTTAAAAGTTACCTAGAATGAGATCAACATTCTGCATTCAATTAGATCAAAAGATCTAATGGTGTGTAAATGAAGCTCTAGTCGGTGGGTCTAGGCATATCAATGAAGCACATTCACTCATAAAAAGTAGATTTGATAGAGAGTGGTGGGTTAAAAGGTCAATGAATCTTGAAGATAAATGCATACTTTTCAAGTGTCAAAACCATGATAGCTACCAATTTAATCAATGATACAGTTGAGTTGTGCAAAGGAAAGATTGATGGTGCATGAGAAAACAAATCTAATGATGCATGTTCAATCATGAGGATGCTGATCAATGAAAAGAGAGAGGTCAAAAAGCTAGTATGATCCTAAGGAATAGATGAGGAGATGGTAGTTGACAAAATGTGGGAAGCTTAGATTAGGATCAATGGCCAAATATGAAGGTTGAATATGTCATATATTAAAGACCCAAATCAAGATCAATAACTGATATTAAAGGTCAAAGATATGAGACTTTGACTAGAGGTTGAATATGATTTAAATTTGAACCAAAGTGGATTTTTAGGGATCAAACATCACTATTGGGAGATGTTAAGTAACATTAACATAATGAGGAGTTTGAGAAGGATTTAATGTAGCTATTTTTGATTGATTCTTGTAGAAATCATGGGATACATGCTTCTTTCTCCACCTTTCCACACTAGACAGAGTCCTAGTGACATTAATGCATGAAGAGATTGATGAGTTAGTACATGTATTTTCTTGATCATTGATGACTCCTTCTGCATTCTCTCATGCACATTCCCCATCACTCTCATTCTATTCTGCTATAACTAGAGGCTTCTAAGCCTTGGAATGGATCCCTCTCTTTGGCATGACTAAACTCTACGAAAATTGATCTTTGTAACCTCCTAAGATGAATAGATGATTATTTCAGATTTCATTTTTATGGTATAGTGTGTTAATGTTAGTTTAATTTGTGTATGTGGTAGAAATCTCTCCCTTATCAAGTCCTAAGCTCACCTAAATACTAGTTTATCTTGTTATGTATGTCATGTTTAGTGTTAATGTCATTTAATTGAAGCTATCAAGAGGATACATTGATTGGTTAGTGCCTTGAATCAGTCTTCTCCATCACTTACCTTAGGTTTTTATCACTTTGTAAACCTCTGCATGAAATATTGATGCATAATAGACATTTGGAGTTATAGATTCAATCTTTTGCTTATCTCATTAGTGTTTTTAGAAGTTCAAATAGAGTGAATGAGTAATCAATTTAAGTGCATCACTAATATTATCTTATATTTACCTTTTAGTTATCTTTCTCTCCCTTTCCACCCTAATAATTAGTAAGTTTTAAAGGAAATGAGCTAAGTGATACATCAAAGGAGCTAGTCTCATTAAAAATCCTAGAGTTCTAACCCAAGATTAAGTAACCCACATCCTAGGGTCATTCCCATGTTGGATTATATTTGAGTAGAGGACCTGAACAATCATTTTCTTAGCTAGGGTATAATCTAAGTCTCTAAAAGTTACATCACATAGATGGATAATATATTATATGGACATGAAGAGTATTATCCTACACAGTGATCTCTAAGAGGATATATATACAAAGTCTACTTAAGGATTCATGTAGGATCCTTCAATTTTTTATTGACTGTATTGTTCTCTTTATGTCCTAAAATAAGCTCATCAATACTAGTATGATAAAATGGACAAATTTATGCTAGATTCTAACTTCTATCATTATGAAATTGATCACAATATTTACATACTAAAATAAGGTGAGGATATTTTAATTTTGGTGTTATATTTTGATTATCTAATACTCATAGGTAGTTCAGATACCTTGATTTAGTACATTAAAACAAGTTTAAGGAATAATTTGATATGATAGATCTAGGATTTCTACACTACTTTCTTGGCCTATAGGTTCATCAGTCCCTTGAGGGGATTTATGCTAGCCAATAAAACTATGCTACAATCTGATTCATCACTTCTCCATGGTTGATTTCAAGCCTACTCCAACACCATATCATTCAAGTATTGATTTTACTAATATTTATAAAATTTATTTGGTTGATATTGCATTATATAGATAATTAGTTGGTATTTTTTTATATTTGACACATACACATCCCAATATTGCATTTACTATTAGGATTGTATCACGGTTCTACCACAAGCCTCATAAGAGTAATTGGAAATTAGCCAAGAATATTTTATGATATATACATGTCACTTTGAAATTTGGGATTCAATATGAAACAAATGGTTCTTTAGATATCAAGGGATTCACTAACTCTAATTGGGTTAAATGTGCTCATATCCATCAATCTACTTTTGGATTCGTATTTCACCATAGCTCTAGTGATATTACATGGGCATGTAAAAAGTAATTAGTTTTTTCATTGATATTGGGTTTTTCTATCAACTTTTCCTTAGGTAACCTAAGTGTCTAGTTCTCAATAAGACAACATATTGGTATTTCATGCAATACTAAATTCTTACATGCTCACTCGAAGCATGCAACAAGAAATAATTTCTCATGGGTTATGTTGCATAGTAACACACTTGTCATATAATAGTGTTTATTCATGTGATCTAGGAATTTGACTCAAGCGAGGATGGTTAGTATGGTGTTAGTTCCAAAATGAAAACAAAGTGAAATAAAAACACTAATAACATAACATCTCTAGGCCTAGACACTAGGGAGAGCTTATTTAACAAAAGAAAATAACAAACACAACTAAAAATCAAGGAATAAAAACACAATAATTCCTTTCACCTTCCTTGGATGCTCCAAATGCCTTTGTAATGATGGCTTGCTCGACTTGTGCTTCAAGAGGTATTCTTTAATGGAGTGTGACTACCTTCATCTCCTCTTGGCACCTTTGGCTTGTGGCTTGGCTTGGCTTGGAATCAACTTGGCATTATAACACTAGTTATTTGAAGCTTTTGGAACCAATCTTGCATTATAACTTTGCACAAATTAATCTTAGAAATGATGTTGTGAGGCCTCTTATTTATAGATTTTTGGATTTGATCACAATCAATCTCAACCATCCATCTCAATATTAAGATGTGTGGTTGAGGATTAATTAAATTATTGGAATTAATTTTTTAATTATCCTCATCATGACATTGGAAGAAGGGAAAATTAAGAGGTATGAAGGACATCATGGAAGGCATTGATGAGGCATAGAGGGAATGAATCCTGATATTTGTGGCATTTATGGCCTAGGGATGTCTTCCCAAGAAATGAGGTCACTTGATGATGAATATTCAATATTCATTTCCAAAACAAATTATTCAACAAGTTTCCATGTAATTTTTTATTAGGCCTTGATTTGGGTTAATTAGCTCTCAAGCATGATTAAGCACATTATGTACAAATTACCTAAATTGATCAGAATGCCTTGTTATTAGTCCTAAATTTGACTGGATTTGAATTGGAAGTCCACATCAAATTTTTTGTATGCATATTCCCATTTATAATATTTCCAACAACAAATAACAAAGGCACAAGTCTTGTGTAAAAGATTTGATAGGAAAGAGCAATCTAGAGCACATAGGTGCAAATTAGCATTTTGACTGGTAATGAAATGATCAAATTTAGTTAAACCATAACTTTAATACCCCATTTAGGGATACCCTGGCAAAAATTGGCACTTAAATATGTTAGTTTCACATCATTTAGCATGTTTTAGTTTTTTTTATGCATTTTAGGCAGAAACTAGCCAAAAAACTGATTGGAGGTTATTGATGGCCAGTTTTAGGTGTTTTAGTTTGCCCTTATTTGGGAAGGCATTTCAAACCATAGGCAAAGCAATGTCTTCTCAAATAATGATAAATGGCCTGTATGTCAAAAATAATATGATGGCCAAAGAAAAAAGCTTCAAATGATTTTGGGAAGCTTGTGATGATGCCCCCTCGAGGTAGTGGCCATCACATTTGTTGATGGATGGTCCCTCAAAAAGAAATAAGAAGAAAGGTGGAATTAACCCATGGTTGAGATTAATCTAAATGAGAAAATATTTGCATGCATTGATGTAAAAGGGATGATAATTTTCTTAAAGGTGGTTATAATCAGGAATAAAAGTCTAAATAATGATTTACCCATAGGCAGTTATAATAATTAAGTAAACTTAGATTGGCTAAAGATGGTTATGCCCCAATTAGGGTTGATTAGCAATCATAACTCAAGGATATAACCTGGAATATAGATTAAATATGAGTGGGTGCAAAGTGATTAAATAGATGAATAAGATTGATCATTAGAAATGATTTAGGTGTACTTGTTAATGAGGATATGCTCATCCTGATTAACAATGATACAACTAGAATGGTCAAATGAGTTAATATTGATCAAGGGTAGGATGGAAGGATTTGCCAAGGTGCCAAGGAGAAACTTATATGGCTCGATTGATTTTATACCTTTGTGAAGCTAATTTTTTTTGTAGCATGTGATGGTAGGCTTTATGATAGAACACCATGAAGATTTGACCAAAATTATACATAAGGACTGACTCTCAATCCAATAAAAATTCAAAAAAATATACCAATGATAAAAATAATGATGACAATGTTAATGGATGAATATGGATGGACTCAAGAATAATGTGCATAACGAATCACCCAATGAACAAATATATATTGAGTCAAGGCAATAGTATTGAAATCAAACAAATAGGCAAGCGAATAAACAAACAAACAAACTACTTGAAATAAACAAACAAAAATAAATACTAAAAATAAAAGCAAAAAAAATCATCCTAATAATGACAATGCCCTAGTAAGGCAGATCGAGGATATCTAACTAGGCTTAGATAGGATAAATATTTTTGGATTTTTTTAAATATTATGAATGTTTTTGGAATTTTGAGGTATCTTAACTCATTAGAGAATGACAAGATACCTACTCACAAAATGGTGAGAGCATTTGGTTTACGTTGCTCAAAAAATGATGAGAGCGTATGGAAAGGGGGACTGAGGTGACCTCAACATGAATTGAGCATGACCCACATAGTCTTGAAATGACCTCAAGTCATAGTAATTCCATCCATACAAAAGGTGGGTAAAAAAACCAACTCAGTCCCAAAAAGTTCTCAAATATGGCAAATTACCAGTCAAATGAAATTAGTAATGGTAAGGTGATGTAGAAATGCATGATAAATAAATGTTTCCCCTAGTTTTCCCATAGGCAGTTATACCTAGGATACAAAGGCATAGGTCAATAATACTATTTTTCCCATAGGTGGTTATAGTTATTATCAAGACTAGTGAGACACTGATTTGCCCATAGGTGGTTATAAACATGTTCACATAAACAAACTTGATAGGATGAAATATATCTTACCAAATCAACTGTCACACTAATTTCATAGACTATCATTGTAAACACAAATTGGATTGATTATTGAAACTTGATTGAAATCCTCTCACAAAAATGTAGGAAGAACCAAAGTAGCTAAGATCAAAATAGGATTGGGTGGGATGACTAAAAATAGGCTTTGGTCTAGATAGGAATGGAATGATAAGATGGCATGGTATTGTTAAGGATAATGATGGTTTTTGATAAATTAGATAAAATGGTAAGAAGATTGCCCCCAAGTGATGGGGTGAATAGTTGGGTACTCTAACAATGGCAAATGGATATGTAGCAATGGTAATGGCATGGTACATGTTTTTTGGCCTAGGTGTGGTTTTTGATTTTTTTATTCCTACTAATGGCGAGATGCATATCCTAATCAATAAATGATACAAATAAAATACTTGATCATGTTAATTACTATCCCATAACTCATTTGAATAGTTGTTCTATCAAGAATTGGATGCAAATCTAGTTGTCAAGAATGATTTTATGATCTTCATTGGTTGTTAATTTTAATTCCTTCAAGCATTGAGATAAGGTATTTTTATATCCTCTATAAAGGAAAGTGTGACCATAGATGGTAAATAGGGATAAATAATAGATGGTAGGTTTGATTATGAAATGGAATGGCAAATGATAATGGAATCTATGATGGTGGGAAATAAATGAAGATCAAGATTCTCAATCACACGTAATGTTGTTGATGCTAGATTTGACATAATTTTAGTTAGGTGGGGCTGAAGACTTGTTCTCTCAAGAGGACCACTATTTTTTTGTTGTTTGGGCCTGAGAGTAGCTACCATCTGATTAGGCTGTAGATAGGAATTTATTTTGATTTGATATTTTATTTTGTCTTCATCAAGTAGTGAAGAACCTTTGTGCTTAGCTATTGGTGCCTCAATGAGGTTTTCACCAATGAAGTTATCTTGATTTTCCTATAGCACCTTTGAGAAGGTTTCACTAAGGAATGTGGACTTTTGGATTTTATTATCTTCTAGCACTTTCAAAAAAGTGTCACTAGAAGATACTAAGTTATTACTTTGATTATCCCCTATCACCTTCAAAAAGGTTTCACTATAAGAGTGTTCTTTTGCTACATGAATGTTGTCTTGGCCTCCTTACTCTTCTTTAACTGCTATGTTGCCATGGATGTAGTTCAAAAAAGTGTGAATCTATTAGTCTCAATCAACACTTATGGGAGATGGAATGTCAATAATATGGCTATTTTGGTTGATGGTAATGGCTTGTGGAATGATAATGGAATGGGGAGAGGTTACACAATCCTCATAGAATATACTAGGAGAACTTATGTCAAAGATAAAGTACTCATCCTTAAAAACCAAAGAAGGAGCAAAAATGTATTCACATTGATCTATGAGACATGCATAACCAATGTTGTAATAGCCATAAACATATTCTTCATTTAAATCTAATTCTAACTCAAGGGACTCTAAATCTGATGTTGAGATTGATATTGATTTAGATTTTGATGCTAAATCTAATGTTGATTCAAGAATAAAATTTGACTTTAATTTTGATTCTTCATCTGATGGGTACTCTATTATAATGATGTCTTATTAATTGCTTGGTATTGGATAAGTAACAACCTGTAATAGTATGATGGGCTCAATAAAGACTAGTTTATCAAAGTGAGACTCTTCTAGGATGGGAAAAAGGTCAAGAGACAACTACTTAGATACTGGCTTGTCAATAGGAGGCTCTTAAAAAACTTGCATATGATCAAGGTAATGATTTTTCCAAAGGTAGTTATAATCATTAAGAAGTGACTTAGCAAAGACTAGCTTGTCAGAGTGAGACTCCTCGACAACTGGCATAAGATTAATAGGCAATTTGTCACTGGCTGACTTATCACAGATGGTTGGTTCAACAAAAACATCTTGGATTGGTTGGTTCTCTTGGCCTTGGTTTTCAATGAGTTGGAAAATACTAGTTTTGAAGACAACTTAGTCTTCAAAGGATTGGATGGGTTGAGGTTTGGATGGGATTGGTACTAGATGAGGAATGAATTACGGTTGGATAATGGTAGGGCATTGAGGAGCATGATTTCTTGCATGATCCAAAGTACAAAGCTTGATATTGTAATAAAAGGGTGTTGTGAAGCATGATTGCTCACACAAGCCAAAGGACTAGGTCCTGGTATGATGATGGGGCATTGTGGGGTTTGATTGCTCACACAAACTAAAGGACTAGGTCTTGGTGTAGAAATGGTTGAGCATTTTGGAACTTGGTTGCTCATACAAGAAAAAGGACTAGGTCTAGGAATGGTAATGGTATTCTTTGGATATTGTAGAGCTTGATGGATCACATAATCCAAAGGAGGGTTAAGGGTATTCAATGACTGGATAAAAAAAAGGCTGTCATGGAACTTGATTATTTACATAAGCAAAATCATCCAAGTCATCCTCATAAACCATATCATCCGAGTCCTAAGTTGGATCATATGCTAGTTCTTGACTATGTTCCATGTACTAATTTTTGAAAAGAAGGTATGGATTCGTATCCCAAACAACATTATCTATAGTGGGGTCTTCAAATTACTCCTCAAAAGCCTCTTCATACCAATCAAGGTCTTGATTTGGATCATAATTTTCTTCGTGACTTTGTTCCCATGAATGATTAACATGAGGCAAATAGAAATCTATCTCACAAACCATATTAGCATCATTAGGGTCTTGACAAAAGCCATAAAAGTCATTTTATGTGGCCATTATATCATAAGCTAGATTTTAAGTGACTCCACCATAAGTGTAGTTAGAAATATCCATGTAAATTATGAAAGCTTTGAAAATAAAAGGAATTAGAGTTTTAAAAATTCTAAGAAACTATGTCTAAAGGATAAAAGGTTCAAACTTGGTCTAACTTGGTCAAAAGGTGGAGCTGTATCTCCAATGTGGTTTTAAAGTGGAGTTGTATGTTCAAAATTATTTGTGCTAAGACTTGGCATAAAATATCCTAATGTCAAATGTCTAATGTCAAATATCACACACATAAAAGGTCAAGCATCTAAATAAAAATTGACATGTCAAAGGTCTAGGTCAAAGTGTTCCAAACAAGATCTAAACTAGAAAAGGGAAAAGCTAAGTTGCTAGGTCTTTTGTCCAAACATGGAATCAAAATCTAGGCTCAAACAAATAGGCATGTGTTAGGACTTTTGGCCAAACAACGTCAAAAGCTAGACTTAAAACAAAGGCTAATATGATTTGATTTAATCAACCATGTTTGGAAACAACTTTGACATAGACTTGGCACATGGAATCAAACATAAAAATTATTAGTTGTCATAAAGCATAAGAAAAAAGGCTCTTTGAAAAAGGTTTTATTCTCCCAATTAAAGGCACAAATAATGGTGAAGACAAGCATTAAACAAAAAAACCATCAATAGTTTTCACTTTTGGGTAATTGATTAACCAAAGTTATGTAACCCAAAAGTGAAAGATTTGTGTATCAACCCCATGAATTGAGGCCTAAAAAGAAATCAATCAATGTTTGGATCCAAACTTAAAAAGGCTAATTGAAAACTCAATGTTGAAAACTAGGATTGGACTAAACAAGCTAGACAAGATTAGACAGCATGACGGCACAAGACAAAGGTCCAAATGGTTTACACAAATTAGTTTCAAACAAATGGTTTTGATACAATGGTAAACAAGTCTTGAAACAAATTGGGAAGCCTTACGATGTAAGCATACTCAAATAATGTGGTCAATGTTATGTTTCAAAAGACTAAAAAGGCTCAAAAATGTTTTGACATGATTTGGGCAGCATAGCACTACCCTTTACAACTCAAGTGCATTGTTTTGACATGGCTTATGAAAAAACAAACAAGTTTTAGTCTCAAAACATACCAAGCAAAAATGAGAAAAATACACTAATTATAATCATCTAAATCCTAACAAGGGTATGACAAAATGGGGTTTACTCAACTAGCAAGGTCTCAATCATTCTACGGGAATCAATTGCACAATGACTTTCATGCCAAATAATGTAAAAGAAAAGCATGGATTTTGGGTATGTATCACTCAACTTGTTGTAAAAAGGTTTATTTCTTTTTGTAACCACTACATCCTGCTATTTTCTCATGTAGTGCGATGTCCAAAGTGCCACTACATCCTATGTGCAACTTCAAAAGAGTCAAATGAATTCAATGCCAGGGGATGAAACCCTAGGTCAAAGCTTCCCTAAATAACTTATGGGAGGTGATGAAGTCCCCCTCACAATAAAAGATGCATAAATAAATAAATCATGAAAGTAGAAAGACTTTAGGGTTGTTTTCAAGATCACCCAAACTTGATGAGTTTTTGGGGAGTGTTTTAGATGTCTTTCTTTCTAAGCCTTAGACTAGGCTACTTGCAATAGGAATAGCACTTTTGATTCCAAGGGTTCCTTATAGGGGATAAATGCAAGATCATACATGCAACACCCCTCTTTTTTCCAAACAAGATTCTATTAAACAACTATTACAAACAAGAATTGACAAGTGTGTTCAATTTTAAACCCAAATGAAAAGTTTGGTGGTGTTCATTTAACCCCTTGGTCATAGTTGTAAAATTTGAAAAACATTCACCAAAAACCCCTAAATTATTTTTTAAACACCAAGACAAAGTTCCTAATCGAATTTTAAGCATGCAAAATTTATTTAAACATGTTTTGAGCAAATATCCCACTTGGTCCTATAGTAAAATTGTTATCATGTCCCTTAGCTTTAAAGCCCTTTTGAGTTTGAAACAATAAACTTTGGAAAAAAGAGGTTTCAAGTCTGTGTTTTTTGAAAAACATAGAGAAAAACATTGGTCAATATCACTGATGTTGGTTACGGCCAATCGAGATCTGACCGATGTTAGTTCTACTAATTAACATTAGTTAAGCTAGGTAATTGATGTCAGTATTTCTACCAACATCGCTTACTGTGTAAAAATCATGGCAACCAAAAATGGTAAAATAAAGTTAGAAAATTAATTTATAAGAGTTTTAAGATCTCAAATAAGTATTTTAAAATTGTAAAAGGATCTCCTTCATGTGTAGGATACATCTAGTCCCATCGGGCGTGCCATTATGTGATCTAGAAATTTGACTCAAAAGAGGATGGTTAGTATGGTGTTAGTTCCAAAATGAAAACAAAGTGAAATAAACACACTAATAACATAACATCTCTAGGCCTAGACACTAGGGATAGCTTAGTTAACAAAAGAAAATAACAAGCACAACTAAAAATCAAGGAATGAAAAGACAAGAATTCCTTTCACCTTCCTTGGATGCTCCAAATTCCTTTATAATGGTGGCTTGCTCAGCTTGTACTTCAAGAGGTCTTCTTCAATGGAGTGTGGCTACCTTCATCTCCTCTTGGAACATTTGTCTTGTGGCTTGGCTTGGATTGGAATCAATTTGGCATTATAACACTAGTTTCTTGAATCTTTTGGAACCAATCCTGCATTATAACTTTGCATAAATTAAGCTTAGAAATGATGTTGTCAGGCCTCCTATTTATAGATTTTTGGATTTGATCACAATAAACCTCAACCATAGATCTCAAGATTGAGATGTGTGGTTGAGGATTAATTAAATTTTTGTAATTATTTTTTTAATTATCCTCATCACAACATTAGAAGGAGAAATTAAGAGGCATGGAGGGCATCATGGAAGGCATTGATGGGGCATGGAGGGCATGAATCTTGATATTTATGGCATTTATGGCCTAGGGATATCTTCCCAAGAAATGAGGTCACTTGACGATGTAGATATTCAATATTCATTTCTAAAATAAATTATTCAACAAGTTTCCATGGAATTTTTTATTAGGCCTTGATTTGGGTTAATTAGCACTTAAGCACGATTAAGCACATTATGCACAAATTACCCAAATTGATCAGAATGCCTTGTTATTGGTCTTAAATTTGAATAGATTTGAATTGGAAGTCCATGTCAGATGCATTAGATGATTATTCCCATTTATAATGTTGCCAACAACAAATAACAAAGGCACAAGTCTTGTGCAAAAAAATTGATAGGAAAGAGCAATCCAGATCATATACATGCAAATTGGCATTTTGACTTGAGATGAATTGATCAAAGTTAGCTAGACCATAAATTTTATTTCCCCATTTAGGGATATCCTAACCAAAATCGACACTTGAATATATCATATTCATATCATTTATCATGTTTTAGTGTTTTTAGGCCAGATTGTGCATTTTAGGTGAAAACTAGCCAAAATCCTGAGTGGAGATTATCGGTGGCCAGTTTTAGGTGTCTACAATTCATATATCTAATTAATGATTACATATAAAATAAAATACAATACTGTGGACCTTGTTTCAACTATGTAAACAAACATGACTCTTAAGATAACGGTCATGAGATTCAAAATGTTTATTACACAAGTTCATATAATGCAGATTTTATTCATTATAGTAAAATATAAATCAAATCTTACATAACAAACATATTGATAACTCAATGTTGAAACTTAACTAACAAATTGTAGCATAACATCAGAACTAATAGTAACGTCTATGATTTTGTTACTACCACCATCAATTGTTACATAATACTAATGTTTAACCATCCTTACACATCTCTACATAGGGGTATTTGTACTTGTTTTCCCTGACCAAGTTGTTACATTATCTATGATACTTTGATGAATATCTAATGATCACCAATAAACTAAGAGTCATGTTAGTCATTTACTTATTTTTTCCCAATGATCTGGGCCTTAGTGCCCATATATTTTCATTCAATGTTGGATCTTTTTTGCCAAATGTCTTCCTTCATGTGGGCTAGTACAAAAATCATGTATGATTAAAGTCTATTATATCTTCGAGAATCAGTCCTCAATAATTTACCACTTCCTTCACATTCCCCAAGCCTTTTACTGATATACCAAGTCCTTGACTTTTGGGTCCACCATTTTTTATGCCTCTTCTTTGACTGGGTCTTCTCATGCCATGATATTCCATGCCATGATCTTCTTATACCATGGTCTTCTCTCACCATGTTATTTCCATGCCAAAAGATAAAATACTTAGTCAAAATTTGGGGTCCAACATCACCCCACACTACACTCTTATTCCATCTTAGTTTAAGCACTGGTCCTAGACTCAACCAAAAATTCAAGGTCAACATGTTCAATCTATTTTTTGACACTTTCCTAATGTGACAAGGTGTCGAGTAGCTTTGTATTTATTTCCTCGATTATCAGTTTCAAATTTTTAGTCTCCTTGGGTTGATCAATATACTCACTTGATTTATTTACCAATTGATCTAGGGATGTGGAAGCATCCTTTTGGACCTATTCAAGCCTAGTGACCTCATTTAGAACCTATCTTTAAAGAGACACAAAGTTGGAATTTATTTGATGTCAATGTGTGTTTATTATTGCTTCCATATTTTTAACATCTTTAAATGCCTTAACACACTCAGTTTGGTCATTTATTAAAAGAAAAAACACCACCAATTACTATCATTCAAAATCCTCTACCTAGATTTGAGCCTCTAAATTCTTATTGGGCCATGTCAGTTTCTCAAAAATACCATTTAAGATAGGGATAACTTCCCCATCCCTTTGTAGGGAATATCCTCAAAACCACACTACATTAGCGAACTATTCAACCATCTATAATGTTTCATTTCTAGGCATGGGTTGCTCCTTACACTAATTTAATAGGATATTTACAAGCATTTATAATTTATCAATAACTTCTCACTCTAAAGGAACCCCATCTGCCAATGCTAGTTCTTGGCCCAAAATAGCTTTACATAAATTTAAAATTTTGAATTTGGCTATTGTGGCTTCTTCCAATTGTTACTTCAACATACCACTTCCTCTTCAAGTGCCTTCTGAGTAGAAACATCTTTATCGTACATATCCACCACTTGGCTATGTTTTTGCTCTATATTGTATGCATCAGAATAAAAAAACACATTCTATCATGCAACTGTAAAGGCCATTTTCAAAAATGTAACACTAGTTTGTAGAAGAAAGAGTTGTTGAAGATCAACCCAAATAGGAGTGGGCAGCACCATTGCTTTATAATCTAAAACTAAGCTATCAAGAGGTATTTCAAAATGGTGTTATTTATTGTACATGTCCAATAAAAAAGACATCTGATGATTGGTGTCAATAGTTGTATCCTCTAGATGAAAATGGGAATATAAATATAGCAACCTATTAGGCATTACGGAAAATTTAGATGCAAAATGAACCTCTTAAGAAATCCTTAAAAAGCATATTTTGTTTTTAATTTAACAAATTATTTATATATAAACAAAAATAAATCACTTAATTACATGAGTTAAGCGGGGCCACAAATTAATATAATAACTCATAAAAATATTTATTTACTATAATTTCTATATTTTTTTAGATATTGTTTAAGAATTTTTATCTCTAAAAATTCAAACTCAATTTTAGATTTCTAAAATTTCTAAAATGTATATTTTTTTAAATAATATTTAAGATTTTTAATCTCTCAAAAATCAAACTCAATCTTACATTTCTAAATTTTACACAATCTAATTTTAATGTGAAAACAAAAATGACTTTATATTTTTTAACTCACATTTTAATATCTTTAATACTAAAATAAATATATGAATCATAAATATATGAATCATTAGCTTTTTTATTTTAATTCATATAATAAATATAAATTTAGCACATAAATAAATTTAAAACAACTTCTTTCTATGAATCATTAATGCATGAATAAATTGTTTAGCGTACAAATTTAAAATAAAATAACTTTAGTGCATAAAACAATAAATAAACAAACTTAAAACAAATTGTTTAATGTATAAAACAATGTCATTAAATAAATTATTTAATGTACATTTTATTTATGATAAAATAAATTGCATTAAAGTTAAATTTATACGTGTTATACATGTTAACTTATTTATGAATTAAACTTTCTTTCTTTTTTTAAAAATCTGTAAATTACAAAATATACATGAAGCATTGATTTTTTATTTATTTATTTTTGTTATTTATATTTCATGACAATTTTTTAAAATTTATATATGCTTTAGATTTCTATTTGCTTTAAAGATTTATTATTTAAATACATTTTTTTCTAAATTATAAATGCCTTAAAGTATAATCTCCATAATATTATTAATTTATTTAAATGCATGTTACCTCTAATATGATGCATTTATTATTTTTAATAAATTACGTTTATGAAGTTTAATTAATATTAATGTATCATAATTATCTACCATATTTAATTATTATTTTCAATTATAATTGTAAATATAAATATGATATGCTAATATGATAGTTAACATTAATATTAATATTATAAAATATGATACGATTATTAATATAAATATGATAAAATATTAATTAGTAATTTATTAATTTTAATACAATTAACAATTTTAATAATTATTTTTAATAAAATTTAATGTATATATAAAGTTATATCATAAAATTGATTTTATTACAAATATTTATAAAATTAATATTTGACTTTTAAAGATGATTTTATGTAACTATTTTTTTTAATTAATTTTGTGGTGTTTTTTATTTGTAAAAAAAAGCACAATACATTTTATGTTCATCTAATGTTATTTTTAACAATAATTTTGGTGGTGTTTTTTGTTTGTAAAATAAGCAAAATATCTTCTTTTTTAACTGAATGTGAAAAAAATAAAATAAAATAAATCTATACACTTTCCATTAAAGGGGAAGATATGGAATAAAATAACTTAAGTTATCTTAACCAAATGGAGCTAACTATATGATTTATTAATTTTTATATAATAAATAAAAATTATTATATTTTTATTTTAGGTGATGTTACCCCAAGGGATGATGTCATATATTAAGTGACTTGTATTGTTTTATGTCATTCTTCATATTTTAGAGATTTATTTAAAAGAACTCTTTTTAATTCAAATTTATTTTAATGACCGCTTGTCTATTATTGGGCATGCAAGTTGGTCATTGGATCAACCAAAGGTGGTTGAACTTTAGATTTATCTAGTTGCTTCCCTTTAAGGGGATCCCATTCAAGGATTTTGACATCTATATCTGGCACCAATGAAGTTCTACTGATGTCCATTGTACACATTTATTCCATGTTAAAACCATCCCTCTCTTCTCCACATGTATTTTCCATGTCTAACTACACCTCTTCAAGGGTTGTCTCCTCCTCTTACATCAGGGAGGGTTTTTTTATGTCTAAATCCTCTAGTTCTTCCTTGTGACCCTTAGGGTTTTCTTGTTCTAATAGATCAGGTGGTGGTGATGACATTGAACCCTCCAGTTGTCTTTCTAGTGTATCTTGTTTAGGTGAATCCCTTGGTGATGATGACTTTGGTGGGGATGCCCTTGGTGGTGAACCCTTGGTGGTGGTGCTTGGATAGTCCTTTACCTTTAGAGTATTTCAGACTTTAAACTTGGGCTAGCATCATGCTCAATGCACTTCTTATTATCAAGTGGTGGTACTAGAGGAAGCTTCTCTCTTTCATGCTTTATGCCTCTTGAAGCTTTTTTTTAGGTCACAGTATATAGAATAAATTATGAATGGTTTTCCCAACCATAGTTTTGTGAACCTTGATGTCAGTTATTTTGGTCTCATGCTTTTATTTATGTGGCTTCTTACCAAGATAGCCACACAACTTGCAGAGAGTGTGAATCTTTGATTTAATTCATTCTAATTTAAGGGTAAGGTGATGTGCATCATATATGTAGTTCACTAAATTGACAAAGTATCATGTTATGAAATAATAAGTCAGATTCAACCAAGTAGAGAGCTCTCTAGAGGAGGCCATCCTAATACACACCATATAAAAAATTTGTTTGATGGAAAATTTTGCTTATTTGCTAACCTAAACAGGCAAGTCCTTTGGAGTGTGTCATTCATTTCTAAAGGCTTCCTTCATCCATCATACCATGACTTCATATTGATTTTGAAAGTCAAAGTGTATAACTGGGTCATGTGGATGCCTTGTAGCACTCCACAAAGGACTTGTGCTATGGTGGGTACAAAAATTTTAGTTCTCCATAGGTGTAATCAAATACACCAATTTCATCAAACACCATCAACAAAAGAAATGCATCCCATGAGAACCTATGTCTAGGTATCAAATGGGTCCTCTCTGAATTTTGTATAATTTTGTTGGAAAAATACATTTCCTAGTTGTACTTTAGCCCCTTAGTTACCTAGTGGGAGATAAATAGGTGATCCATGTTCACCTATTTCCATTTATAAGTACCACTGAACTTGGTCATAATGATGTGTTGATATTTGGAGGGCAAGTTCTTGTAAGTTCTTAAAGTGTATAATATGGCCCTACTTCTGATATTCTAGCACCATGGTGGTTTTATATATTTCCTTTGAGTCCTTCAAATCAAATTTAGGGTCCACACTAGAACATTGTAACCCTGACTCCTTATTTATTCCTTCAGGTGTAATCTGCATATGGTGCCTCAAAAAATAGATATAGTCCTCATATATGTGTGAAAATAGAAATTTTATTGTGCCTACTAGTTTTCCAAAATATGGGAGGTTAAAAATATAGAAGATCCCTACACAGTCTAAGGTATTGAATATTTTTATAACATACACCAATTCACTCCTGGTATTTTATCACTCAACTCAGTAGTCATTATGATGCTCAACCTCATTTCCTAGTTGGTAGTGGTTATAGTAAACAATGGTATAGGTGGGTACATTTAATACATAATTCTCCATGCATAGCACCATTTACAAGTACTACATCTCCTCTATCATTAAAGGTAGAGGTGGAGGTACTCGGTATTTCTTCTTAGTCTATCATTCCATTCCTAATTCTTCATCTTCTATGCACTCACTCTATTCCTTAGGTATTTCATCTCTGATTAATACTACTTCCCCCAACACTTGAATCTTCTTCTTATGGAATGGATAGTAGTGGTTCACTTCTTTGGGCCTTTTTCTTAGGTGACATCACCCTTTTTGGAGCTCAAATTTTGAGGCACATCCATCCAATGTTCCTATAGGAACACATATCTATTATGGAAGTGTCTTGGCTATCCTACTTCAATGCCCATTAATGACAGACATTGACCTATGTAACCTATAATTAACAAATTTCCTCTACATGGTTTTAGGTTAGATAACTTCTACTTAATCACTCAGACAAGATACTTATTAATAATCAATGAATGGTAAATTGATATTATGCACTTATCCTAGAATTTCTTGAACTTAGTTGTTCACTCTTTGACTCTATAAAATCACATTCAAAGTAAAGGTAAAGTTTAGAATGAGCCCCTATATGTATTTTTAGAGACTTGAGGGGGGTAACTTACATTTACTACCCCCCTCTCTTCAACCATTACTTCTCATAATCAATACATTTTAACGGTTTCCTTTCTTGGACTATCATTTATTGCCATAAATATGATTTACAATATAATCATCACATAATATTAGCATGCTTATCATAACCACATTTCTTTATATTAATGGCACATCTTGTCCCATGTTTTTTTTAGAGTGCATGATAGTTGTGAAACCCTTTGAATACTCATACCATTGGTGGGAATATCTATCCTTAGACCTCCTTGCTTGCATTCACATCCCCATTGACCATTTATTAACATATGTAACACCCCTTACCCCACACTAAAAGTGTGGCGTGGTCCTCCATGAAAATATAATTACTAAGTTAAAAAAATTAAGTAATGAAAATAAAGGGGTGCACAACTAAGGCAATGCTTTATTATTAACAAGAAATGCTAAATTAATGGCATACACCTTACTGATACAATTGAAAATAAAACTTTAATCAGATAAATATGGCCATATTTGGCTACCATTATAATGCCTAAGAATAAATTGGCCATCCAATCATTATAAAAGACATGCACTAGTAGGATGAATACTATGAAAAAAAAAGGGACCATCCCAATGAACATGGACCTTCCCAGAGTGGCATACAAACTTGAAGTCATAGTTTAAAATTTTCATTATGGGGGTGAATGTCTTATGCTTAAGGTGGAAATCATTCTATGCCTTTGTATTGCATTTCTCCACATATTAAATCTAATTAGCAAGGAAACTTACTTCATCCAATCATAAAAAATAATCCAAACATGATTTCAATGATTCATCATCATCAAATTATCTAATATATACAATGTGAAGAGAAGGTACTAAGAATTCAATTGGAAGAACTCCTTCAGTTCCAAACACCAAATTGAATGGTATAATTTTGTTGAGGTGTTTGAAAGTCATATGATAAGCCCAAAGTACTGTATACACCCGATTATCCTAGTCTATGCATCCAATATTACAAATCTTTGTAAGTTTTATGCCCAAGATTTTTTTGAATTCATTAATAGTACCATTGGCTTAGGGATGATATAGTGTTGTCTTGTGATGGGTAATATTGAACTTAGCAAGTAATACATAGTCTCATTAAGGAAGTATGTACCACAATCACTAGTACAACTTAATGGATAATCAAATTGGGTTATAATTTGTTACCATATGAATCACATGATGATTTTTTTAATAAAATCCCTTGTTGGTATGGCCTCAGCCAAGTGCATGAGATAATTAGTTATTTTTATGATATATCAAGAACCTACACATCATCCAATTAGGTTGATGGGGATGATAATATCAATGGCCCATTTCTCAAGTGGTTTTTGTGATAAAATAGGATATAATGGCATGACATCCTATTGATTTGGTTTCCCCATGTGATATAAAATATCACATTGTTTAAAATGTAGCTTAGCATCTTAAAAAAGTGTAGGCAACCATAGTATAGCTAATAATACTTTCATGTAGTAACCTCACTAGTATAATGTCCACAAATAATTCTTGTGTGAACTTCATAGATTACTTCAAAATGTTTGTGTTTCATGACACATCATTAAAGGATTTAATCTCATCCAAAGTTTGCATAGGTCCCCTCCAATGAGATGGAATGGTGTGATGTAGATGGCTAGTTGTTTCTTTACCTTTGACTCAAATAATTTGGTGTTATGATAGTACTTTAAAAATTTGTTATGTATTATAATTCCTAAGAACACTTGAAACATGAAACAACTATACATTACATGTCATCCTCAATGGCTCATGCTGGCTCACCAGAATCAATTCTATAAAGATGGTCAGGACCATAATTGGTCTTAGCTAGTTTGACCATGACAAAGAATTATAATTCTTAGAATAATATAATCCAATGGAAGATGATGCAATTGTGTAACATAGTTTTATTAACTATATTCATAGTCTGTATAGAACACAAAAGGAGTCTCTAATGGGTACAGTCAAATTTTTTTCAAAACATAAACCATGGAAAGTTCTTCACGCTCTATTTTGGTATAATTTATCTCAGTTGGAGTAAGATTTTTACTTGAAAAATAGATGTGGAAATCAAGTTTACCTTCTCTAGGATACACAAGTATCACACTAAAGGCCATACCAAAAGCATTAACATGGACATGATATGGTTTAGTCCAATCAAGGAACTAGAGAATTAGTGCAATGATGAGATTGTCTTTCAAGGATTCAAAGGCTTATTCAAAAGAGAGGGTCGAAAAAAAGTTTTTGTTGTGTTTCAAGAGTTCCTCTAATTATGTGGTACTCCTATCATAACCTTAGATGAATTTTTGATAATACCTAGTAGGACCTAGAAAAACATGAACTACACTGGGATGTTAGCATTGGTAGACAAATGATGATAGCTACCTTAGCAAGGTCTATTAGAAGTCCATCTTGGCATATAATGTGACCAAGAAGAATGTCAAATGCTTTAATAAAAATACATTTATTTAAATTAATTAAAATTTGAAGCACTCAGTAATGTTCAAGCATAAGACTTAGATTAGAGCAGTAGTCTTTCACTAGGCCATAAACTATCCAATCATCCAAATAAACTTGAAGGAATTTATGGATGAAGTATTTAAAGGCCTAAAAAACTATATAGGAGAATATAACGAGTGTAATTTTTAACCCAAATGACATGATGGTATATGTGAATGAACCACACTTAGTATTAAATATAGTCTTAGGACAATCCTTTTATCCAATCTAGACTTGATGGTACCTAAAAAATCCATTTGTGAAAGTGTAAATCTCATATCCTACGACACCTTTGAGGATTTCTTTTGTGAACAACATCAAAAAAGTATTAACAATTCAAGATGCATTAAGTATTCAATAATCAACATAAATTATAATGCTTCCATATTTATTTATACTTATTATCATGGGGATGACCCACTCAGACTCATCAATTGGGGTTATAACTTCAATATGTAACATACTATCCATTTCATCTTTCACCCATGCACGTAGATTTGGATTCATCCTATATGGCCATTTCCTAACTAGGCAAACACCTTCAACCAATTTGATATACATTTTGGCTAAGGATGGATGAACACCTTCATTTCACTATAATTCCTTACAAAAACATCTTGGTACTCTTTTAGTAACTCAAATACTTTTGAATTCTCAGTATTAGACTAATAGTTACCCATAATAACTATCTTTGTTTCTTCCTCTAAGCCAATGTTGCACTATATGGTTTAAAGAGGTTTTGAGTATGGGTGGTCTATATTAGGACCAATATGATAAACATATCAAGTCCCATAGTCTATGGGTATATACAAATTATTTTTTAATGGGTCAAGTGGTTTAGGCCCTTCACCTTTATCAACATGAAATGCTAGTTTTTACTTGCCTTTACAAATTTATTTTTGACATGCCTAATTGACAATATGTTTTAGAGTCGGGAAGAACTTTACATATGGATAATTAAAAATAACCAAGCCACTTGTATCGGAAAGACACTTGAAAATTTATTGAAAACTATCCCATACTACATTTTGAGGTTTCATGGCCTTTTGCAGATCAACATGTTGGGTAGTTTCTTAGTCCTTAAGAAATTGAATTTCCCCTTGTAGTTCTTGTACCAAGGTCATAGTATCTTTGAGAACATATTTATACTATTGTGTATCAAGATACTTCATTACATAAGGCTCTTCATATTGTATCTTATCAATAGGTAGAACATACATAGACTAGGACTACCCTCTTTTGCATGTGGTGATATTAACCTATTGGGATGTTGGAGTACAAGAGCATGGTTATCAGTGAGGTTTTTTTAATGCAAATCATACTATAACCTTTTTCATTTATTTCCCTAGTGATGGTCAAGTAAAAATTAAGGCATTTCTTCAATCGATGATCCCTTTTACAAAAACCACATGTTGGATAAAATAGATAATCTCATTGATAGTGATCCAAAGATCCACACTTATATCATGTTCATGGTGGAAAATGCCCACATCCTCATCCCTAACCTTGTCCTCTTCCATGATATCCACCATTATCTTGATTTTTTGAGATAAAGTTTTGACATGTACCATGCATACATGCCTCATGTATATCATTGATCATTTAGAATTTATTTATGTCATGGGTATAAGCATCACATATCTTGAAGTAATCAAATACTTTAGAATGTGTAGCCCATTGTAATAGAGAATAAGAATAGACATTGTGTTCTTTGTGGAAAATTTCACAGATTGCTTTAGTAAAATACAAATGTTTTTCAAGTGAAGTTGATTATATTATGACCTTAGACTCATAATTAGTATACTAAAGACTACTATGAGTGTCATAAACATTTTTTGCAAACATATTTTCTAATTATGATGCCATTAAAGTTATTTGATCTTCCATAAAAGGACTAATTCTAGTGTCAATGCTACTAACAAATTTTGTGTGGAGGGCACCTTCTAGGCCCTCATGTGGGATGGTAAAGGTCCTTTGAAATATAATTCATCTAAAGGGAATAAAAAACCCTCCCATTAACCATTTATCATGCTAAGAAACATGAATCTCTAATGAGAGATTAGATAGGAGTGTTTTGAATTGTGCATCATACTCACATACACTTTTAGTGAGATCTTGTCCTATATCCTTTAGCATAGGAATACTTTGTTTCTCAAATTATATAATATAAAAATCTTAATTTTTTTTTTTTTGAGTTGGTCATATTCATTTAATGCTTGTTGAGGGTCATACTTTCTATACCACTTGTGTTCTCTTTACATAATTGTAGATGTAAATTGTGTTATTTTTTTCTCAGAAGAAGTTATACCACATGCGTTTTAGATGATTTCACACTTATTACCATGATCCATGACATTTTTCATGCCCCAATATTTATATAAATGAAGAATCATTTCATTAAACATAGTCGATAATTGAGGTAATTATAATGGTGGATACTAAGAACTCCCAAGTCCTAATCTTTGGGTTGGAAGTCCACCACTTCCTCTTATTCTACCTCGTAGCCCACCTCTCACACCATAAATATCAATACCTAATATATTAGGAATGATATTAGGTTTATTTATAATACTTAGACTAGTGATATACCAACTATTTATGTTGGATCTACCAGGCATACCATGTTGGGCCATGAAATTACCTTGAAGAGGAAGAGAAAGTGTCAATTCACTAAGTTAAAATTTTCTCAACAATAGGTTCTATTATAGGGTAAGTCTTTGACTCTAAACTATATGTATCATAGTTATGTATAATTAAATTGTCTAGCTCAAAATCATGAGTGCGCACTATGGTTGGGGAACTAGGTTGGTTTAAATATGGTTCTTTAGTCTCCAATATTTAGCTAGTTTCTCCCATATATGAAAAATCTAGCATTGGTCATGATCTAAAAGTTCGTGAGTCCTCATTATACTCTTTCACTTATTTTTGAATCCTAATACTATTTCTTGAGTCCTCCCATCCCCTTCCTACTCTGCTTCACCTATATCCTTTATTGAACTTCATCACATTTATACTTTCACAACTCTCGTTAACTATATACCATTCGAGACCAACAATCCTTTACTAATACCCATGCATTCCCCTCCCACCTGTGATTCTCATGCAAGTATGGGTTTATCCCTTCATAGATAGATTTTAGAGTCTATATTAAATAAACAACTTATTTACTTCTAGTGGGAAGTGTCTGATATACTAAACATAAGGTTCTCAAAGAAATTGGAACTTTTCTTTTTTAGTATAAGAGTAAGTGGTTACAGCATATTCCAAGATATAGATATTCAACACCCCTCTCCACTAGATATTATTAGCTCAAGACCATAGTGTTACCAAATGTGCTAAATACCTTTGATGCTCTATCATCCAAATTTTCCTCATTCCAAAAATTCATTACCGATCTTGAGCATAAGTTGAGATCTAAGTAAGCAAATGAACAGGGACTTTGATAAAGAAAGTTTCATATCATGAGCTATAGTTATGTTTTTCAACCCATGAATGTATATAAAATACTATTTAAAGATAGGTAATTGTAAAATTATCTTCAATCATGATATGCCATTATTCAATGGTATCAAGGGATAACCATTTGAGCATTTTCCATTACTATGCAACAAGTACTATGAGTCCTAGAAATAGAACTAAAATGTTGGGTTTTTCTATCATCCTTTCCTTAGGGTGATGAAGTTTCTAATTCCCAACAAGAAAATGCACCATCAATTCATGCAAGACTGAAATCTCGTGAACTTACCAGAAGCACACAATAAGAAATTGGTTCCCATGAGTTATGTTGCATAGCAACACACTTGTCATATAATAGTGTTTATCTATATATATAGTTACTGATTACATAGAAAATAAAATACATGAATATGGACCTTATTTCAACTATTTAAACAAACATGACTATTAAGATAACTTCCATGAGATTCAAAGTGTTTATTACACAAGTTCATATAATGTAAATTATATTCATTATAGTCAAATACAAATCACATCTTATATAACAAATATATTGATAACTTATTGTTTCAACATAACCAAAAAACATTTAGCATAAAATCATAACTAATAATAACTTCCATGATTTTTGTATTTCCACCATCAATCATTACATAATACTAATGTTTAGCCAAACTTGCACATCTCTTCATAGGGGTATTTATACTAATTTTTTGTGACCAAGTTATTACATTATCTATGACACTTTGGTGACTAGCCAAAAATCTCTAGTAGACTAAGAGTTGTGTCATTCATTTACTTATTTTCCACCAAGGATCCAAGCCTTAGCACCCCTATATTCTCATTTGGTGTTGTATCCTTGTTTCCAAATGTCCTCTTTCATGTAGGCTAGTTTGAAACTCATGTATGATTAAAGTCTATTCTATCCTTGAGGATCACTCCTCAACCATTTACCACTTCCTTTATGTTCCCCAAATTTTTTCTTGATATAATAAGTCCTTCACTCTCGGGTCCTCTTCTTGTTATGCTTATTTTTTGACTGGGTCTTCTCACACTATGATATTATGTGCCATTATCTTTTGTGTCATGATCTTCATGCACCAAACTAGTTCTTCTCATGGTATTTTATGCCATTGTTTTTTTAATGTCACATGGTATTCTCATGGCATGCTAGTTCCATGCCAAAATATAAAGTACTTAATCAAAATTTGGGCTCCAACAATTACCATCCACTGAGATAGAGTATAGATTTATTATTAAATTTGGACAAGAGGCTCTCTGGATATGATAGTTACTTGGTTATTTTATATTTACTTATATTAATCCCACTTTATTTTAGTGTGATAAAAAAATTGTTATTTAGATTACATACAACCATATATATCATCAATACACTAATCATATTGATATAAACATGCACTTTATTTGGCATCTTATCCATGATGGAGTTGTTTGACTGGAGTTCATTCATATAGTTAAGTAGGTTATTGATATCCACATTAAGCCCTTAGCTCCTCTTTATCTTTAATTAAGATCATTTCTTGGGGTAACAGAATTTTTACTTGTGGGGATTCATATTTAAGTCCCTCCTTCATATGTTTTTTCTTCTTTATGTTTACATGGTCACCTTATGATGCCTAGTAGCTGGGACCCATAGTTGAGTTTTCTCTCTAAATTCCACTTAAAGGAAGGAGGTGGGGCGGGGGGGGGGGGGGGGGGGGGGGGGGGGGGGGGAGGGTTTGGGGTGTCAAATTAGTGTTCATACTAGATAGTTTTTTTTTCTAGTTATATATGGCACTATTCTAAATTTTATGTTCAAACGTAAAACTAGTTAATCTTCTTATGGAGTGATATAGAATAATTACAATTTTTTATTTATTTTAACAAACTTGGTATGCATATGTGTTTTATTTAGATTTTATCTATATTTTTTTTGGTATTTGACTTATCCCTTATATTAGTATTTCAAAAGTATTATTTAGCTATGTATAACCTTGTTGTAAGCCTATATATTTATGAATTCCCATATAATTCATATGAAGATGAGAGAGTGTGAATAATAAAAGCTTTATTTGAAGCAATAATATTTTCAATTTGAATTTCCTCATTTTTAGGTGTTTATTTCTCTTTGGCAAGAGATTTTTTTGTTGTTTTATTTTCCTATATTGATTTTGAGGATCACTTGTGCCTCCTTCCAACTTTGATAAAAAAAAAATTCACCAATATTTATAGAAAAATGTGCCAAATTTGATTTTATAAAGGATTGAAGGCTATAATTTATTAAATAAAAATATCATAAAACCATCTGAGAGCATAATCTTTGATACTGCATGGAAGGAAATTAGTTAAAAATCTATTATTATCTGTCTAATTTAGATAAGCTACATGTAAGGCACATAAATTATATTTAGGATCACCTTTACCTTAAGAAATATGAAGCTTAGGATCCATGAAACCATTTTGAAGAAGATATGATGCAATTTCAGGAGCCAATGGGTTATGCAATAGGGTACTAAAATCTAACGAAGGACTACCATAATAAATGGTTTGCTCAATATTAGCAAACTTGGCTTGAAACATGAGAAGGGCTTGCTAAAGGGAAGCATTAATTGTATTAATGGGATGGATGTAGGTAGTATGAATAGGCATATGCATGGATAACAAAGGGAAAGCAAGATATGTTCCTAAGTCAATGGATAAAGGTGTATAAGTGATGGGTGCATAAATAAGCATAGGTTATTCGGTAGGAGTAACAACATTGGAAGTAGGGAATTTTAGAATGTGAAAGGTAAAAATTTAAACGAGGAAGGTAAATTAGCTTGATTCTTAGATTTAGATTTAAGAAGTATGTAGATGATATTATTAACCTACTGAGTATATTTTTGGAGACCTTGATGAAATATAGATAATTATTTAACTTTCACTCAATCTACTTCCTTAAGATAATTTTTATCAAGGTGTGTTTCTCACTTATTATCATATTCCTCATCAATAATATCATTATTAGTTTCAATGTAAATTTCATTTTCATCATGACTTTCCATTACAAAAGAAACAATAGTAAGTTCCATATATGAAAAAGGAGTGCCACTTAATCTAAAACTATGCCTCAAAGGCATACAATATAACTTAAAGTAACATAATTAATGAAATAAGTAAAGCTAATAGTTAAGAAGATAATGCAAGAAAAAATCAAGGATAAAGGGTGATATAGGAAATGGTTTGAATAATTTTTAGGCTCTAAGATATACTTGCTTGATCATTGATTAGTTTCGACCAAATATTTAAAATAACTAACTATAGAGTTAAAAACATGCCTATATCCTACTAACCATAGTTTTAAGGGCAAGCTGAGAGTAACTTTCATGGGTAATATGCTCCTCTTGTTTGCACCACAAATCATACATATAAAATAGTTTTCCTAGTGTAAACAATAGATCTTAAGTATTTTTGATATACTATGAGGTATGTGGAATCTAAATTTTGTGTTTAGCTTTGTATTATGGTTATGAGTATTGGAGTAAAATACTCACACCATGATGTATATCAATAGAACATTGCATAGACATTCAAGACAATAAATAAGTAGTTTTATAACTTCCAAAACAAAATAAATGAAAAATAAAATGAAAAGAAAAAAGAAATATTTTTAATAGGAAAACAAAAATTCAATCCAAAGTTGAAAGAGTCAATGTGTTGGTATTTATCCAAAGTGACAAGATAAAAAAAATTAGTGTTAGAGTTGAATTTTTGTGTTATATATAATATCTAAGGTTTATAAATATATTCTTTCATTGTCAGGAATTTATATAATTAAACTGAAACCCTAAGCCAAAAATTATCAAGGAACAAGTAGTGTTCGATATGAAATATGGGTTTACCAAAATGTTTAAACTATAATTAAAGAGAATAAAAAATTAAGGATAATTTTAATGTAAACTATCTAAATATTATCTAATAATTTAAATATTACACAATATAGTAAGTATATAAATCTATAGAATTTATAGAAGTTTTAAATTGCTAAAAATAGAAATTAGGACTAAGGTTAGATAGGTGTCATTGTAAATTGATTTATTTTAGATTGTGTTATATTTATTCTAACAAAAACTATCTATAAGTTCCTGTAAACATATATGCATTAGAAAATATAGATCCACTTTATACTGGGATAAATATGTAGATGCTAGACAAGGTTGTAATGCATCATTATTTGATACTGCGACTTTGTCCACATAGGCTATGTGATGAATCTAAATATATGGGCTTGTTTCCCCTATTTTTGGATGATATTTTTTGGTCATATATCAATTTTATGTGTGAAATAACTATAAATTTTATGCCCTAGTCCTATGCAAGCACACAAGAGATATTAAATGTAAAAAAGGTATACAAAAAGTGAGTTAGATATGGTTCTGATATCCTTAGAAAACCCATTATTGACTAAGTGTTTCCTACATCGTCCAAATGGACCTCAATATGATGTATTTATACCTTTAAAGAAGATCAAGTGAATGCAAATAGTAATATTTGATTAATATGCTTGATACATGATTCCCTTAATCTCTAATAAAATAATGTTAGGCTTGGCTAGGGAATATGGTATTTCAATGGATTTACAATAAGAGTATTTACATATAATCTAGATTATTTTTATCAGTGAGATATAGTAAGAGAATTGGGGGTTTAAATTTTGAGCTTTGACTTGATTTTATAGGTGAATCTTTAGAAATTTTATAATAAATGATCTATTATTTTTTTGTGGGATAGCCTTTAAAAAGTGTGTCATTTTAAAAATATGAATGCTAGAGAATTATAGAAAAGGTTGCACCATAGGATAAGGAGGCATTGCGTATTTGTCTAATAGTGTGATTTTTTATAAAAGGGACAAAGACTTCTGAAACCAAAGTGATATTGAAGTATATGTTGAATATGGATGAATAGGGATATAATAGGAAATTTTTTGAGATATGCACAATAATTGATAATCTTTGAAATGTTCCTTAGATATTTTGGGTTATTGAAGTGAAAGTTTGACTAAACAAGGTAAAGGTGTCAAGGACAAGCATTGTCAAGAATTTATTGATTAAATTTAAGTGTCTATAAAAACATTCACTACCACAAAGATTGAAATATTATAGAAAACTAAAATGTTTAAATTCAAAATTTTAACTTGTCTTATTAACTCAAAATATATAAAACTCACAAATAAAAGATTCCAAAAGCATAATATTTTCCACACCATTATGCCTTGTTCAAAATAAATTAAAATTAAAGGAGTCAAATGGGTAAAATAATAATATTGAGAGGAAATGATTCACTAAATTGACCATATTACAAGTTTTTAAGATCAAATCAATTAATTAATTTTAAAATATTATTTAAATAAATGATTATATGGAAAATGTGAGAAAAAAATCTTGTACATACACAAATATCCTTATTTTTTTCACCTTTTAAATATGGCTAAATTGAAACTACATTATTTTAGGAATTTATTAATAAAAACATACTTTTTTTTCATTTGAAAGTGAAAAATATTATAATAGGGAAACAAATATCAAAAATGAAATAATACCACAACATACATGTTGGAAAACTAGAATTTAGGTGGAAAATATAAATCAAGTAGTTATTTAACTTGTTTTATATTTGGTGATTTAAACAAGATAAAACTTTAAATATTTAGATTATATAAGAAATGTATTAAGTTATGCATACCTAAATGTGAAAACCATATTAAGATTGATTAATTTCACTTCACATTTATAGAAATGATAAAGATAAAGGGATACTTAAATTTTTTATATTCTATGTTTTTGGACAATAATCATAAATGCATTAAAATGATTTGTGGTTTCTCAGCTCAGGAGAATGTTTATCATAATTTTTCTAGACAAATTTGGTAATGCTAAGACACCCACTACTATTAAATATGTTTTTTATCTATTAAAATTTTCCTCTTTGTTTTTTCTATCTATTCAACCAAAGAGTGTTGTGCCTACTTATCAAGATGTTCCCTATGCAATTTTATATTTTTGGTCTTGTGCACATATGAAAAAATTATCTTCCTTCACCTTGAAACCATAGCTCTAATTTTGACACTTTTCTTAGCCTATAACAACAGGCTAAAAAAATGGGTTGGGAAACCCCAACCACATCTCACTATATGGATGAAAATTTCCTACATTCCAATAATCCTAAGAGGGCTAAAATCACATGTAGTTCTCCCACCTATATATATGTGTGCTTAGTAGTGATCCACTACTATGTATGCAACTTTAACCTATGATTTAGGTTTTTAGACATGGATTAGTGAGGGGTTTTCAGATTTGTATGATTTAGGGAAATTCCTCAAGTATGTGAAAATATATCTCTCAATGTGTAAGTATTTTTCCAAATGATCCTCAAGTGAAATTTATATAGGTATAAACTTAGGCTTGAAATATTTACATAGAAGACACCTTGGGTAATTTTCCATGTATCCAAAATGTGAAAATGTGGGCTGACCTAAGGGAAGGGTATGAATTTTAAAAATAGTCTTTTGGATAACCTAGGATGTTATCAGTGAAGGCATTTGATACTTCTAATTGATATCATTTGACTATTTATATAACTATCAAGATGGAGGAAACAATGATCTAGAGAAGGGAAACAATCTACTTAGAATAATATAAAAGTTAGGCATAGACTAGGGATATCCTATATATTTATGAAAGTTTTTTGAAAGTCTGAGCCCAAAGATAGTTAGATTGTCTAGGAAAGAATGTGAGCAAGAGATAATTTTGTATGCATAAGTCATGTATGTTTAGGACTAGTCAAAACTGACATTGTCAAAGTTTAATACCAAATTTATGTCTCTAAAATTTCCCCCCTTTTAATATAGTATTTAAATTTATATATTAAAATGATCAAGTAACAAATTTGGTTACATGAGTATAATCTTAGTTGGTGTCTTCAAGTATGCCTTGAGTATCCAACTTGCTCCAAGAAAAACCTACAATGAAAAATTATGAAATAAATGTCCACTCATTATGGGAAATTATAACTAATATAGATCATTGAAATATTTGAAAATAATTAAGTAAAAAATAAACCTATAAGTATGTAAACCATACTACCCTCTAAAGCCATTAGATAATGGGGTGAGTATGCCCCAAGGAAATGCTACTTGTAAAAACCATGGAATAGGAATAATATTCCAAAAACCTAATTAAAGAATAAGAAGAGATAGAAGTTGAAAGATATATAAACCTTAATTATACCTCTCAAAATATGATAATAACTATTTTGGTGGAACATGTACCAGGTTTACATATTAATGGAGGATCCCTAGACTAGGATCATATGTGATTATGAAAATGACAAATCACCAATACAAATGGATTTTAGATTCACTATGATTATTTATTTAACTTCACTAACATCATAAAAAATATTTAAAAAATATGCATGAACAATGTTCATGCCCCTAAATTGATCCATGTGTACCTTAAAGTGATATAGAACCATAAATTTGCATGTCACTTTGTTCAATATCATAATTTGATCCAAAAAGATAATATGACCCATGTCCTCTAATAATATATTCAATTTGATACATGCAATATGTCTCATTGTGTCATATAATATGGCACCTAATACTATAAAATTCCCATCATATGAATTATATATGTGCTAATCTATCAATTTATCCCAATCTGAATCATAATATGTCCAAATTTATCTCATCTAAATAGTTTATTCTAACCCAAATTATGAATTTATTTTCAACTAAGGATTGAATCCCTATGACAAACACACTAGTATGGCTCAATTTTGAGGTGAGAGATGTAGCTTGTGAATCACTCATCTAAAAAGAAAAGAGTTATACACCTCATGTTATGTAAAAAATATGAAATTATATAAGGCATGTGTTCTAACATGATAGTATTATGTCATCATAGAAATATTATATCATTCACACACATATGATACATGTATATAAAATAATTCAAGTGTCATGTCAAGATAGGTATATCAATTAGGCACGTAATAGTAATAATCATGATAATAATCATCATAGATATAAACATTTAGTAGTAAGTGACATAGAGAATACTTGATATAAATTATGGAATTACACACAAGTATATTAATTAATGATATAAATAATGATACCATAATATCAAAAATCATTTATATTTTCACAACATAAGAAACAATGTCATGATCATGATGCAAAAAAGTAATCAAGACATGATGTGAATTTGACCTGACATAGATAACATAGCCATGGGATAAGCTAGAGGATCCTCAACACATCTGACACATGAAGCGACAACACATAATAAATGTAGTCAAAAAAACCATAAAAGATATCACTCAATGTCACACATATGAATATTCATAAATATTCACTCATGGAACACACAATATAACAAAAACACCCACATAATGTAACACATAATGTCACAAGAAATAATCATTCCATAGTGTAATACATAATTATTGAAAATTTAGCCTCCTAAGCCAAATTTAAACCCATAAAATAAAAAATCTACATGAAAAACCTCTAAGCTTTGTTCATGGTGTCTAGAACCTGTCATGATCTCCTAAATTCTCCTTGAAAGTCATTTTAACATTGATTAAGGTTTCATGTTTGAGCTAGTCATTGCTTGTGAACTTAGCATGTCATAGTTGTTTTGAGGTCTTTAGTTGATGTAATAAGTGGTAATGATGGTCATTTAATTAGTAAGAGAGTTTCAAAATGTCTCATGAGGCCTAGAGAGTGGTCTTTTCCTTGTTTGACAAACTTAAGGATCTTTAGTAGAGGTTAAGGTATTTTGACAAGGTTAAGGTTTATAGTTCTCATGGTTTTAGGCCTATTTTAAGTCATTTATTAAATAAATACCTTTTTAATAGATGTATAAGGGTGGCTAATCCTCATTTTAAGTATAACCTGAGTCTTAATGATGTATTCAAGGTCATATTCCATGATTTACTTACTCAAACATGTTTCAAGCCTTATTTATCCCTCGAAGTCATCAATGACCCTTTAAACACTCTATGAGTCAAAAATTGAATTATAAAACTTTTGGAAAAGGGTATTTATGTGCTTAATTATATTACAATGGCCCTAAAATGAGTCTCATTGCCATCATAAAACCATAACAAGGTGTTTCATGTTTAAAACGGTCCATTTAGGGGTCAAATCTACTTTCCACTCATCAAAAAGGGCCCACATATGAGACATGCATCTTTTAAACTTCAAAAACCATACCATAAAGTTTTTAAAATGTGTTTTACCTCTATTTTACCTCCATATGCCCTTTAATGGCTTCTCAAAGCTCTAAACATGAAAAAATGCAAGAAAATAAGGTGTTCACAAGTGTTTTATAGGATTATATAGATTCGTATGGCCATGTTAGAGTTATAAAAGGTTATTTAATTCATGTAAGGTATTTTTAAGGTGTCTAAGATAATTTTCACATAAAAAATTTTTAAAACAAGTCCAAAACTGACCTCTTCCTTCTATCATCCTCCTTGGCAGTCTAAAAAGGCTTTTAGGTTTTTGATCACTCCGTATAAGAGAGAGAAAGTGAGGATCTGAGACTTTAGGAAAATTAAATCAGTCTCATTACCTTACCATTATTGTAATTTATTTGAATATTCATAGCCCTTGATTAATGAATAATGGCTAAGAATCTGGGTAGGCAAGTTATCTCCTTCATCTATGTAGGTGTCAAAATTATATCAATTTTGGTGTATTATTTAAATTATTTTGCAAATCGAATTTGTATGTGTGTTATAAAGGTCCTAATATTCCTTCCATGGTATTACCCAACCTTTTTTCACAAGTGTGAGGGTATGGGAGAAAACAAATCTTCATGTTTTCAATTTTACAGACTATAGGTAATGTTCTCTTGTATCAGAGTCTTCAAGGCATGATGATGTAAGTGAATAATGGTTTTGGGTTTTGTTATGTATTTTTGGAGTCCACCCAGTTTATCTTATCTCCAAATAATATTTGAGCCACCATATAGTCAAGCAAATGCTTCAAATATTACCCCAATGTAACTAACATGTGTATAAGGTGATTCCTTATAGGTGTAAACATAATATTATGGTAATGAGGACCTTCATTAGTTTTTTTTAAGTCATACATGTATCTCATATATTATTAAGGTTTTGTTTTGTTTTTTTCATGCTTCATCAATTCCATATACCAAATAACCATTCTCATCTTCAACCTATAGGCTAGTTCTTAGAGTCGCACATAAACCTATTTAGACATAACAAGAAAATGGAATGTTAAATGTTGGGATAGGGTGTAAAAAGAATTGATGATTCATAAAGAATCATATAGATCTATAAAAATAATAGGATATAAGGAAGAAATTTTAGATACAAGATCAAAACCATCTCAACCACCCTAAGATGAGATCTCATTCAAAGTTTTCATGCAAATAATATTATAGTTATAGATTTGGAGAGATATTAATGGTTTGGTCTAGTTAAAGGAGTTTCATAAGGTCTCAGTAGGTTAATACCCCTATACATAATTATTTAAGTACTCAATAAATTCTCAATGTACCAATTAATAATGATAATGTCTACAACTAGAGCTCAGTTTGACCTAACCACCATCTACAAGCTTGACTATAAATGAAAGATAACTTGAGCATGAACCCTATTTTAGAGTGTTTTAATGGTGAGGAGAGTGGATTGGGACTAAAAAAACCATGGAGAGGATTATTTATGTTTTTTATTGGGGGAGATTTTTCATGAAGGAAGAGATCTTACCTCTCATCTAACAATAGAGTTAAAGGTGTAGGACTACCACCTATAGGTAGGGTCCTTGGTAAGGAGTGAGAATAGAAGGAGCCATTAAGAAAAGTAAAGTGAAAATAGTAAGATAGTGTCTTGATATATTCCATAAAATATCCTATTTTTTTCCATTAAACTCTTTAATCCTCTGAGCAAGAAGGAGCCTAATGGCCTAGACAGGCTTATTAGGCCTAAATAAGCCTAAATGGGACTATATGTAAAATTTGAAGTTACATACAAGTTTGGAGGTTTTTACAAGTATGTAAACATAATAAAGGTAAATGAGGAGATACATAACAATTTTTATAGGAATATGAGATTATCAAACTAAATAAATAAGGCACTAGGCCAAAGCATTAGATCTACATAGGCTTAGTTCCTCATAAACCTTAGACAAGACTATAAGAGAGTAAAAGAGCAAAATTGAAAGAAGGGCCTAGTTAAGAAGGTGTTATTAACCCTGAAAACATGATATATAAGTACCAACTCCATAAACATAATAATTAAGGATAAAATATATTGTCTAGGGTCTATAATACTACTTTAAAACACTTAGACTAGTAGTGGCCTATTAGGCAAACATATAAATCATGAAAAAGGGGATGAGATGGAGTTTAGGAAGTTATAGATAAGTGAAAAGGGGTGGGAATAAAATATATAATATTTATATGATGATGTTTAGGCTATAAACTCACTTTCATGTGGTTCATACCATTGAGACTTAGTCTAGGCCTATTAGGCCTAAGGACATTCTTAAGGCCTCAAGACCCCATGTTCATATTGGTGGCATAAATCAGACCCTCCAAACAAACTAAAGGATATGAGAATGTGTAGGAGGATGGTAAAGGTCCTAAAAAAGATTTTTTAGGATGAGGAAAGCAAAAAAAGTGATCAATTTGGTCTTAAGACCCATCTCAAACTCAATTGTCCTAGTATACCATCTCAAACCATCATTTCAACTACTCATATCTCACCAAACATAAGGACTCAAGGTTAGTTCTCATAAAAAGATATGTAAACCCATATGATCTCAAAATCAATGAAAGAAAGAGTTGGGTTAAGAAGCCTATCTTTATTAACAATCACTAAGACTACAACTTACTCAAAAATATTGCAAAAGAATGGAAGTCTACCAACTTGCACTCAGTTCCATCCATACAAGATGCATTCTACCAAGAGATATTTAAGATATCTGAGGGGGTATGTGGGATAGATATTCATAGAAATAATTTTTGGTTGGGAGGTCTGTACTCTATGAACCATCCTTAAGATAGTGGACCTCTAAAACCCTCATTAAACCCTAACATATACCCATAGGATAAAACTTAATATTTTTTCACTCAAACACCCTAAGTTGGCTTAGAAAACAATTCAACCACATAGTCCACATAGAGAAGACCTTATATATGGTACTAGCTTATACAGATAATGTATGGACACACATAAAAACTCTATTTTTTGAAAAAAATTGTGGTATTTTCAAGATACAACTTCCATGAATAGTTGAAGATAATTTGAGGAGATATTATGAGCCTTGTTTCACCTTATAAAATCATGAAACACTTAAAATTCTACGTTAAAGTGAGCATACATATCTATGCCAAATAGGTAGTCTAGTTGTGCTAAAGGAAGCTAACCTAATCATCTAAGTGAGGTATGATTACACATGTGAGATGCTTGGAAAGCCAAAATCTTGGTATAATAGGTTGATTCAGATGAGAGATAATCTCACTCAAGCAACTTGAAGACTTGATTCAACTCTCATATCCATTCAAGTAGCAAATATGCAAGAGACTAGGCTACTTGCCTATAGGCTTACTTAACCAAAAAGAAAGGAATGTTATTGGGTATAGAAAGGTAGTGTGTATTAAAATAATGGTCATTAAACATATGTAACTATCTCCTAAGGTGATCAAGATCCATAGCTATGGCCATTATAGAGGATTTAGGTAGTTTCCCAAATATAGTAAACATGTAAGGAAGAGGTGGCCACTAAATGCATCATAGAGGAGGCCTAATTAGAGTTTTTCAATGCTTGGTAACTGATATAAGGAGATTTAATTGACAAATATTAGAATTTATATGCTTTTCATGGGTCAAAATTGGCTAAAAATAGACTCTAACACCTAAATATGCTCATTATTTTATTATTTTTGGGAATTAAGTGTTTAATTCCTAAGCAAATAAAGGTTTGAGTAAATGTAAATCAGTAAATAAATTTGTCTCAATTAGCCTACTAATTTATGTAAATAGATATGTATTTTACCTTTTCTAAAAATAGTAAGTGTAAAGAAATCAAACTTATCTTAATTTAGGCTGAAATGGATGATGCAAGGTCTAGAAATGGTTGTGTAGGGATGGTAGACTATCATAAATAGGACCCATAACTCTATTCCTAGATTGGATAGGATTTCAAAACTCAATAAACCCTAATACTTGGTGTTGTATTCTATTTTTTATCATTTTTGTTCACTTTTATAATTGTTGTCCTAGTGGTCTAGCTTTTTTAGGTTCTATTCAATAGGATTGTGACACCCTGGCAATGAAATATCAAAGCCTGGGTCTATGCAAAGCTCATTGTGTGCCTAATTCAATATTTAAAACCATTAGGATCTCTTGGTGCTTTAACTTGAGTAGAAATATTGGGAAAGAGAGGAGGGGTTACTGTGTAAAGGATACACTAGACACACTTCACACCCCATGTGCAGGCATGTTGCCTACATACCAATACTCCATAAAGGGATCAAGATAATGTAGTTCTCCCATTTGAAGTGATTGGTACAATTATGTGTTTTATGCAACTAGATGTGAAATTTCAATGTAATTTGATGACTAGAGACTGGTATGAGAGCTTTAATAGGCTTGAATTGGTCTTGAAATGTTGTATGTAGAGAACATGGAAGAGTGCTTGAGTGTACTTGTATTCTTGATTATTTTTAGTGAATGAGTGCCAACCCTTCTAAATGTACATTTAATTTAATTTTATATGGAAAATAATGATTGTGGGTTATATGATCTTATATTATGTTGATAGTGGAAAAGATAAGTAATCAAGAAAATTTGATTGTTTGAGGCTAAAGTGAACTTGGACAATAACACTAAAAATAAGACACCCTTAAATTATGATTCTTTTATCCAAGTTGGGTGATATTTTCCTAGGATTATGAGACCTATGGTATGGATCTAGGTCTAAGAGTGCTACTTGGGTCTCAAAAAGCTAAGTCTAAGAAGTTATGGGTGACTGGGAATCAATGAAAGTCTAACTGAGAAGGGTTGAGTTAGCAAGAAAGAGGACCTATATATTAGGTACAATTATCCATGCTGAAGTCATCCAATTTTTCATTTTATATCATTACATTTCCATACCCTTTATTCTAGTGATGCAACAAAGCAAAATACTAGGATAAAGGAAAAATATAAAGTATACCTGAACTTACCTATAAGGGAAAAGATCATAAAGTTGTGTGATGCTAGATGTACATAGAGAGAGCACATTATGATGTGTGAATCTATAAATAAAAACATGAAGTAGATTAGTTATTACTAGATACACTATACCTAAAATAATAATGTATAAAAGCTAAGTAAAGGAAGAGAGAGGAATGAATAATACACCTCACTGAGTATATGAACCAATATAAAACATGTTGTGATGTTGGATTGTGTTGACTATATGCTAATCAAGAATAATGTCATAAACAAAAATTAGTTATCAACTCCCTAGAATGTGGCTTAAGAATGTAAAGGATATCCATTTGGATCTATCATTGTAAACTAAGTGAAGTTAATGAAACATGTGTGTGTTAATTTATGTCTGGATTTATGTCTAATCCCTCTAAATAGGTGCCTCAAGAATGTAAAGGTTGGCCCTTTGGATCCATCATTTCCTTGTGAAGTGAAGATATGAATTAATATAAATATAGAATAGATGTCATATGAGATGGCTCATGGATCCCATGAATGTGATATAAAGCTAACACTGTGGCATGGATAATCAAATGTGTGTTCAAAATTAGGCCACTCTTAGCCATTTCAAAAGATGGAGATTAGGCTTGTATGAAATCCAATCCAAAACTAATGTACTAGGCTTATATGAAATCCAAATCAAGAAATCAATACTTGGAAAGCTAAACTTTTATGAAATTTTAACTTGAATGTGATGCCAACCACCTACAGATGGAGTAAGGCATGTAACTACTAGGAATGCTTAGAGTAAACTAAACTAAAAAATAAAAGAAGGTCAATGTTACACACACATTACCCCTAATCACTAATGTCTAGAACATTTATTCTGATATAGAAGTTATGCCAACTACCCAAGCTAAATTTAAAGTGAGAACCATAATGTTGTGCATGATAACCCCTATATCTAAGAAAACTATGTTGCAACTATTGAATCTAAAGGATCTGGAAGTGAAAAAACTATCCTTAAACTAATTTTTTTACCTATTTATGGAAACCTTGAGTGTTTTTATACTTTTACATGAGCACAAAACTATGGACACCCATATTTTTGGCATTACTATCCATTTTTTGTTTTACTATTCATTTTTAGTGCTATTATTTGGTGTGAAAATTGACTATTGATTTGAGACTGTTCTTATTTTCTACTCTGATTTGACCAGTTTGACCTCTAGATTCTATGCTTATTATTTTGAATTCTATTATTTCAATTGCTAGGAGGTTTTATTTCTAAGACAAATCCCCTATTTAATGCCCCCTATTTTGAGGGTAGGAATGCTAAACCTACAATGACTTCCCTTAGAAGAAAAGAGTCCTACAAGTGTGTTAATATGAAAAAATATATATGATATAATAGTTGATGTTTGATAATATGTTTCAAGATATATCAATGTTTGTATTGATAGATATTTATAGATCAATATGGGTATGCCTAGATAGATATAACAATGTGAAAGCATGTGAAAAGTACTAAACTATAACTAGAAATGTTAAGTGTTAGTTGTTAGTTGGAGGGATGGAGCATGATTCCTATCATGGCATACAAGAAAGCAAATAAAATTCATGATATTAATCATGGCATTGCACACATTTGATAAGCAAAAAGCAAACAAGAAAGAATCATACTATATGGGCCAAGGGGCCATGCAAACAAGGGACCTAAGCACATGTCACTCAAATTGGAAAAAATCATGGAAGGCATGTTCAAATGCCTCATACACATACAAGTGAAATAATAAAAGTTGACACAAAGGCCATAGGAACATAGAGGAGTATAAACAAAGGACATTAGCAAATTTCATAAGGCACACACGTGAAAAATAAGCAAAGAACATTGGAAAATGTCTTAAGGCACACACATGAAAAATAAGCAAAGGACATTGGAAAATGTCTTAAGGCACAAGTAGGAGACAAGCTAGTATTAAAAATTCAATCACATAAGCTATGCTAAGCAAGCAAAAAAATCATGTAATAATTGGAAAGAGACAAGCACATATAACTGATCAAATCAAATGTGAAAGTATGCAAAACATATGTAGTACAAGACTAGGTATATGCTAAGAAATAACAAGTGCTAGACACTAGTGAGATGTTGATATAGTATTATATGTAAGATATAAAGTAATGTACATAAGCATGATAACTTAGAGTGTGGCATAGAAATGACATAACCTAGATGGTGTAGTCATGTAAAAGATGCCCCTCTATAGGTAGAATGAAGTAATCAAATAGATGTATGTACCTACACACACTCAAATAAGATCAAGTTAAGCATGGTAATGTATAAAATTTACATACAATAGTATAAAATAGAAAATATAGGTCTTACCATGATAGTAGTGATATAAAGAATGGATGATTCATACAATCAAAATATTTTTGGCATTTTCAAAAAAAATTGAATGTTTTTGTATCATTTTTTTAAACATAATTGAATTAGGTATAGGTAGAACTAACAAGAAATGATACTAATCAATGAGTCTCAAGTAAGACTCCTTATCCTAGTGTCTTATGTTGAACAACTGAATCATGTGTGATCATGAGACATAAGTGTATGACTAAGATTGTAAAGATGAAATGTGTGTATATTGTAACTACAAAATCTCTAAAATGGAAGCCAAATGTGGGGTCCCTTTGTAACTCTAAGAAGTAGATGTAATTTTAGGGTTCTTAACGACCCATCTAAAAGTAAGAGAAGAAGCTTTGTGAATAGGTTCTCTCTATGTAACTATATGAGATATAAGTATTACTATTCTAGTTTGAATATAATCATTGAAATCCATCTAGAATCCTAAGGCTATAGGGGTGTATGAACCCTCTGTACTAGTGATAGATGTTGTAACTATGGATGAACTTGAAGTGGAACTCAAATAAAAGCTGGAGGAGAAGCTAAAATTGGTGTAAGAACTAGATCTAGTAATTGGAAGCTAGTATATGGCTCTGAAGTGGGGAGTGGTGACTCATAATAAACTTCACTGACTATAATAATTTGATTAGCATGAATAAACTTTGCACATTTTTGAACTATAGAAGGTACTACCTTGAGTTTTTGAGTCCATAGTCGACCAAATAGTATGTCAAAAAATCTTGCATTAGTAACTATAGTGAATGGTGTGGCCACATGTGTAAGATTAACATGTAGTGGAATTACTATCTCACCCAATTAACTTTGAATATTCCCACTAAAACCATTAATAACTATATCGATCAGAGTGATATCCTACTTTGAATAACCCAAATTTTGTAGTAGTGTGAAGGTGCACATATTAATATTGGAACAATTATCAATGAGTACATTGTAGATAGTTTGATTATGGATATGTGTTTTAATAAAAAGTGCATTGTAACCTATATCATCCTCCACAATCTCTTGATCTAAAAAATATATTAAATTCTTGGCTAGAACTCTGGATTCATACACACCTATCATACCTCTCAAAGGATATGCCTCAACTGAAGGTGCTTGATATGTAACTGGTGGAGGATGTGTATGGTATGTATGATGAGCACCTGATGTGTCCTCTTTCTCTTATTTTGAATGCTATGGAAATGAATCTAAAAATATTTTCAAAGCTTTATCTTATGTTAGCTTTGTCTTTAGAGGCTCAACCGAAGTGCCTCGATCAAGTAGATTATCATCTATCAATTCTTATATCTTATGTCACAAACTAATGCATCTATTTATGGTGTGGCTTTGTGCTTTGTGAAAATCATAAAATTAATGTTGATCATATCCCTATGGAAGATGATTTGTTAGATTTACTTGTTGGATAAGAGGGAGAGTGATGATGTTACATTCTAATAACTTCTATAAAACCCTAGCTAGAGAAATTGGGAGATTGGTAAGTGCACATCAAGGAGGTGCTGATAAAAATAGATGATAAGGGGCTCTAAAGTTTCATTAACTATTGGTTGATTATGATTCTTGTTGTCACTAATTTTGACCTTGTATGGTGCTTTGCTATTGCTCTTGTTTGTTGTGTCTAAAGTACTTGAATACTTGATTTTCCCATTGATATTAACTTGACTTCTCTTCCCTTAAGTGTATGGCATTATTAAATGAAGGAAGAGAATATTTTGAACATAATGGAATAATGTAGTGTTAGTATAAGGATTTGTTTGAAGATGTCCTATAGATCTTGATCAGCCATGGGGCTAGTTAACTTAGCCAGAATTGTCTTGAATCTAAGAACATAATGTATGAAATGCTCATTTGATCTTTGTTGATATTGTGCAATATGTTCATATGAGACCTTATCACCAATTTTGATACTGAAATGTGATAGGAAAATGTTAGCTAAAGGATTGAATGCCATGACTGATTTGGTAGACGATAAAACCATTGTAAAGCATAATCCTTTAGGCTCCATGGAAAGAGTTTGGTAAGTAGTCAATCATTGGGGTCATATTTTAAACATGCTACATGAAAATCTCTCAAATGTGTCTCCAAATCACCCTTGACATCATAAAGAGTAAGCTTAGGTTGAACAAATCTTTGTGGTAAGGGTGTAAAAGCAATGTGACGTGCCAATGGTGTATGCAGAAGAGCAAAAGAATCTAAAGGTTGTGTAGGTCTAGTGGTACCTTGCTCAATATGTTTCACCTTGGATTGAAGAGATTTTATCTCTTACACAAGGGTTTCCACATCAAGAGATAGGGATGTACTAGCTACAACTAGTGGCATAAAAGAAGGTTAGGATGCTTTAGGGGGTGGTTGAGACATAGTTTCCCCTATAGTGTCATTTGTAACTACTTGCTCTATGATTTGAGAATATTACCCATTGGTTATTTTTTTCTATTCTTTTAAAATTCTAAGCATGTCATCTTGCATATCTAGATGTTTGGTTAAGAGTTATTGAAGTTATTTTTTATCAATTTCATCAAAACTAGCATATTGAGCCATTGATAAAGTAAGAAAACAATTTGAAAATTTTTTAAATGTTTTGCAATACAGTTAAATAGGAAATGTGGGAGAAATGGAAAGTACTAAAATTAATAAATTCAGAGTCCAAAAAATAGTGAATCGAAAATTGAGCAAAAAGGATACCGAGTTCCAAAACATGTATTGTGATACCTCAACAAGCAAAAAAGGAGCTAGTATATACCACTAGGGATTTTTCAAAAATATTATTTGTAAAATACTATGAACTTTTAAATTTGAAATTGATTTTTTTTAGTTAGATATGCAACATAATTTTAGAAAATGATGTGAAAAGTACTGAAAAATCACTGAGAATGTATTTGATGCAACTAGGGTTTTGAATAATTTTTTCCAAAATTAGTGCAGTAATTTGAAAATTTTATAGAAAATTTATAGTTTTAATTTTGAAAAATTGAGAAAAAATATGAAAATATTTCTAAAATTAGAATTATTATTTTTCTATTGGTTTGAAAGTGTTTGTATGCAAATAGGACCTAGTATGTGTAAACTAGGGTTTAGGTGAAGTTATTGAAAAATATTTCAATTAATTTTTAGTTTTTTTATTTTTAAATTTAGTAAAAATCAAGAAAAAATTATAAAAAATGAAAAATTATTAGCCCTAGGGTTTCTAGGGTTTTTATGTGGAAATTCAAAGTAAGTGAGGTTCACCAAATGTTTTATTCTTTTTAGGAATTAAGTGTTTAATTCCTAAGAAAATAAAGGTTTGAGTAAATGTAAATTAGTAAATAAATTTGTCTTAATTAACCTACTAATTTGTGTAAATAGATATGTATTTTACCTTTTCTAAAAATAGCAAGTGTAAAGAAATCAAACTTAGTTTACTCTAGGTTGAAACAGATGATGCAGGGTCTCAAAATGATTGTGTAGAGATGGTAGACTATTATAAGTAAGACCCAAAACTTTGTTTATAGATTAGATAGGAGTGCCAAACTCATGACACCCTAATACTTGATGTTGTAGTTTATTTTTTGACAATCTTGTCCACTACCAGTGTTATTGTCCACTTTTGACACTATTGTCCTGGTGGTCTAGACTTTTTGGGTTCTATTCGATAAGCCTATGATACCTTGGGAGTGAAATATCAAAGCTTGGGTTTGTGCATAGCTCACTATGTGTTCTATTCAATATTTAAAACCCTTAGGAGATCCTAGTACTTGAATTTGAGTATCAAACTTGGGAAAGAGAGTAGGGGTTAGTGTGTAATGGATACATTATATGCACTTCACACCTTATATGTGGGCATGCTACCTACATAAAAATACTCTAAAGAGGGATCAAGCTAATGTAGCTCTCCCATTTTAAGTTCTTGGTGTAATTGTGTGATGTATATATCTATATGTGAAATTAGAATGCACTTTTGATGACTAGAGATTGGTATGAGTGCTTCAATAGGCTTGAATTAGTCTTGAAAGGTGTATGTAGAGAATAGGGAATAGTGCTTGAGTGTACTTGCTTGTATTCTTGATTGTTTTTAGTGAATGAGTTCCATCCCTTCTAAATATACATTGAATGGACTTTTATATGGAAATCAATGATGATGGGTTAGATGAGCTTGTATTAGGTAGATAAGGGAAAAGATAAGGAATCAGGAAAATCTAACCATTTGAGGCTAAAGTGAACTTGGAAAATAACACCAAAAATAAGATACCCTTGAATTTTAGTGCTCTTTTCCAAGTTTATCACTATTTTCCTAGGAAGATGAGACTTGGGGGGATGGATCTAGGTCTAAGAGTGCTACCTGGGTCTCAAAAATCTAAATCTAAGAAGCTATGGGTGATTGAGAATTAGTGAAAGTCTAGATGAGAAGGGTTGAGTGAGAAAGAAAAAGGACCTATAGGTTGGGTGATATTAGCCATGCCTATGTCATCCAATTTTACATTTTATATGATTAAACTCATTTAAGACTATAATTAGCCCAAGCAATCCAAGGAGTGTGGAGGCTACTTGTAACTACCAATTGAAGGGATGGTGGTCATTTATGACCCTTTAATGTTCTCCTTAAGTCATAATATCTTTGATTCTGATCCATTCTTCTATGTATTCAGACCTTGAGGCCATTATACCATCCCTCACTTGGGTATGAGTAAAATCTACCTAGATTTTTACCTTGTAAACCTCTTGGAATAATAAATTCACTATTGTAGCTTCTTCATGTTAGTCTATAGTTTGTTATTTTCTTGTTTGATATACATAAGTGGTAGATATTCTCCTTTTCTATCTCAATGCCTCACCTATATGCTACTATATGTACTATACAAGTCACATAATATGTAAAGAGTGTTGATGATTGAGCTGGAAGTGGAGTCTAATTTTTAAGTGCCTTAGATCATACCTCATTGTGATGACCCTCATGTTTTATCCACCTAACACATCCTTTATGTGAAAAATTATTGCATAAGAACTGTTGGAGATATTAGTTTAGTTTTATGTCTATTCAATTAGAGTTTTTTAAGGTCAAGTAGAGTGGATGAATGATTTTAGTGCATCACCTCTAGTATTATAGGTTTCCTTTTCATGTTTTACCTCTATCCCTTTTTTCCCCAATAGTCAATAGTTATTAGTGATTTGATCCTTAATGGATGAACTAGGGGAGCTAGCCCCACAATCTAGAGGTTTATCTTATCCATTAGTCACCCATAGTCTTGGGATAATCCCATGTTACCCAAAAATTTGAGGTATAACCTCTTCCTAGGGTGTAGTTCAGTGTGTTAAAAATTTTGACACACTTGTTGGGATAAGATTTAGGAAGATTGGAGCACATTCCATCCTCACTTAATGATCTCAAGTAATTAAAATCATTGGAGAAGCATGTTTATAGTTAGGGTTTCATGTTAAGGGTCATTATAAGGTCTCCACTTAATGCGAAGAATATCTTGTTTTTGGTAATCCACTTTACTCTTCAATTTATTCATGATGTTTAATGGTTACATATGAAACACATTTCTATCCTACACCTTTCTATTAATAACATTATGGAATGTGTTTACCTCAGCAATATCCTTATCAATCTTACATTAAACCCTATCAACAACATCATATATTACCTCAGTCTTATGACCCTCTTTATTTCCAAGAATATCATTGTTTGTCTCATTGTGAACCTTATCAACCCCCTTAACATCTCACTTATCCTCTTGATTAGTCTTGGAAACCCACTTATCCTATCAATAACTTTAGTAATCTTATTCATATCTCAATACAATTCATTCTAATCCTTAATAAAACCTTATTGGGTTATGAGAGACACATGATGGGGATCGACACACAAAAGAGTTATGGCCCTAAAATTCATAAACACCCTATTAAGAACATGAGAGACTCATTATATCAAGCCAATAAAGAGTGGATATATAATATGAGAAAGGATATTTCAAGGCTTATTAATGATATGTTGGACATAGGTGGTCTAGTTTCAAGCATAAAGGATAATCTAGTAGTACATGAGGGGAAACAAAGTCATTATCATCATCCTTATCTCCCCTCCTCCATCCCATATTAGTCATTCATTTAATTTCCCATCCTCCCTTAAGAATCCAAAGTAATTGAGTGTTAGGACCTTCCAAGTGCCTCAAAAGTCCTTCAAACCTTTCCTACTTAGATGTCTATTTAAGAGAGAGTGAAAAATAAGGAAGAAGTATGTGTTGAAAGGACTAGTCAACATGAGGAGATCTATGATCAATTAAGGCTTGATTTTGAAGCCCACATAAATATGGAGAGTGAATTTTCAAATGAACACTTATTTCATTTAGTGGTAACTACACAAATAGTACAATCTCAGTATAAGGTACCTTTAATTATGCCACAAGATGTAACACATGCAAAATAAGGATCAAAATCTAAGTTTCTAATTTAAATACAAGTAGTTCAATCATGGGAAAAGGAATATGTGTTAATCCTACATCAAAGTTTTGAATTTGAAGATAAATTAAAAAATTCAATCCAAATCCCTCCTCCTCAAGATACCATAAAATTCCTATCATGAAGGTCCATTCAAGACAACATATAAAATAAAGATGATATGTTAGTTGTCATAAGTGAGAAGTTGAATGAGGGGAATGAAGCATACATGACCTCTCTCCTGGAGTCATTTCAAAGATATTCCATTCCACTTCTTGATAAGGAGCCTATCATATAAAAATTAGGTGAAAAAAGGCAAATTGTAGTGGCAGTTGATGAAGGAAGTTTAAGTGAACTTAAGGGATAAATTTGTATTGGTACACCTCTTAGTGAGGAGATACATAGACTAGCCTTCAAGGATGTAGAAGAGGATGGGATACAAGATCAAAATGAGATATAAGAAGATAAAACATTATTTGATAAAATAAAATATGATATTTAAGACTTTCTTGATGATATGATAGCTACCCTTTCCCATGATAGTCCTAAGGAATGTGAAAGTGTAACATTTGTTCAACTTAAAATAGCTGCAAGACAATGAGACTTTAAAAAGAAACAAACTAACCAATTTGTGATAACATATGAAAGAGATTATAGTGGTCTATTAGAGGTTTTATTGAGTTACTTATAACTTCATTAACATGGTCAAAATATAAGGCTTAAAAATCTTTCTCAAACTATGTGATATCTGCTCTACATCAGCCACTATCCAACTTGAAGAGAGCCCAAGCAAACTTGAATTATGTGAAGATCAATAAATGCATATTTTTGACATCATAAGGTTATGGTAATATCTTAATGAGGTATATAATTATTAGGTTTAATTTTATGAGGTTTTTTCCATCAAACAATAAGAAGGAATCCCTCCAAGCATACCATTCCAAGAATTTGTCCCACTTAAAGGTAGCTTGTTTGAGGTATTTAAAAAAGGTTATAATATCCTATTTACATATTTATATGCCTCCTCACTCTTGGTAAATGAGACTAAATTATAATTTCTTAATATTCCATTAATCAAGATCCACCTCTCTTGGAAATCAACCCTACAAGCATAATATAAGGGCCACCTCAAACTATCTAGCCTAATTAGGATCAGCCCATGCTTGAGAAAGAATTGAAATTATTCATGTGAAGTAGACAAATGTTGTATGAGAATGACAAGGTTTTTGACTCAAATATCCAAAACATTTACCTAAGGATGGATCAAGAATATTTATTTTCTCTTCTAAGAGACTATGAGCATGCAATGTCTCTAACTGCAAGTGGGAGTCCTCATTCAATAAGTAATATCTAGTTGAACTCCAATAAATGCATGAAAATCATACCTCATGGTGCCATGCTGATAAAATTACCCTCAAATTTTATCTAAGAGAATAAATGAGGCCTATTTAATTTATTTATTTCTATTATTATTTATTTTCTTGCTTCCAATAAGTGTGCCAACATACAAGTGTAGTTAGTTGCCTTTATTACTTGGTTATCCTATCTTATTGGTGCTTAGGTGTTGTTTCTTAGCTGTTAAGTGTTGTTTCCTTTTTTGTGTTTATTTTTTGTCCTATAGGTGTTAAAAGGTGTTAACATATTTTAAAATTTCAAGTAAATGTCCATCTAAGTCATATTGTTAGCTTAGTTGGATCATGACTACCATGGAGAGTTAGTGAGTTCTCTTGACCAACAGGCTGGTCACCCACTATGAGTCACCAAAGATGTTGAAAATTTTACCTCTTAGGCCAAATTTCAACCCCTAAAATAAAAAAAAATCAATGAAACCCTTCTAATATTGTTCATTTTGTCTAGAACTTGGCATGCTCTCCTAAATGATCCTTAAAAGCCATTTTAACATTGATTAAGATTTCATGTTTGAGCTAGTCTTTGCTTATGAACTCATCATGTCATAACTATTTTGAGGTATTTGGTTGATGAAATATGTGGTCATGATGGTAATTCAATGAGTAATAGAGTCTTAAAAAGTCTCATGAGGCCTAGAGAGTGGTGTTTTCCTTATTTGACAAAGTTAAGGATCTTTAACAGAGGTTAAAGTAGTTTAACAAGGTTAAGTTTTCTAGTTCTCATGGGTTTAGGCCTATTTTAAGCCAATTATTGAAGAAATACCTTTTTATTATATGTATAAGGGTGACCAAGCCTCATTTCAAGTAAAAACCTAAGGTTTAATGATGTATTCAAGGTCATATTTCATGGTTCACTTACTCTTAACATTTTTCAAGCCTTATTTAGCCCCCTAAGTCATCAATGACCCTTAAAACATGTAAGGAGTCAAACCTTACATTTTAAATATTTTTAAAAAGGGTATTTAGGTGAATAATTGTATTAAAATGGTTCTAAAAGGAGTCTCATTGCCATCATAAAACCATAACAAGGTGTATCATGCTTTAAAACATCTATTTTAGGGGTCAAATCCACTTCCCACTCAACAAAGAGGGCCCACACATAATAAATGCGTCCTTAAAACTTCCCCAATTATACCATAAAGTTTTTAAAATGTTTTTTACCTCTATTTTCCCTCCCCTACCCTCTAATGGATTCTCAAATCTCAAAACATGGGAAAAAGCAAGAAAATAAGGTGTTTACAAGTGTTTGTAGGTGTTTTGTAGGATTGTATGGATATGTCTGACCATGTCAAAGCTGAAAAAGGTAAAGTAATTCATGAAAGGTCTATATCAGGGGTATAAAATATTTTTCATGTCAAAAATGTGCAAATAGGTCCAAAAATGACCTCTTCCTTCCATCATCCTCCTTCACAGTCCATAAAAGCTTTTAGATTTTTTTATCAGTCCATATCTGAGAGAGAAAGTGAGTATTTGAGACTTTTTTAAAAGGAATTGGGTATCATGAAATTATAATTATTTTAATTTTTTTTAATATTCTTATCCTTTTCTTTATGAATAATGACTAATAATCTAGGTAGTCAAGTTGTCTCCATCTGTGTAGGGTCAAAATTGCATCAATTTTGGTACATTATTGAAATTATTTTGTAAACTTGTATTTTTATGTGTTATATATGTCCTAATGTTCCTTAAATGGTATTAATAACCCATTTTTCACATGTTTTAGGTTGTGGGAGCAAATAAATCTTCACATTTTCACTTTTGTAGACTATCGGCAATGTTCTTCTTGCATCAGAGTCTTCAACATGATGATGTAAGTGGATAATGGTTTTGGGTTGTGTGATGTATTATTGGAGGCCACATAAGTTGATAATTTATAAAAATAACATATAATCCACCATATATTCAATCAAATACTTCAAATCTTATCCCAATTTAACTAACATGTGTATAAGATGATTCCCTGTAAGTGTAAATAGAATGCTATGGTAATGAGGATATTAATTAGGTTATTTTGAATTAATACATGTATATCACCTATTTTTTAGGTTTTGTTTTTTTTCCTCATGATTCATAAATTCACTATACCAAATAACCATTCTCATCTTCAACCTATAGGCTAGTTCTCACAATCACACACAGACCTATTTAGACACACCAAGCAAATGGAATGTTAACTATTGGGATTAAGTGTAAAAAGCATTGAATATTAATAAATAATAATATGGATATATAAAAATCATAGGATATGAGGAATAAATTTTAGATAAATTATCAACACCATCTCAACCACCCCAACATGAGAACTCAGTCAAAGTTTTCATGCAAATAAGACTATAGCTGTAGATTTGGAAAGATATTGATGGTGTGGTCTGGTTGAAGGAGTTTTAGAAGGATTGGGTAGGTTAATACCCCTATAGATAATGATTTTATTACTCAATAAATTATTAATTTACCAACTAAGAATGAGAATATCTATAACAATAACTCAGTCAGACCTAACTACCATTAATAGGCCTGACTATAAATGAAAGACAAATTGAGCATTAATCTTATTTCAAAGTGTTTTCAAGGTGAGTAGAGTGTAGTGAGACTAAAAAAAAACCATGGAGAGGATTATTTATGTTGGTTATTTTGGGGGAGGTTTCATGAAGGAATATATCTTACCTTTCATCTAAAAACATAGTCAAAGGTGTAGGATTGCCACCTATAAACAAGGTCCTTGGTAAGGAGTGAGAAGAAAAAGAGCCACTCAAAAAAGTGAAGTGAAAAGAGTAAGATAGTGTCTTGATATTTTCCCTAAAATATTACAATGTTTTCCATATAAAAACTCTAAAATATTACAATGTTTTCCATTTAAACACTCTAACTCTTTTCCACACAAGAAATCATTAGCATAGGTGAAAGAACTTCAAGATACATTTAGTGAGCTAGCCCTTAAATCAAGAGGCTCACTTCCACTATAGGTGCACCCACATGCATAAAAGTTTTCCCATGTTTTCCAAGTTTGGAAGAGGATTGAACACCCTCTTCTAAAGTGTAATAATTAGTGGTAATGGTTTTTTCATGCTTGTTGGGACCCATTATCTTCACAATAACTTGTCAAGATGAATGTTGGTCTTAACAAAATAAACTACAAATTGGTGTGTTACTTATAATTTGGCAACTCCATCATGGTAAATCTAGTTCAAGACCACTATTTTGTCATAAAATTACTCTTATAATTCATGGTTCTCACTAGGTCTCCATCTAGTAGAGTGTTCAATCTTATTAATCCACCTATCCATCCTAAAATTCCTCTTGAAGTTTAGTACCCTCATCCTAATCTACCCTTTAAGGAACCAATATATTTTATTAGAGAGTAAGAGATTAAATAAATTTTATATCTTGAATAAAACATGGTGAACCTCATGCTTTCCCTGCCTTCAATACTAAAAATTCAATCCATCTTCAAGTCTATGATAACATTACCCCTAATGCCATAAAAGGTGTGCCTACATTAAATGGTGAGAGTCATGTTACAACTATTAAACACACTAGGGATGTTTCTAACTTTTGTATTTTCCACAATGTTAATCAAGAGAACATTGCCATTAGGATCTTTGCTATGTCCCTTAGAGAGAAAGTGTTAGGAATTTAAAAACTTTTAAACCAAATTTAATGTAACCATAAATCAGATCTAACTTATACAATAGTATGCATCATAAAAACATTCCTCAAATCATGGATATAAATAAAGCATTAAAATGGAGAAAACAAGAATCAATTACACAACACATATCTAACATGGTTCACCTAATGTGGGCTACATCCACCAAGAAAGTTATCAAATAAAATAGTAATCTAAAAAAATATTATAATGAAATCTCATAGAGATATAAAAATCTCCTATAGAAAATGATCCATAAAAAGTTTCACTTTCACCTGCACCTACACTTTATTATATATCACAATTTGTTATACCACACCCTATAATAAATGCCTACACTTCACAAAAACATCTACACTTTGACTCTAATCCTCAAAGCCACACCCTGTAAATAAACCATCAACCTCTAAAGGCCATACCACACCTTGTATATATAGAAAATGAAGGAAAATCCACAAAAGGAGGATAAATCTGTAATGCTTAACCAAGATAAGCATTATCCAACATGTGACAACCCTCCTCCACCTAAGAAAACTCACCCAAAAGCCTACCCAAAAGGAAACTCACAAAGATTGGGTCTCCACCTTTCAAGGGCACATTTTCCAACACCATGTGATCACAACCAACTCCTTACAACAAGGAAGGCATTTCCTTTTCCAAAAAAAAAACTAGCTCCTTAAGATCAAGGAAGTTAACATGAGAAAAGTCATCTAACAACTAACTCCATAAAATATGGAAACATAGAAATTATAAAATATAAGGAATATTCCACTCACATGTGGAGCAAGGTTTCATAAAAGGTGTAGGGAAAACTTCACTCCCCACATCCTTGGAGCTCTCTAGGCCCCCAAAATATTCTCCTAAGGTCATGTTATAGCCCTAAATGGATCCACATTAAACAATCTCCCACTTGGAGACCATTTCTACTAAACAAAATCTATCACTGCTCTATAACCACTATGGCCAACCAAATCTTAATATAGTCTCAAATTGTCTAATGTGAGCACCTTGGTTATCATATCCACAATATTTTGGCTAGTATGAATCTTAACTAGCTTTACCAAGTTTTCCTCTAAATCTATCTTGATGAAGTGATAATGTAACTAAATGTGTTTCATCTTTGAGTGGAAAGTGGAGTTCTTTGCCAAATGAATATCACTTTTACTGTCACTATGTAGTTTCCAAACTTCCCACTCATGCCCCAACTCTTAAAACAAACCATATAACTCAATCATCTCTTTGATAGCCTCTATGGAAGCAACATACTCTTCTTATGTGGTTAACAAAGCCATAACTTTTTCTATCCTTGAAATCCAACTAACTATTGTATCTCCAATTAAAAATATATAACCTATCATTCTTCTCCTACTATAAATATCCCCTACCATATCTAAGTCCACATAACCATGTAAAGTGGTATCTGATCTACCATAACATAATGGAAAATCCATGGTTCCTCTCAAATACCGAAGAATCCATTTCACTACTTTGCAATGCTCATATCTTGAATCAATCATATACCTACTCATAACTCCCACTGCATGGGCAATATTCGGCCTAGTATAAACCATGGCATACATCAAGATACCAACTACCAATGAGTAAGGTGCCTTGGACATCCTAAGATTTTTAGCTTCCATATTGGGATATTGCTCCTTTGATAATATAAAGTGGCCTACCAAAGGAGTACCAATAGATTTAGCATCCAACATGATAAACCTTTCTAAGAGTTTATTCACATACTTTTATTGGGATAAGATCAACTTCCTCTCCTTCCTATCATGATAATTCCTCATACCAAGGATTTGCTTTGTAGCACCCAAATCCTTCATAAAAAAAGAGTCACTAAGCTATTTCTTGACCATCTGAATATGTTATATATTCTTTCCTAAAACTAACATGTCATTGACATACAAGCATAATATAATAAAGGAACCATCATCAAAATGTTTGATGTACACACAATGGCTAGAATGACACCTTTGATATTCTTGTTCCAACATAAAACAATCAATTTTTTTATACCATTGCTATAGAGCTTGTTTTAGGCCATACAAGCTCTTCTTCAATCTACACACTAATTTCTCCTTCCCTTTGACCTCATATCCCTATGGCTGCTTCATATACAAATCTACATCCAAACCATCATGAAGAAAATGATTTTTCACATCTAACTATTCTAAGTGTAAATCCTCAACTACAACTAAACCAAGAACAGTCCTAATAGAAGTCATATTCGTAACATGATAGAAAATCTCATCAAAATCAATACCTAATTTTTGTGCAAAACCCTTGACCACCATATTGGCCTTATACCTTTTTTTCCCTTCATCCTCATATTTTATTCTAAAGATCCACTTGTTTTGCAATGAAATCTTGCCCTTGGGTAGCCTTACCAGATACCATGTTTTGTTCTCAATGAGAGATTTATGCTCTTCATCCATGGCCTACTCCCACTTTAACTTGGCATTTACCTGCATTGCTTCCTCATAACACTCTTGTTATCCATTGTCAATGAGTAATAAATAATTCAAATGAGAGAAATGTTTAGGTGTTATTCTTACCCTAGAAGATATTATTACCATAGGATTTTGGGGACCTTGTTTAGAAGGTTCCTGAACTAAATCCTTAGATACTTTACCTTATGCAATGTCATCCAATATTATGTACTCATTTTGTTCATGTTTTTATTAAATGCTAAATCTCTAGACTGAAATATTTTCTTATCTTTAATTCTCCATAAATGAAAACCAAAGTCATCCTCACCATAAGCAACAAATGTGCATTTCTCTAATTTAGACTCTAACTTGGTCCTATCCTCTTTCTTGATGAGGATAAAAGCCTCACATCCAAAGATTCTAAGAAAATAATAATCAAAATTCTTACCAGACCAAGCTTGTTTAGGAATACCTTCATCCAAATGCATAGAAGGTCCTCTATTAATCAAATATATTGCCATGCTAACTACTTCTACACAAAATTGTAAAGATAACCCTACATGTAACCTTATGCTCCTAACACATTCTATTATTGTTATTTTCATCCTTTTAGATACACCATTCTACTATGGAGTTCTTAGAACCATCCTTTGCCTATAGATTCCATTGTTAGAACAATAATCAAAGAAAGCATTACTACAATACTCACCTTTATTATCTAATTTGAGACATTTCAACTTGAAAACTATTTCATTCTCAACCAAGGCTTTCCACTTTGTAAAAGTGTCAAATACATCATATTTATTTTTAATGCAATAAACCCAAACTTTCCTAGTTGCATCATCAATAAAAGTAACATAATAATTGGATCTACTAATATAAGATACCTGAGCTGGTAGCAATACATCTAAGTGTATCTAACTTGTGTTCTTTATTTATAGGTCCAACCTTTAGGAACTTAACCCGCTTCTATTTCCTATACACAAAATTCTCACAAAATTCTAAATTTTGATATTTCAATCTATACAACTTATATTTTAAGATCCGTTTTCCATTATGTCTCATATGACTGAGCCTGTAGTGCCACATAGTTGCATCTCTATCTACATCAACTAAATCAATAGAATCAACACTACTAGTCAAATATAAAGTACCAACTTTCTTACCTCTTCAAATCACAAGAGCACCTTTGGTAACTTTCCAAAAATCTATAGTAAACATTACTAAACATCCCTCACTACCTAATTACCCCATTGAAACCAAATTTGATCTCAACATAGGCATGTGTCTGACATTTTTAAGGATCCATGTGTTCCCATTCTACATTTTAACCTAAACACAACCTTTCAATACTATATCACATGGTTCATCATCACCAAAATAAACATGTCCTAGATTCTCTTGAACATAATCAATTAAATAATGCCTATGTGGGGTGGTATGAAAATAAGCCCCTGAATCTAATACCCAAGACTAAAAAATATATCCATAGAAAAATTAAGGCATCATGAAATGATTTACTTAATGTCACATTTACCTCATTCATTTCCTCTATTTTGGCATTATTATTCCAAAGTGACCAATATTCCTTTTTTGAGTGTCCACTCTTCCCATAATGCCAACATATCATCTTGGGTCTAGATCTAGACTTAGATCTACATTTTAACTTTCCTTGATTGCCTTTATTCTTATCATTTTGCCTCCCTCTATTATTAATGAATAAATCATTACCTAAATACAATTCACTAGTGATTTTCTTTCGCATCTCCTCACTAAGGATCACACCTACAACATCCTCAAAATTCAAGCTTCCCTTGGTAAGGATTGCATTACTCACAGCCATAACCAAACTATCCCAATTATCAAGCAAAAAACAAAATAATAGCAAAGCTCTAACTTCATATTCAAAATTAATTCAAATTTAAGGGAGAATACTTATTACTATATTAAAATCATTTAGATGATTATCTATTGAACCATTCTCAAACATTTTCATGTTAAACAATCTTTTCATAAGAAATATTTTATTATAAGTAGAGTGTTTCTCTTATAACTTTCCAAGTTTAACCATGAGATCTTTTATGGTTTTCTCATTAAAAATATTAAATGCAATATAAGATACAAGGCATAACTAAATGGCTCCCAATAACTTCCTATCAAGCAATGACCAATCTACATCACTCATACTTATAGGTTATTATCCTTTCCTTTCCAAGGGGAGATGAAGCTCCTTCTGATTTAGGTAATCTTCCATCTACATTTTCCATAAACCAAAATGCTTACCATCAAACTCTCAAGTCTGAATTTTATCTCTTCTACCATAGCTCTCACTCAATCTAATAACCTTCCTGTGATTTGCCACTTCAATAAAACAAAACACCAATGGCTCTGATACTAGTTGTTAGGAATTTAAAAACTTTTAAATCGGAATAAATATAACCATAAATTAGATCTAACTTATGCAATAGCATGCATCAAAAAAAAATTATTCAAATCATATATATAAATAAAATGTTAAAATGGAGAGAATAAGAATCAATCACACAACACAGATCTAATGTGGTTCACCCAATGTGGGCTACATCCATCAAGAAAGTTCTTAAATAAAATAATAATCTAAAACAAGATTACAGTGAACTCTTATAGAGATAGAAAAATCTCATATAGAAAATGTTGCACAAAAATCTACACTTTTACCTGCACCTGCACCTTACTATATTTCACAAGATACTATACCACACCTTGAAATAAACACTTACACTTTGAAAAAAACATTTACACTTTGACACTAATCCTCAAATCCATAGCATACAAATAAACCATCAACCTCTAAAGGCCACACCACACCCTATATATATAAAAAGTGAATGAAAATACATATAAGGAGAAATGTAAAATGATTATTCAAGATAAACAATATCCAACATGTTACAACCCTCCTCCACCTAAGAAAACTCATCCAAAAGCCTACCCAAAAGGAAACTCACCAAGATTGGGTCTCCACCTTTCAAGGGCACATTTTCCAACACCATGTGATCACAACCAACTCTTTGCAACAAGAAAGGCATCCCCTTTTCCAAAAAACAACTAGTTCCCTAAGATCAAAGAAGTCAACATGGGAAAAGGCATATAACAACTAAATCCATAAAATATGGAAACATAAAAATTAGAAAATATAAGGAATATTCCACTCACATGTGGAGCAAGGTTCCAAAAAAGGTGGAGTAGGGAAAACTACACTCCCCACATCTTTAGATCTATCTAGGCTCCAAAAATATTCTCCTAAGATCATGTGATAGCCCTAAAGTGCTCTACACTCAATAATTTTCCACTTGGAGACCATTTCTCCTAAACAAAATCTATCACTACTCCTTGACCACTAAAGCCAACCAAATTTGAACATAGTCTCAACTTATCCAATGTGACCACCTTGGTCATCATATCCATAGGATTTTGGCTTGTATGAATCTTCTCCAACTTCACCAAGTTCTCCTCTAAAGCTATCCTGATGAAGTGATAATCTAATTGAATGTGTTTCATCCTTGAATGGAAAGTAGAGTTATTTTCCAAATAAATAGCACTTTGACTATCAATGTGTAGTTTCTTAACTTCCTACTCATGCCCCAACTCTCAAAATAATTCATGTAACCAAATAATCTCCTTGATATCCTCTTTGGTAGCAACATACTCTACCCATGTGGTTGACAAATCCATAACCTTCTGTATCCTAGAAATCCAACCAACCATTGTATATCTAATAGTAAATATATAACATGTCATACTTCTCTTACTATCAATATCCTCTGACATATCTAAGTCCACATAGCCATGTAAAGTGGTATTTGATCGACCATAACATAATTAAAAAATTTTGGTTCCTCTCAAATACTAAAGAATCCATTTCACTAATTTCCAATGCTCATAACCTAGATCACTCATATACCTGCTCACAACTCCCACTACTTGGGCAATATCTAGTCTATTATAAACCATGGCAAACATCAAACTGACAACTATCGATGAGTAAGGTACCTTAGACATCCAAAGATTTTCATCTTCCATCTTGGGACACTACTCCTTTGATAATCTAAAGTGGCCTACCAAAGGAGTACCAACATATTTAACATCCAACATACTGAACCTTTCCAAGACTTTCTTCACATACTTTGATTGGGATAAGATCATCTTCCTCTCCTTATCATAAGAAATCCTCTTACTAAGGATTTTCTTTACAACACCCAAATCCTTCATATAAAAGGATTCACTAAGATGTTTCTTGAGCATATGAATATGTTGTATGTTCTTTCCTATAACAAACATGTCATCGACATACAAGCATAATATAATAAAGGAACCATCATCAAGAATTTTGATATAAACACAATGGTCAAAATGACACCTTTGATACTCTTGTTCAAACATAAAATAATCATATTACTTATACCATTATCTTGGAGCTTGTTTTAGGCCATACAAGCTCTTTTTTAGTCTACACACTAAGTTCTCCTTCCCTTTGACCTCATATCCCTATGGCTACTTCATATACAACTCTTCATCCAAATCAACATGAAGAAAATAAATTTTCACATCTAACTATTCTAAGTGAAAATCCTCGACTACAACTAAATGAAGAACAATCCTAATAGAAGTCATTTTTATAACATGAGATAAAATCTCATCAAAATCAATACCTAGTTTTTGTCCAAACCCCTTTGCCACCATCTTGTCCTTATACCTTTTTATCCCTTCATCATTTTATTTTATTTTGAAGATCCACTTGTTTGTCAATGCACTCTTTTCCTAGCGTAGCCTTACCAAATTCCACATTTGGTTCTCCATGAGAGATTTATGTTCTTCATCCATGGCCTGCTCCTAGTTCAACTTGGCATTTACTTGCATTGCTTCTTCATAACACTCGAGTTCTCCATTGTCAGTGAGTAATAAATAATTCAAATAAGGAGAAAAAAATTTAGGTGTTCTTACCCTATAAGATCTTCTTACCATAGGATTTTAGTCCTTATGTACAAGGTTATTGAATTGAATCCTTGGATACTTTGCCATCTACAATGTCATCCAATATTATGTACTCTTTTTATTAATGATCTTGTTCTTACAACTGATTCTTATACATGATTTTTTCATTAAATACTACATCTCTAGATTGAAATATTTTCTTATCTTTAATTTTCCATAAATGAAAACCAAATTCATCCTCACCATAACCAAAAAAATTACATTTATTTGATTTATCCTCTAACTTGGTCCTATCCTCTTTCTTGATGAGGGTAAAATCCTCACATTCAAAGAATCTAAGAAAAGAATAATCAACATTCTTACTATAACAAGCTTATTCAGGAATGCCTCCATCCAAAGGCATAAAAGGTCATCTGTTAATCAAATATACTACCATGATAACTACTTCTACCAAAAATTGTAAGGGAAACCTTGCATGTAACCTCATGCTCCTAACACATTCCATTATTTTTCTATTCATCCTTTCAGATACCCCATTTTGTTGTGGAGTTCTTGGAACCATCCTTTGCGTATAGATTCCATTTTTATAACAATAATCAAAGAAAACATTACTATAATACTCACCTCCATTATCTAATTTGAGACATTTCAACATGATACCTATTTCATTCTCAACCAAAGCTTTCCACTTCTTAAAAGTTTCTAATACATCAAATTTATTTTTCATGCAACAAACCTAAACTTTCCTTGCTGCATCAGTAATAAAAGTAACATAATAATTGGATCAACCAATAGAAGACACCTGAGTTGGTCCCAATACATCTGAGTGTACTACATCTAACTTGTGATCTTTATTTTTAGGTCTAACCTTTAGGAACTTAACCTAATTTTTTTTCTTGTACACATATTTCTCACAGAAGTCTAGATCTAGATCTTTCAATCTAGGCAACATATCTTTTAAGATATATATGTCCTTATGGATCATATGACTAAACCTATAGTGCCATATAGTTATATATCCATCTATAGCAACTAAATCAATAAAATCAACACTACTAGTCAAATATAAAGTACCAACTTTCTTACCTCTCAAAATCACAAGAGCACTTTTGGTAACTTTCCAATAATCTATAGTAAACATTACCAAATATCCCTCACTACCCAATTGCCCCACTAAAACCAAATTCCATCTCAACATAAGCACATGTCTGACATCCTTAAGGATCCATGTGTTCCCATTATGCATTTTAATTTGAACATAACTTTTTCCTAATATCTCACATGGTTCATCATCACCAAAATAAACATATCCTAGATTCTCTTGAACATAACCAATTAAATAATGCCTATGTGGGGTGGCATGAAAAGAAGCTCCTGAATCTAATACCCAAGACTCAAAAAACTATCCATAGAAAGAATTAAGGCATCCTAACATGATTTACCTGGTATCACAATTACCTCATTTTTCCTCCCTATTGACATTCTTATCCCAAAATGACCAATAACCCTTATTTGAGTATCCACTCTTCCCATAATGCTAGCATATCATCTTGGGTCTAGATATGGACTTATATATACCTTTTGACTTTTCTCAGTTTCCTTTGCTCTTATCCTTTTGCCTCCATTTAGTATAAATGGATAAAGTATTACTTGAAGATGATTCACTATTGCTTTTCCTTCACATCTTCTCACTAAGGATCACACCCACAACATCCTTAAAATTCAAACTTCATTTGGTAGGGACTGCATTACTCACAACCATAACCAAACTATCCCAACTATCAAGCAAAGAACATAATATTAGTAAATATATAACTTTATCATAAAACATAATTCCAAATGAAGTTAGAATACTAACAACCATGTTAAAATCATTTACATGATTATCTATTGAACCATTCTCAGACATTTTCATGGTAAACAATCTTTTCATAAGAAAAAAATTATTAGAAGTAGAGGGTTTCTCATATAACTTTCCAAGTTTATCCATGAGATCTTTTGTGGTTTTCTCATCAAGAATATTAAATGCAACAAAAGATGAAAGGCATAACTGAATGGCTCCTAATGCCTTCCTTTTAATTAATGACCAATTTGCATCACTCATACTTATAGGTTGTTCTCCATTCCCTTCCAAGGAAAGATGAAGTTCCTTTTGATATAGGTAATCTTCTATCTACATCTTTCATAAACCAAAATTCTTACCACCAAACTTATCAAATTTAAATCTAATCTCTTCTACCATAGCTCCCACTCAAGCTAATAACCTTCCTTTGATTTACCAAATCAGATTTAATATAACCATAAATCAAATCTAGCTTATGCAATAACACACATCACAAAAACATTCCTCATATCATAGATATAAATAAAGCATTAAAATGGAGAGAACAAGAATCAATCACAAAACATAGATATAATGTGGTTCGCCCAATGTTGGCTACATCCACCAAGAAAGTTCTCAAATAAAATAGTAATATAAAACTAGATTAAAATGAACTCTCATAGAGATAGAAAATTTTCCTATAGAAAATGCTGCATAAAAATCTACACTTTCACTTGTACCTATGATTTACTATATCTCACAATCTACTACACCACACTGTATAATAAACACTTTCACTTTTAAAAAACATGTACACTTTGACTATGATCCTCAAAGTCACACCTTACAAATAATCCATCAACCTCTAAAAGCCACACCACACCCTCTATATATAGTAAATGAAGTAAAATCCACAAAAAAAGGATAAATTCCCAATACTTATTCAAGATAAGCATTATCCAACATGTGACAACCCTCCTCCACCTAATAAAACTCATCCAAAATCCTACCCAAAAGGAAACTCGCCAAGATTGGGTCTCCACCTTTTAAGGGCATATTTTCTAACACCATGTGATCATAACCAACTCCTTGAAACAAAGAAGGCATCCCATTTTCCAAAAAACAACAATCTCCCTAAAATCAAGCAAGCCAACATGGAAAAAGGTATCTAACAACTACTCCATAAAATATGGAAACATAGAAATTAGAAAATATAAGGAATATTCCACTGACATGTGAAACAAGGTTCCATAAAATGTGGAGTAGGAAAAAAATACACTCCCCACATCCTTTGAGCTCTCTAGGCCCCCAAAATATTCTCCTAAGGTCATGTGATATCCCCCAAGGGATCCACACTCAACAATCTCCCACTTGGAGACCATTTCTCTTGAACAGAATCTTTCATTGCTCCATGACCACTAAGGCCAACCAAATCTGAACATAGCCTCAACTTATCTAATATGACCACTTTGGTCATCATATCCATAGGATTATGGCTAGTATGAATATTCTATAGATTCACCAAGTTATCCTATAAAACTATGCTAATGAATTGATAACATAACTAAATGTGTTTCACCTTTGAGTGGAAAGTAGAGTTCTTTGCCAAATGAATAACACTTTGCCTATCACTATGTAGCTTTTCAACTTCCTTCTCATTCCCTAACTCTCAAAACAACTCCTATAACCAAATCATCTCCTTGCTAGCCTCTGTGGTAGTAACATACTCTTCTTTTATGGTTGACAAATCCATAACCTTCGATATCCTAGAAATCCAACTAACCATTGTATCCCCAATAGTAAATATATAACCTATCATACTTATCATACTATCAATATCCCATATCATATTTGAGTCCACATAACCATGCAAAGTGGTATCTGATTTGCCATAATGTAATTCAAAATCCATGGTTCCTCTCAAATACCAAAGAATCCATCTCACTACATTCCAATGCTTATAACATGGATCACTCATATACCTACTCACAACTTTCATTGCTTGGGAAATATTTATCCTATTATAAACCATGGCATACATCAAGTTACCAAACATCAATGAGTAAGGTACCTTAGACATTTTTAAAAAATTAGATTCCATCTTGAGACACGAATATTTTGATAAGCTAAAGTGGCCTACCAAAGGATTACCAATAGATTTAGTATCTAACATGCTAAACCTTTCCATGAATTTATTCACATACTTTGATTGGGATAAGATTAGCTTCCTCTCCTTCCTATCATGAGAAATCCTCATACCAAGGATTTTATTTATAGCACCCAAATCCTTCATAGAAAAGGAGTCGCTAAGTTATTTATTGAGCATCTGAATATGTTGTATGTTATTTCTTAAAACTAACATGTCATCAACATACAAGCATAATATAATAAAAGAACCATCATCAAAATGTTTGATGTACATGCAATGGCCAAAATGACACCTTTGATATTCTTGTTCCAACATAAAACAATCAAAATTCTTATACCATTATTGTGGAGCTTGTTTCAAGCCATATAAGCTCTTCTTTAGTTTATACACTAAGTTATCCTTCCCTTTGACCTCAAATCCATGTGACTACTTCATATACAACTCTTCATAAAAATAACCATGAAGAAAAGTAGTTTTCACATCTAACTTTTCTAAGTGCAAATCCTCAACTACAACTAAACCAATAATAGTCCTAATAGAAGTCATTTTCATAACATGAGAGAAAATCTCATCAAAATCAATACCTATTTTTTTTGAAAACCTCTTAACCACCATCTTGGCCTTATGCCTTTTTCTCCTTTCATCCTCTTATTTTATTCTAAAGATTTACTTATTTGGTAATGCACTCTTTCCCTTGGGTAGCTTTACCAAATCCCATGTTTGGTTCTCCATGAGAGATTTATGATCTTCAACCATGGCTTGCTCTCACTTCAACTTGACATCTACCTACATTTATTCCTCATAACACTCTGGTTCTCCATTTTTAGTGAGTAATAAATAATTTAAATAAGAAGAGAAATGTTTAGGTGCTCTTCTTACCCTAAAAGATATTCTTACCATAAGATTTTGGGGTCCTTGTGTAGAAGGTTCTTGAATTGAATCCTTAGATACTTTTCCATATGCAATGTCATCCAATAATGTGTACTCTTTTTGATCCTGATCTTGTTCCTACAACTAATCCTTATACATGAATTTTTCATTAAATATTACATCTCTAGACTAAAATATTTTTCTTATCTTAAATTCTCCATAAATGGAAACCAAATTCATCCTCACCATAACCAATAAAAGTGCATTTCTCTGATTTAGCCTCTAACTTGGTCCTATCCTCTTTTTTAATGAGGACAAAAGCCTCACATCTAATGTATCTAAGAAAAGAATAAACATCATTCTTACCAGACCAAGTTTGTTCAAGAATGCCTCCATCCAAAGGCATAGAAGGTCCTTTGTTAATCAAATAAACTATCATGTTAACTACTTCTACCCGAAACTGAAAAGGTAACCCTACATGTAACCTCATGCTCTTCACATGTTTCATTACTTTTTTGTTCATAATTTTAGATACCTTATTCTATTTTGGATTTCTTGGAACTATCCTTTGCCTATAAATTCCATTTTTATAATAATAATAAAAGAAAGCATTACTACAATACACATCTCCATTATTTGATTTAAGATATTTCAACTTGAGACCTATTTTATTCTCAACCAAGGCTTTCCACTTCTTAAAAGTGTCAAATACATCATATTTCATTTTAATGAAATAAAACATAAACTTTTTTAGTTGCATCATCAATAAAAATAACATATTAATTGGATCCACTAGTAGAATATACATGAGTTGGTCCCAATACATCTAAGTGTACCAAATCTAACTTGTGCTCTTTCTTTGTAGGTCTAACCTTTAGGAACTTAACCTGCTTCTATTTTCTATACACACAATGCTCACAGAAGTCTAGATCTAGATATTTAAATCTATGAAACTTATCTTTTAAGATCTACATTCCCTTATGGCTCATACGACCAAGCCTATAGTGCTACATAGTTGCATCTCCATCTACAACAACTAAATCAATAAAATCAACACTACTAGTCAAATATAAATTGCCAACTTTCTAACCCCTCAAAATCATAAGATCACCTTTTTTAACTTTCCAAGAATCTATAGTAAACATTACTGAACATATCTCACTACCCAATTGCCCCACTAAAACCAAATTTCATCTCAACATAGGCACATGTCTGACATCCTTAAGGATCCACGTGTTCCCATTATACATTTTAACCTAAACACAACATTTTCCTACTATCTCACATGATTCATCATCACCAAGATAAACATGGCATAGATTCTCTTGAACATAATCAATAAAATAATGTCCATGTGGGGGGCATGAAAATAAGCCCCTGAATCTAATACCTAAGAATAAAAAAAACTATCCATAGAAAGAATTAAGGCATCTTGACATGATTTACTTGATGTCACATTTACCTTATTTGTTTCCTCCTTGTTTGAATTATTATCCCAAAGTGACCAATAATTCTTCTTTGAGTGTCCACTCTTCCCATAATGCCAACATATCATCTTGGGTCTAGATCTAGACTTAGATCTACCTTTTGACTTTCCTCAATTGCTTTTGATATTGTCATTTTTCCTCTATATAGTATCAATGGAAAAATCATTACCTAAAGATGATTCACCAGTGTTTTTCCTTTGCATCTCCTCACTAAGGATCACACGTAAAACATCCTCAAAAATCAAGCTTCCCTTGGTAGGGATTGCATTACTCATAGTCATAACCAAAATATCCCAACTATCAGGAAAAGAAAATAATATTAGAAAATATATAACTTCATCATCAAACTTAATTCCAACTAAATTGAGCATACTTACAATCATATTAAAATCATTTAGATGGTTAGCAATTAAACTATTCTCAGACATTTTCATGTTAAACAATCTTTTCATAAGAAAAAATTTATTAGAAGTAGAGGGTTTCTCATATAAATTTTCAAGTTTATCCATGAGATATTTTGTTTTTTTCTAATTAGTAATATTAAATGTAACAAAAGATGTAAGGCATAATTAAATGGCTCTCAATTCCTTCTTGTTAAGCAATGACCAATCTGCATCACTCATACTTATAGGTTATTCTCCTTTCCCTTCCAAGGGGAGATGAAGCTCCTTCTGATATAGGTAATCTTCCATCTTCATTTTCCATAAACCAAAATGTTTACCATCAAACTTCTCAACTTTTAATCTGATCTCTTCTCTCATAGCTCCCACTCAAGCTAATAACCTTCTTATGATTTACCACATTATTAAAACATAACACCAATGGCTCTGATACCAATTGTTAGGAATTAAAAAAAAATTAAATTAGATTTAATATAACCATAAATCAAATATAACTTATGCAATAACATGAATCATGGAAACATTCCTCAAATCATATATATATAAAGAAATCATTTAAATGGAGAGAGCAAGAATCAATCACACAACACAAATCTAATGTGTTTCACCCAATGTGGGCTACATCCACTAAGAAGGTTTTCAAATAAAATAGTAATCTAAAACAAGATTACAATGAAATCTCATAGAGATAAAAAAAATCTTGTAGAAAATGTTACATAAAAAGCTACACTTTCACCTACACCTACACTTTAAAGTATCTCACAAGCTGCTATACCAAACCCTACAATAAACACTTTCACTTTACAAAAACATCTACACATTGACTTTGATCCTCAAATCCACACCCTAAAAATAAACCATCAATGTCTAAAATCCACACCACACCCTGTATATATAGTAAATGAAGGAAAATACACAAAAGGAGGATAAATTTGCAATGCTTATCCAAGATAAACATTATCTAACATGTGACGACCCTCTTCCACCTAATCAAACTCATCCAAAATCCTACCCAAAAGGAAAATAATTAATATTGTGTTTCCACCTTTTAAGGGCACATTTTCCAACACCATGTGATCACAACAAACTCCTTGCAACAAGGAAGGCATCCCCTTTTCCAAAAAATAACTATCTCCCTAAGATCAAGGAAGTCAATATGGGAAAATTCATCTAACAATTAACTCCAAAAAATATGGAAACATAGAAATTAGAAAATATAAGGAATATTTCACTCACATGTGGAGTAAGGTTCCACAAAAGGTGGAGTAGGGTAAATTTTTCTCCCCGCATCCTTTGAGCTCTCTAGGCCCCCAAAATATTCTCCTAAGGTCATGTGATATCCCCAAAGGGATCTACACTCAATAATCTCCCACTTGGAGACTGTTTCTCCTAAACAAAATTTATCATTACTCCATGACCACTAAGGTCAACCATTAGGCTCCTTGCCTTGTCCTTTATAGAGAAATCTCTTGATTTGTATAGGACTCTATAATGTGGATGTATCACATCATGGGAATATTTTAGAGTGTTGTTGACTTCTAGATTGAAAGATGAAAGTGGCCATACTTCTCTTATACATCAACTTAATATGATCAAAAGAGGCCCTAAGGAAGTAATGAATGACTCCAATGAGAGGTTTTAAAGGACATGGTATATATTACCTCTTCTCATGAGGCCACCTTCTTGTTTTGACTTTGCTACTTAATTGAGAGCTATCGGTACTAAAATTGCTATCATAATTCAATCCATGGGTGGTTACACTCTTCCTTAAGCATATGAACTTGCCATCAAAGCTAAAAATGGTCTCATTTAAGCTGGAAGGTTACATCCAAAGGTTTTTATTCCTCCATTGTATTATAATTTTGGTAACACTTCAAATGTGGTCCAAATTCCTAATGCTTACACCAAGCCTAGAGCTACTCTTAAGAAGGAAGATAATATCATGGATAAAGATGCATAAATTCAAATGCTAAGATATTAGCTTAGGCAAGCTAACATAAAAATATGTGCCTACCAAAATCCTTACCCCTATCAATAATAGTATGGTCAAAAATTTGGAAGAGGTTAATGGCAACCTAACTCTAAAAGGCCTACCAATGTGTACAATCCTAACTCCATTACCAATGCAAGAGAGATTATACCTATGTATATCAACTTGGTGTAAGGATAAAATTATCATCAAAGCCAATTTATGGATGCTAATGATAATATATATAAATCTATTGTTGCTTAAGGAGGAGTTACTCCCATCTTATTAGCTGAATATAAAGTGATGATGAAGTTAATGAGGGTTGGCAACCTCAAGGAGAAATCTTCACCAACTTATAGGTGGAAGATAATTTTTTACTCAATCAAGGAACCTTTGTTGTAGAAAATACTAGAAATAAGAGGAAGGCTCTAGGAGGTGGAATTATCATGCCCATAGGCTCATCTAATCCTCCTATAAGGTAGTAAGGCATGGCTAGAAGTGTGATAATTCCAAAAGGTCCTACACCTCCATCAAATCAAAATGTGGTAAGGTCCACTCAAGGTTCCTCTATTCCTCAAGTTCTAAGAAAAATTTTAAATCCAAATACTCAATAAAATGTGAGTGCTAATGCTCTAATCATAGTGGATTCCTTTAAAATTTCCAAAGCATATATCTCCTTGTGGGATATCCTTCATATGCCTGGCCAAAAAGAGTTGTTAAAAAATAAATTGTCCACTATTCCTACTAGTCCTTCATCTTAAAACCAAATTAATAATCATGGTGTCATTTTAAATGATCCTAAAAATATTATTAAACTATCTACTAGGATTGATAAACCTCCACCATTTTAACTCAATCTCATAGTGGGTGATAAATTGGTTCACAATTGCATAGTTGATAGTAGATCCTATACATCAGTCATGCCCTAAGTTGTAACTAATAATTTGGACCTAAAATATGAGATTCATAAAAAATGATTGATCCAACTAGATGATACACCTACTAAGACCATAGGGTTGATCAAAAACTTGAAGGTTTTCTTGCATGATTGTCCTAAAGTTCCTATCCTTCAAGATATAGTTATTGTTTACCTCCTAGCTCACTTTGTAATCTACCTATTAAGAGACTTTACAACCAAGATTGGTGGCTATATCTCAGATTATTTTTCATTCTTGTAATTTAGGACAAGGTATGGGACTAAAGTGACCATTATAAATCAGCCTCTTAAAAATTTTCACATTGAACCATACATTGGAATTAGTTCTAACTTGAAATGCATTATTCATGAGAAGGAGGAATCTAATGTGGATGATGGTGTTTCTAAACTTGAAGGAATTTTTGATCTATTTTTAGATGAGGATGGTGAATATTAATATGGGCATGATCCTTATGCATGATTTTATCAAAATAATCTTGGGACTTATATCATGTATGAGGAGACATTTAAAGGAGCTGAGGTAAGTGTCAAACATTTTCATGCTATTGAGAGCAACTATATGATTCATGAGTATGATGATCATAGGTTGATAAATATAATTGAGCACCATAGTGTAAATAATGATATTTTCATTCCTATTATTTATTAATATGTTATGGATGATGACACTCATGAATAAGAGGAGGATGAATTATGGCTAAGATTTGAGGCCATATGTCAATAATTTGACAAGATTGGTAACATTCCTTCTTTTCCAAAGAAATGTATGTCTAATGTGTTTATTGATAAAAATAATGAGTAGGATCTTAGGTGTTCTATAAATTATGAATTTAAATGGCATGTTGTTAAGGAAGATGGACATCAATCTACTATTCAAAAGCCTACAGTCCTATAGGGACCTAGTAAGGTCAAAGTAGAAGTTATTGTGCCTAAAGGATAGTTAGGAGATCCATATATTATTGATCCATGTTCATAGGGGTTAGATCATAAATAAGAACTCGATACTCCCAAGCATCAAGTATATCATGTGTAAGAAGATAGAAAGGTTGAGGCAACTATCATCATTCTTATTATTTAGTGTGAGCAATGTATATTAGATATAGAAATGATCAAGAGGATGGTATCTCTAACCAAGGATCTTAGAGAGAAATAAATATTATTTATGAAGGTCCTAGATAATTCACTTGTATACCTAATAATATTCAAAGGTGATGATCTTCTTGATCACCTACATATGCAAGTGATTAGTGATGAGCATGCTCCTCATGCTAGGTTACCTTCATAGAGTGATAAATATGCTAGGGGAACCATTTTTTACCTTGGTTGAGGTATGATCATATTTTTCACCTCAAGATGAGGTTTTGTAAATAGTATAATAGGTGTGTGTCTTTTCTTTCAGTTGTGTTGTGTTCCCTAAGTATTTTAGTTGAACACATGTGTGTTTATTTTGAGTTTGTCTCATTTTGTGTGACTTTCCCTTGTGTTTTGTGTGTTGTCAAAGGTAATTTGTGTTTCAAACCTATGTAAATGTGACTCCATATACCAATGGATAGGATTAGGAAATTGGTCATGGCATAACAAGCATACCACCCTTGGGAAATCACTAAGAATATCAACCATTTTGACCACAAGTTAAAATAGGTAAACCCCTTATAGTCAAGACTTTATATGGGGGTATAACATAGTGTCATAGGGTGTGTTTTTGTATATTTGATGTCTTTTAATTCTATTATAACCTTGGTTATGATCTAATTTAGTTTTATGTCATTTGGATTCATCTAGGGGGTTAGACTACCATGGCATGTCACATAGGAATGAATAAGGTAGTTTGTTTGTACGTTCTACATATGTGCTTAAAAAACATTTTAAGATAAAAATATTACATGTACATTATTATTTTGGTGCCAAGATCATCCACTAATTTTTTTGTGTCTTGATGACTGTATCTCAAGATATAAGCATTTAAATTTGAACTAGCAGAGATAGATGTGCATGGAGATGTCAAGTTTAGGCTTCAAGAACTAACTATTTAAGTTAAAAATATCTAAATGATCTTAAGATTGAATGAAAATATATCAATTAGAAAACACCATCCAATAAAGCTAATAATATCAATGGCACATGGGTACTTAAAAGGGTCAAAAAGTTAAAAAGTGACCAAATCAAGGATTGATAGCACACGTTGAGTCATGAAAATAATATCAATGATTTATGTTTAAATAGTAGGACCCAGATCTAATGGTGCATATTTGTATATACAAGTTAGATCAATAATATGTGTTTAAAGACTAGGACCCAGATCTAATGGTGTGTGTTTTTGCATATAAGGTAGATTAATGATCTATGTTTAAAGACTAAGACCAAGATCTAATGGTGCACATTCCTATGTATAAGGTAGATCAATTATCCACATTTAAATATTGGGACTAAGATCAATGGTGCATATTTTATCATGACAAAGTATATCTATGGAATCCAAGCATATTCAATGAATCAAAAGGTACTTGGGCTAGATCAATGGTGTGCATTCCTACATACAAGGTAGATCAACTATCTAAGTTTAAAGACTAGGATTAATATTAATAGCATGAGTATGATCATGCTAAATTGGATCTAATGGTGAGCATTAGTTCAACATGTCAAAGGATCATGAGAGCAAATACTCTCATGATGATTGTCATGATTTAACTAAGTAGATCAATGATGTGTGTTTGATCTCATAGACTAAGATCAATGTCATTCATTTAACTAATCAAGTAAGATCAATGATGCATAGGCAACCATGTAAGATAAAATTATTATGTATCAAATTAATCATCTTAGACTCATATGCTAACATTAAAGCTTAATCAAAATTTGAGATGAATAATGACTACCAAATGTGAAGAACAAATCCTAAGAGATAAATGAATGGTTGGAGATGGTAAATATAGGTGTCTAGAAGATAGTTAGTAGTTAAGAAAATATATTATGACTATCATAGCATGTTTCAACCTCCCTTAGATAGTACATATGTGTCAACTCTCCTAATTTATTTTTAAATTCTCAAGAGATGATCCGTGATGAAAATAGTTTCCTAAATAATCAAGAAAACCCTTATGTCACATTTTATGAAGTTTCATATTTTGGAGGACCACTTGTCCTATCAAACCTTACATGGTCTATTTTTTAATTCATTCTCCTGCATATGTAACTCCTCCTCTCATTATGACAAGTGTTTTAGTGACCTTTAGATTTCTATTTTCTCACCTCTCTCTCAAGTTCTTTAAGTAGCTACCATTTTGGCCTTTGTAAGATATACCACACCATGTATGGTGAAGCCATGTTGGAATGATGTCATATTTTTCCTTTGAATATTAATGAAAATCTATTTTTGAGTTTTTGAAAACTTGACTAAGTGTGTAATTGATGTATGATGATGCAAAATGTTAATTATCTATCCCTTCTTCCCTTATCCTTTCATGTTTGTGAAAGAGTTCCTATTCGAAAAACTCATATAGAGTGTAATGAAGTGTGTTAGGCTCTTTTAAAGTGTATGATTATCCTTGGAGTGTGAAATTTTACCTCTGGTTAATTTTCATTATGTTACTTCCCACATCTCACCTTTATATTGAAACACACATGTTAGAAACCTTCTAGGACTTAGAAGCTAGTTTTTATGCCTAAATTCTTAGTTGATGAAATATGATGGTCATGGGAAAAAAATTTGGTGTATCACACCCTTAGATTAGGTTCATTTCATGCAAGTTTCTAACTCTTTTCCCCAGAAGTGAGAATTAACATAGGTGAAATCACTTTTAGATACATTCATGGAGCTATCCCTTAAATTATAGGCTCACTTTCACTATAAGTACACCACATACCTGGAAGTGTTCCCATGTTCCCCAAATATGGAAGAGGCTTAAACACCCTCTTCTAGGGTGAAATATTTGGTGACAATAGTACATATAGGTTTGGAGGTTGGTATAAGTATGGAAATATCCTAAGGGGAAAGTAAGAGATACATAATAATTTTCATACAAATATGAGAGTCTAAAACTGAGGGAAAAAGGCACTAGGCCAAATCATTACGTCTACATAGGCCCAATTCCTCATAAACCTTTGGAAATGTTTTAAGAGAGTAAAAGTGTAGAATTGAAATAAGGGCCTAGTTAAGAAGGTGTTGTCAACCCTAAAAACATGATATAAGAGTCCCAAATTTATCAACATAATAATGAAAGAGAAAAGAGATCATCTAGGGTCTACAGTAATACTATCAAACACTCATACTAGTAGTGGCCTATTAGGCATACCTATATATCATGAGAAAGGGGTAAATATGGAGTTTGGGTAGTTGGAGATAAGTGAAAATGGGTGGGAATAAAAAAGAGAAGAGTGATATGAAGATGTTTATGCCATAATCTCACCTATAGGTGGCTTAGACCCCTAAGACTCAATGTAGACCTATTGGGTCTAAAGACATTATTAAGGCCTCAAGACCCTATGTTCATATTGATGGCAAAACTTAGACCCTTGAAGAAAAATAAATGTTATAAGAAGGTTTAGGAGGATGGTACAAGTCCTAAGAAAGATTTTTTAGACTAGGGAAGTAGAAAAGTGATCAATTTGGTCTTTAGACCCATCTCAAACCCGACTATCCTATTATGTCATATCTCACCAAGCATAAGGAATAAGGGCCAATAATATTAGGGGGGAATTAAATCCCCTTTGACCTAAAAATCCATGGAAGAAATATTTGGGTTAAGGAGCCTATATTTATGAACAAACACTAAGACTGTAATCTACCTATAAATCTTGAAAAAGAATGGAGGTCTACAAATTTTCACCCAATTCTCTCCATAAAATATTCATGGTACCAATATATCTAAGGATAATTGAGGAGGTATATGGGATAGATGATCATATCAATAAGTTTTGGTTTGGAGGTTCTTACTCTATAAACCATCATTAAGATGGTGGATGTCCAAAACCCTCCTTAAACCCTAACACATACCTAATAGGAGAAAAATTAAGATATTTACACTAAAAACCCCTAATTTTTATTTTAAAACACTTGGACCACATAGAATACTCAGATGAGACCTCAACTATGGTAATGGTCTATATGAATAGTATATGGACACCCCCAGAAACTCTATTTTTTACAAAGTTTTGTGGTATTTTTAAGATGTAGAGTTGATGAAGAGTTATATATAATTGTAAGAGGTACTATGAGTCTTTTTTAATATTCTAAAATCATGAAAAACTTACAATTATGCATGAAATTTTTCATAAAGATCTATGCTAAATAGGTAGTCTAGTCGTGTTAAAGGGAGGTGACCTAGTCATTTAAGTGAGGTAATATTATAGGTGTGAGATGCTTGGAAATCCCAAGTCTTGGTATAATAGGTTGTTTCATATGTGATAAAATATCACTTATTTATCTTAAAGGTTTGATTCAGCTCTCATATCCATCCAAATAGCAAACAAGCAAGAGACTAGGCTACTTGCCTATAGGTCTACTTAATCAATAAGAAAGGAATGTTCATGGGTGTAAAAAGGTAGTGTGGAATAAAATCATGGTCATTAAACCTATTTAATTATCTCTTTAAGAAATAAAACTCCGCATCTATGGCCATTATGGAGGATTTAGGTAGTTTCCTGAACATAGTCAACATGTAAAGAAGAGGTAGCCACTAAATACTTCATGGAAGAGGTCTAATTGGACCTTTTAAATTATTGGTAACTGATATAAGAAGATTTAATTTACAAATATTTTAATTCATATGATCCTCATGGGTCAAAATTGGCTAAAAATAGACTCCAATGACCAAATATTCTCATTTAAGACACCATTCAGCCTAGGCAATGCATGGAGTGTGGAGGCTACTTGTAACTACCAATTGAAGGGATGGTGGTCATTAATGTCCCATTCATGTTCTCCTTATGCCAAAATATCTCTTATTTTGATCCATTATTCTATATATTTAAGTGTTAAGGCCATTGTAACCATCCCTCACTTGGGTATGAGGAAACTCTACCTAGATTTGTATCTTGTAGACCTTTTAGACTGATAAATGGAATATTATGACTTCTTTATGTTATATTTTAATGTTTTATTTGATTATTAGATATACATAAGTGGTATATAGTCTCCCTTTTTAGGTTCTTACCTCACCTAGATGCTATTATATGTACTATGCAGGTCAAATAACATGTGAAGAGTGTTGGTGATTGAGCTTGAAGTGTAATCTGATTGGTAAGTGCCTTAGATCAAACCTCCATATCATTACCCTCATGTTCTACCCACCTAACATAGCATCCATGTGAGACATTATTTTATAATAACTCTTAGAAATATTAGTTCATTTTATTGTCTAATCCATTAGTATTATTTAAGGTCAATTAGAGTGGATGAATGATATCAGTGCATCACCTCCAGTAGTATAGGTTTACTTTTAATTTTTTCCCTCTACCCATTTTCACCCCAAAATTTAATAAGTCTTAGTGATTTGAGACCTAATGGATGCACCAGGGGAGCTAGCCCCATAATCTATAGGTTTATCCCAGCCATAGGTCACCCACAGCCTTGGGCAAATCCCATGTTACCCCAAACTTGGAGGTAAGCCTGAAAAACCTCCTCCTAGGGTTTAGTTTGGAGTGTTAACAAAAATTAACTATCACATCAACCATTTACATTTAACATGCTTATAAAAATCATGACTAGTCTATAAAATCAATCCATGTCACCATCACACATAATAAATTATAATATACATATAATATATCACTCTAAATTGTATACATAAGATAAATTCATGTGTAATAAGTCTAATTAGGTGGATATGATCAATATAATGGTCATATAAATATAAAACATGTATAGTGAGCCTAGATGCCCCTACAATAGGCATGCCTCCAATGTAGTAAGGTATCCCCTAGGTATAAGAATGCCCCACATTTGAATACCCATGTCATGTGTAACCTATATGTCTTTCATCCCACTAATTTATACCAAAAAAATAATGTGTGTATAAAATGGATATGTAATCTACCATGTACATATGATAAATAACATAGTGCAACCATATAAGCTAGTAACATATGTCATGCATAAATCCTCATTATTATATATATATATATATATATATATATATATATATATATATATATGTTTATATTTATATAATTTTAGTTATGTTTATGCTAAAACTTGATCCCATAAATGGGATTCTCACATATATGTCTTGTATCAATTGATGTGAATGTCACACATAGTTAGTGAGGTGTGACTTGTATCATAATTATTTTTGAATGATATATCATTGAAGCATAGTGTATGTCTTAATTTAGACTATATTCATCACATTTAGTAACACTTAATGAGAGAAAACACTCTAAAAAACCATGTGCACTAAACATGTGATATTTTTTATTTGTTCCAAGATCGTATTCTCCCAAATGTAGCTATTAGATTAGGTACACTGAGTGAGCTTGACAAATAATTGAGGGAATTTCATCCTCTTATTTTAGGATTGATATTGAGATATTCTAGGGCATAATATATAGATATTAGGGTCCATTAAATAGCTTTCTTGGAATATATCTCCAAGAGATGTAGCACTACCATTGAGGGTATGATTCTCATTTCTCACTAATAAAAATCTTCTCCACAACTAGATATCCAATATAAGAAGGTTTACCATCTGATCCTAACTTTTGTTCAATTCAAAATTTATAAATAAAGATAAAATTATCACTTGATAATAAACAAACATTAAATATAGGGAAGGTAAAGCATAAAAAAAAATCTCTAGGTTACAAAATAGTACTGATGATTGAGAACTAAAGACAAGCCCAAATATAGTTATACCATTGTATGTTGAGTTTTTAAAATATCAAACTTTAATCACATAGTGAAGGGAATAAAATGGGAGTAGTTAATGTTTAATTCAAAAATAAATTTATAATTAAAAACACCTAGACCCTGTTTCTAAACACAAATTTGTGGGGGTTTATGGGAAGTGTAAAAATTCAAGGAACAAATCAAAATAACTCAAATACCATTATAATTAGTGCATAAACCTAAAAAAACACATTTTTAAGCTACTTAACACTAATATATTTAATTAATAAGAGAAGTTGGAAGAAATTCATGAAAATAAAAATCATATGAGTAGAAATATAAGAACTTGTATTAATCTCTCAAGTGTTTAATTATATAAGTGTTGACCCTAAAAAATAGAGATGCACAATAACATATATAGAAGATATATGGGGCCTACATCCTATTAGTATGATGTCCTAATATTATTAATCATGACCTATAAAAATTACAAAAAACCAATTATTATAACCACAGTCCCAAAAAAGACAAGAAAGAGAGAAGGAGATAATGACACATTGGTGTAAGATTCACTAAGGCCCAAAGAGAATCAAATTTGGATCAGTGGTGGCCCATTTCCAAGTTATTTATTATCACATTGATGATCTATCAATGATTGATTTATAGGGTTAGCTTCTTACTTGAGCTTATATAAGTTGACAGGTGGCTCTTAAAAGATCCCTTCTGCTTAAGTTAGTAGCCTATTATGTGCTTGGAGAGGATCCTCTAACAAGACCTTCAATTCATTGACCTAGATGATGCTCACTGTGTACTAGGTGTAAATATCTAAGATAGTTTTATCTCTATCATTATTTGATATTGACACATCTATCCTTGTTAGAATGTGCCAAATGGAACTCAAATTCATCCCACCTGAGTAAAGTACCATGTGGGTGAAATAAAACAATGATGCTAAATTATTTAAAATAAGAAAGGATTTATTCCTTGTTCTTCTCCAAAGGATCGATGGTAACTTGGGAATTACTCAAATAGACCTCATTGAAGGTCCTTATACCCCCATGAAATTATGATATAAATTCAAGTCCATGAGGAGAATCACCTTCAACTCTAGGAACATCCCCTTGTGAATGATGGAAGCTATCTTACACTTGATCTATACATGAATGATTATATATATATATATATATATATATATATATATATATAAAATAAACACTTTGATTTTAGATATATATTCAATCACTTCACCAAGGGTCATGAATAACTATGTAAGTGTTACATTTACTTTACCAATCAGGGCCACTGAGAATGTGTTCTTCACTTGGGAATCTAAGGTTCTAACCTTATCTTTAAGATCCTCCATTAAATTATTAAGGAGATCATCAGTGTTCTAGAGCATTAAGACTAGTTATTTTGATATCTTCTCTTCTCCACTTACATTACTCACTTTGATGAGGATAACATATCTTATCTAGTCCTCTACACCATAAGGTTCCCTTATTTAGTAAAGGTATATATTATCACCATTTTCATCCTCCCTGACTCATAATAAAATCTTAATTAGATATATGGGTATCCATGAAAGACCATATGTAGTCTCTATTCACCTTAATATTTAATGGTCCTACTTTATCCCTACCCAGTTGAGGTCCCTAGGGTAATGTAATATGACATAGGATGGGTGGTAGAAGCTAAAGTGGAAGGTAAAGGAAATGATGAAGGAGGCAAGAGTGGAGGGTAGATATGGAATTGGATGGAATAGGGAGGGATAAGTGAGGATAAGTATGGATGGGGTAACATGGGGGTAAGGGGAGGAATCACAAAGGAGGAGGCCTAAGAGAACATGTGAGATATCCATTAGTCTAGGGTCATAAATATTTGAGGGCCAATGGCATACAAGAGTGAAATGTTTAGAGTAAACAAGTAGACTGTATGGTTAAAGTTAAATCTTTGGGGGACCAAGGTCATGGATATAGGGTTCTAAGAAGGATCTATGAATTTTATAGGAGGGGGAACAATCTACCATGGAGTTATCAATTTATGCTTATTCTTTGGTCTCTTGCTTGGGTTTATATGTGATGTAGGAACTAAGGTAGAAGTAGTAGAATCAAACATTGATAAAGCTTATGGAGGATGATAAGATAATGTCAGGCTTGATGACTAGGTAAAAAGTAGTGGGAGTTATAAAAATAGGAGTAATTGAAGGAATGGGAGCCTTTATAGTAGTTGGAGCACTTGGAAGGGCCAATGTTATAAAGGTAACTACACCTACCATGTGTATACACAATATTTTCAAACTTTATAAATTACTAATGATTTTTATCTTGTAAGAATATATCAAGTCTAAATCTCTCTAAGTGCATTCCTTAAAGGGTGAATAAAGAAAGGGATGGGTATAACATTAGTGCTTTTCAATATTTTTGTCCTTTATACACCACTTGTTATCTATACAATAATCTCTTAGACACTTCCCTAATCCTTATCTCATCTATTACACCCTCTTCCAACCATTTACCACCTTCATTATCCCCTTCCTAATACTAAAACCCTTTTTGATAGTTTACATTACACTATCATCCCCATTGACCCTGTACTCAAATTGATAAAACATGTTAAGGGTCTAGGTCAGCTCTTAGCTGACCTAGACCAAGACTTAATTTGATTTTATCAATAAGGATATGGATTTGATTGGGCTAACCCTATCAGGTAAACTTTTAGAAAGGTTTAGGGTTATATTAAGCTATATATACACATTCATTTCACCATTTATAAATAGGAGGATAAGAAGAATATTATTTTGCACATATGTTTATCCATAATTTTACTTGAGGAGCATAGCTTAGGGTTTCAATACTTTCTTCAAAAATAGGGATTTTATCTTGTGGATAAGTCTTTAAGATGCATAGAGAAGTTGTGTATCCTATAGCTAAATTATTATTGTTATCCTTACATACCACAATAACCTTTTACAAATCACCTTGGCTAAGGGAGAGATTAAGGATCGACATGTTTGTCTTCAAAGGAAAGTGTTCCTAATTTTGTTTTTCTTTTGTATTTATCTCCTATGCATTAGGATTTATAATAAATTGGCATGAGTATATATATTATATGCATGCTTAATTTTTATGTTTCTTACCCCCACTTTATGCCAAGATCTTTAGTGAGCACTAGATTAGAATTTACTTTACTTATAATTTAATTTTTGAATATTAAAACATAGGACTTAGGGTTATTGCATAGTGTTACTTGAATAGAGGATTTAGAACCTTCTCTAGTGATGTTATTCTAGTAAGAGATACCTTGGTTAGGTCTAACAAATCCATCTTGGTCATGACCCTAAATATATAATGTATCAACAATAGGAAGTGTAAGTAGGACTTATATTCTCTGAGCTAAGATTGATCAATAAATCAGTTGAATTTACCTTTGAATACACCAAAGTTATCAATAATGTAGGAAAACTAAGAATTTTAGCTCTGATAAGGGCTAAGGGGACCTGTGTAATTGGGTTAGGTGTTATGGAGGGAAAAAACATGTCATTGGGGTGAAGGAGGGCCATAATTAGGTTATGTGCTAGATTAGGGTAACTTGGGCACTATGGGTGCCAAGGAAGGCCAAAATTAGAGTATAATGGAATTCAGAAGTCGGGATAACTTGAGCATGGGGAAGCATCATAGGGGTAGGTTACATTGGCCAATAATTGGGGTGGATTTTCCTAAGGTAGCCACTAATTGGTCCTTAGTTGGGATGGAATCATGACTGTTATCAAAATGAAAAGCATGAGTGACATGGGGTTGGCTTACCTATGGAATTGGTGTAGGTGTATTATATGTCAAGGTTTATGGATTAATATCTATGAGTGCTCCCTATAATATCTTCCTATTATTACTCAAAACATTTACCCATGTGTGAAAGGCTTCTACACAAGTTATCAAGTGGTTCTTGCATGCCTAGCACCTTGGACTTACACACTAGATAGAAATTTGATGCCTTAGTATAATAATGGTATCATCCCCCAAGGTTTTGTACTCTTTCACTCCTTGGTAAAAACCTCTATAGTAGGTGAACTTCCTTATATTCTAGATGCACTTGGTTTAAGATGAGCACACAAACTTACGAAGAGAAGAATGAAGTCTACAACTAGCACTAAAACTAAAATTGACAAAGGGGAAAAGGGAGAGAAAAGGAAAGAGGGTTTATATAATGTAAAATTTGATGTACCAATAATAGATAAAACACTTATTCCACTTAATGGCACAATAAAACTAATACACTGATCACTTTATCTTTAAACAAGGAGCACTACCTAAGTGTTTTACATGGAGGTAAGGGAACATAATGTAGTGTTAGGAGGGATGAATAATAGTCCATAGATAATTCCTATGTAGACCTATGTATACATATCATGAGACTTTCAAAGACTTTCAATTCTGTATAGAGGTGTGAAGCAAATATGGCAATAAGAAGGATGAAAATCCACAGACAAAGATTAACAATGATGAATTCAAATATGTAAAGAGCATGAATAAAAATTAAATTCATTCTTATTAAACTCAAAGTCTATAAAAATATTAAAAAATCAAATAGGTAGAGCTTTGTTATACTAATAAAGGGCTCTTAGAGGGCAAGTTTTAGTAGTGTTATGATGCCTAGAAATGCCAACATTTTTACAATAAAAATTAGGGTTTATATAACACTGGGAAAGGTTCTATGTAATAAATTCACCATTAGAGGTTGTAGGTAGGAAATTGAATTTGGGAATGATGTCTAGATCCCAAGGTTGATTAATAACATCAAATTATTTGTAATAATTACTATGATCCATATTTATTCACTCTGGATCTAACAATTTGATCATAGAAGTAGATTGAAGGTTGTTTATGGACCCACATTTGTATTTTTGAATGAATGGAATTTAGGTATCTGAGGGAGGTGTGTTATCATTATCCAACACTCTCACAACTAACTTGGCATTTAATTATGTTTGGATTTTCATTCTTTTACATCTAATTGGGTTCAACTACAATCCTTATTTATGGTGGTCACATATCAATCCACTTGGACTAGCTTGTTGATGTGGAAATATGTAAGTATATCTTTGGGTCTTGCCATGTCATCTTTCATTGGTAGGTAATAACATTCAAAACTATATTTTGGGGACCAAGTTCACTATGAACTATGTGAACTAAGTTCTATGTATATGGGAGCGCACACTAAAGATTGTGTATTGAATTGAATGAATAGTGAAGCTTTGAGTTTATGAAGGATGTCGAGGGTGATCTTATATTTAAATGCACAAGGCCCAAACTCCTTTTATGCCTAGTCTCTTATATTTATCTTCTTATTCTCTTCTTTAATTTATAACTTATATTAGTATACAAATGATATGGTGAGTAGTCTAAGTCATATTTTACATTTTATAAGAGTGCAAGTGTGAAAATTTGTGACTTAGAATAGGACTTAATTATTTAAGTGTGAAGAAGTCTTTGAATAAGAGTGCATAAGAAGATTGATGATCTTGATAATTTTCTTCATGATTTGGAACTACTCCTTTCACACTTTCTTCTACTATTTAAAGGTATGGAGACCCATTCACTCTTAATTTCATGTTGTATTGGTGTGATGAAGTATCTTTGTGTGGGTTGTGCATTGGAACTCATTATAGGCTCAAAATCAACACTTAGATGATGTGATAACCATGATAAATATTGAGTGTGGGTGTAAATGGGAAGCATCTACATATGTAATTACTTATAGATAAATTGATACTATATAAGTACACAACATCTCTTACATGGTCATTATGAATTCAACTCTTACTGGGAGTCACTTGGAGATCAACACTTTTGGTGACCTCTGTTGGCCACTTTATTAATAATTAAGAATATAATAGCCTTGAATCAATCCATTAGGTATGGTGTCATATAGATTCCCTTGCTCTTCTTTTTTGTAATTGTGATTAGGCATGATAATCCCACTTCACTTTAGAATGAAATAAGATACCTTCCATAAAGATAAACAAAGCAAACAACTTCATTGAATGGAACTTAGAGGAAAGACAAGCATAAACTAACAAAATTGTGCACAAGTGCTTGGAATAAATGAAACTACTCTAAATAATATCATTTGTGTATGAAACATAGGTAAATTAAAACATCTAAACTACTATTTACAATGGTGCTCATGATCATTAGATATAATGCTTGAGATTAATCCTATTGACTGAGATGGAAAACACTTCTCCATTTAGCCTTATAAGCTAGTATGAATTAGCCTAATTTTAATTGACTATGGTATATGGGAATCTCTATATAGCATCAAAATTTGTATGATTCTCATACTTTTATTTATCTACATACCATTTTAGTACCAAGTCTCATTCATTAACATTTTTGTCATCAGTCATACTATAGAATGTTTTCTTGGTTTGTGCCTATTAAAGCTCGATAGTGTGCATGGCCTTCTCCCTAAATTGTTTGTGTTATATTAACTCATATAAACTTAATATTATAGGTTCTCTCTCAAATAATTATAACTGATGAGATGATTCAAATTAAGCTAACTCAAGATACATGGGAAACCTTTCTTCCCTTCCATAGACTAACATGAAGGGCTAATTCCCTAGCACTCTTTTCTACATTACTCAATCTTCCGATAGGGATGTCTTGAGATTGGTATGATAGGATCACTGATTATCTTCCATAGTTCACTTATTATAAAAATCATTTTTTTATTATTTAAATAGGTTAAACCATTACCTTAGGGGTAATAGTTGGAAGAGGTGACTAGATGGATGTTATGCCTGACTACCCATTCATTGATCTTGGATCCAAGGAAAACCAATGCATTATCTACGATAATAATGTTTAGAACACCAAATCTTGGGATGATGTTTTCATAGAAGTACAAAATGGAAACATCATTAACTTATTTGAGAATTATTTCTTTGGTCTACCTCATGAAGTAGTTAATTTTCATGAGGATCCATTTATGTCCAATGTTTTATGGAAGATTTATCATGCCAATGATGTCCAAGACTAGCTATGTAAAGGGTTTATAAACTTGTATTGACCATTGGGGTAGGTCTACGAAAACAAATTTACCTACAAAGAAGGCATACTTCTTATAGTCCCTCACCTATGCATGTGCATCCTTGAATATAGTTGGAAAATAATAGACAGATCTCATGATTTTTATAGAAGTAGTCTTAGAAAAAAGATGGCCTCTTAATGGTCCATCATGTAAATCTTTGAGGATCTTCCTCACTTAATTATGCTCTATGCATCTAAAGAGATATCCATTAATATCTATTCTAAAAAGTGTACCACTAACAAGCACATAAATAATGTATTGTAATATGAAGTGTTTGTTCTTATCTTTATTCAATCCATGTGGATATGCATTGGTCTAAAGGAAGATCCTCATGCTCTCAATCTAGCTTATTGGGGTGCTTTGATCTTTTGGTTGGTTATCATGCACTGTAATAACTATGTAGTCTTTTTTCTTTGCATCTTATTCTAAATGCTCATAGATTACCTTACCTTTGAAAAACTTGGTGATTTGGATGTCTATGTCATATTCCATCACCTTTGTGACCAAACCAGCTCTCTTCTCACCATTGTCCTTGTTAAGTAAGAAATCCTTTATAATTGAGTGTGAGACCATGAAATACATTTTTTTGTTGGAGAGTGTATGCCTAAACTTCTTGAGTGATATTATTACCATGAATTTATGCTACTATATAAATCAATAGCATATTTCATAATCCTTGAGTGATTAGATAAAAAAATTGATATTTTACTCTAGTTGGTCATTATTTTATTGTCCAAGAATGGTTGATATGCCTTTCACTATACCAAATGCATAAAGTATGAAATACTTACATTAATCTAGATTTATTAGAGTGGGAGCCTTTACAATGGAATACTTGATTGCCTTGAAACTATTTTGTCCTTCTTGGGTCCATCTAAATTCATATCTCTCCTTGAGCATTGATGTGAGGGATTGACCATAGCTGTAATATGCAACTCAAACCTTCTTATGAAATTCATTTTTCCCAAGAATATTTGGAGCCCCTTCTTGTGACTTAAGAAAGGTAATAATGGATTGGATTGAAATCATTCAAGTTAAAATTATGAGTACCTATTTTGATATGATGTTTCCTAAATTTTTTCCTTCATGTACTATAAATACACACTTGATTTGGTTCAAAGAGATCCAAAACTTAGCATTTTTCAAAGACTTATTCTATGTGATCCAGATGATCTACTGTATGCCTTTAAAAAATAGTTATATCATCAATATAAACTAATATATTATTTTTGAAGAGTCCCTTGAATTACATATATATGGTCCTCTAGAAGGTAAATCCTATATTTTTTAAACAAAGGGCATCATTTGGTATGCAAAGGTACCCTACTTAGTGGTGAATTCTATTTTAAATTGATCACTCTCCCACACAAGTACTTGGTTATAGATTGAATGACCACTCAATAGGAAAACCTTTCCATGCATGTGACTATTTTAAGAATTTGATCCATTATAAAAAATGGGTAATGATATTTGAGGGAGTCTTTGTTCAAGTCCCTAAAGTATACACAATAAAATCTCTCCATTCTTCTTGTGCACTATTACCAAACTTCCCACCCATGAAGAATATTTGATTGGAAATATTATGTTGGCCTCAATGAGCTTTCAGAGGTCCTTCAACATTAAGGGATCAATCTTAGGGTTAACTAGCCTCTAATTCTATCAGATTGGTCTGGTATTAAGGTTAAGCTCTATAATATGATGGGATAAGCTTGGATCAAAGCATCTTAGGATTTATAACTCCATGTGAATATATTATCATATCTTATACTTAATAAATTCTTTAAATTTCTATGGGTAGTATACCTTACCAAATTTCAAGATCTTATCATTAGATATGACCACCATCTTGAATATTTCATCCTTCATCATCATTTTCTCCTCTCACCCTTGAGTTTATCATTAGAATTGAATATGATTTCAAGCATGACTATCCATTTAGGTAGCTTGCTTCCCTTTAGTTGAATGATCTGATCCTCATATTGAGTTTGGATTTTTAGTTGATTGTTGGTCTAGAACTCATCTTCATCTTGTAGGAAGTTGATAATTTGATCATCACTTTCAAACACCTACCAATTGATTAGATTATCTAGGACTACTAGTTTGACTACAAGTTTTATTAGCTATTTAGACTCATTGTTTATACTATGTAGGAGGTCATACTATGCACCCATGGTTTCTATCCTATTGGTATCATCATTTTATGCCTTTATTTTGGATTTAATATTAAAATCATCAAAATCCTAGATCATGTCCCATGCCCTATGTTTGTAAGATCTTAGCAAACTATTTTTGGACATGTTCCACTTTTTAACCTAGTTTAGCACTAGTTCGCTATCTTTGAAATATTGCAACACCTCGATTCCTTTCTTATGTTGTAATTGGAGACCTTATATAAACACCTCATATTTAGTAACAATGTTTGTGCAATTAAAATATAATATTAATGCATGGAAATATTTATCCTTATGAGGGGAGACCATTACAACACTAGTTTCTATGCCACTTTTTCTTTGGGAGCCATATATATATATATATATATATATATATATATATATATATATAACCACCATATGCCTTTGAGGTCATATTACACCTTTATAAGGTTAGGTAATAAGGTTCCCTTATCAAGAATGTAGTATGTACCTATCCCATTTCCTTTGCATTATCATATGGATCAAACTTATAGTGCTCATGTACCCATTCATCAAGTATGTTATCTGAAATTCTTTCAAGAGGTATTGAAATCTCATGAATAATTGAATTGTCCTCTTGGTCAAACAAGGTGTAGTTTGTATCAACCAAGCTAGGAGTTTATGGCTCTATGTGATTATTAGAAATAGGCCTAACCTTAATGGTTACCTTGGTCCATATCTAGTTTTGAGCAACATGTGTGACCAATATGAGGATATTAATCCACCCACCTTCACAAGAAAATAATAGGAGATACATATAAAAAATTAAGGGGGTAACTCAATTATTGTGATGTCTTACATAATAGAAAGTCTTGGACATACATGTAGAGTGAGACTTAGATCCTTGAAAATTCCCATAATTTTAATAGATGTTCTATCTAAGTAGATGACCCCTTTTGAGATGGGATAATATGTTATGCCTCACATGTCTATGACTTTATTTAGCATCACTTAACTATTCACACCTGAATCTATCATACAATTATCTATGAGATGCTCACCAATAATCAGATAGATGTAGAATGGGTGTAATTTTCTATTTTTGTGCACCTCTTCCTTTGGTTGACATAGAATTATGTGTGCAATAGGAACAATATATGATGTCTCATTAGATTAGAAGATCCTTAGAGAAACATATAGAAAATTATTTTGGGAAGGAATAGTAAGATTGTTTGACATGGAATGTTAAGGTCAGTCTTATTCATCTACTTGACTATGTTAAAGGGGATTTGAGTCACTTAAATTTTTGCCTTTTGAATTACAGCCTATTTTTTCACTTACACATTATTTTGAAGTTGGATATCTTTTTTCATAGCCTAATTTGTGTGAATTTTTTTTTTAAAGTGTTTTGACTATCACAAATCAAAGGTGTTTCATCAATTATTCTCTTTACATACATCCATATCTTACCCAATGCTTGCTTTAGGTTGGATCTCCTTGTATTTGACCTTAACACCTCAATTAGTTGACATTAAAAAAGTGTCAAAAACCTTTCATCTCCATTTGATGAATTTTTATGACCTTTCAAGGTTTGTACCTATAACCTCCTTTCCCAATATCTAAAAATTATCTCTAAGCCTTCTTTTTTTTTTGGACTCATCCTTTTAACAACTATTTTGAAAAAATATTATTTTAGGGATATTTTCACTTCATGAGCAAATTGTTTCTCTTAGTGAACAAATCAAACAATATATGACAAGGTATTACCTTCAAATGGATGACTTAGCCCAAGTACTTGTGAGCTCCAATTCATCATGACTATCATAGAGTAAGGATGAACTAAACTTTGCTCTTTTACCATCAACTTTGATTTATTATCATAGCTCATAAGACCTTGAAGGTCTTATTTTCTCCATGTTTCCTCTATTTTGAATTGATATGAATCCTTCCTTATAATTATCTTATCCTCAATATGGTCTTCTTGACTCTCAAATACTTCTCCTTTAAAATCATCCTTGAAAGGAATGAAAAATTTAAACAGTTTAGTTTCTTCTAGGACCTTTTTCGCAAGTTATATGTCTTCTAAATCCTTGAATTAATATTACTATCCTTCATAGTTATTCAGATCTCCTTCAAACTAACCTTTATCTCTTTGAAATATCACCATCTCACTCAAAATCAATTAATCACTACCTTGGTTCTAAAAACTCTACTTTTTCTTTTTCTTTGTCTTTATCTTTATCTTTTTTATTGAAATCCACTATGTATGACTCTATCTCCTCAATGGAATACTCTTTATCTTCTTCATCTTGGATTATCATTTTAATTAACTTCCTTTTAGCTACTAGGATGTCTTCCTCAACTCCTAGGAGATCTAAATAATTTATCTCTTGCTTGGTCTATGATCCAAACATATCTTATTCTATTATAACCCCTATTATATATTCTTTTTCAACTTTTCCTTCATCTTTAAAAGACTCTATAACTTATATTTCATCATATTATTGCACTTCATCTTCATTTAATGTTAGATCATCTAACTGTATATTATATTCTTTAAGAACTTTAAGTGATTCATCTTCACTTATGCTTTCTATGAGTTTATCCATTAGAGTAATTATATCCTTATACAAAGCATCTTCATTATTTATAAAATAAGTGTATTCATTAAAAATAATATTAATAACAATACCTTGAGGCCATTTATTTTATTCAAATTTTCCTTTGCCCAAACCTACCTCTTTTATACCCACCAAGCATTTTTCCACTTTCAAGATAAAAAATCACTATATTGCCATATTCTATTATGCAATCAACTTATTAGTATTCATCATAAGAATGATACTCATGCTTGTCTTTCTTCACACCTTCAAGGTTTATGCCCTTAATTTGTGCTTCTCCTTCATTCTCCAATATTCCTACATTCACATATGACAAGATATAGTCAGATTAAAAACTTAGAGGCTTGTTTACCTATTTATTCTTCTCCTTAGGTTGTTTTATTAGTACCCTTAATTGTTTCCTCAATTGGCTAACTTATTCTTGTCTTATTATTTTTTTCATGAGATATCTGAGAGGCCACTAAATTTTTTTCCTGATTCTTACCTCAAATATTTGTCTTGACTCTATAATACTTGTGTTATACTATCCAAAATTACTCTCATCATAGCTATTTACTTCTCTACATCCATCTCTTTATTCATAACTTTTCACCTATGTTTCTATGTAAAATTTCAATATCTAATCTCTTCATCTCTCTCTTTATTTTATATTCACTCTTACCTTATCTTTATGATTTAGGCCTCACTTAGCTTACCTCTCCTTAGCAATTTTAACCTACTTTCCTATTAGAACATCACCTGGGTCTCTTCTCCTTTTGGTCCTTTTCCTAATACTACTCTTTTCTTCTCTAAGCTCTCCTTGAGATTTTTTTTTGAGATTACAAAAGTTATCTTTTTATATTCAAAGACTATATGTATTTATGGATTTATTTCTACACCAATCTCTTACTTTATTTCACTTAAGGTTTTGAAAACCTTTCACTTTATTCCTCTTTCTCTTGAGATTACTATCTCACCTCACAAATTCTCACTACAACCAATGAAACCTATTTTTTTCTTAAAAATCGTAAGCCAAATCAAACCTTTGTGAGGGAATTTATCTCTTACTTGTATGAACCTTTCATTGGTTCCACAAATTCTTTACCTGAACTCTCTCTTTTACTTCTTCCTTATAACTTGATCATTCAACATTTGAACAACATAAAATATTAACCTGAATCATCAATATTAATACCAATTTTCATATTCTCAAGAGTTTTTCCTACTCTAATATTGATATAATGTAGAGGGATAGAGTTAATAAAACCAATTTACAATTTTTTTCTTAAGCATTATACTCTAGAATCCCTTTTAAATAAATATTAAGATGGTTTGGAAAATATACAAGGTTTTAGGATTTAAAAAACATGTTTTTAGATACCTATTAAGGGAATACATATTCATAAAAAAATTTGGGTTTGAACTCTTCAAGTAAGTCAATCAACTTCACAAGTCCCTATTGTAATTAGGTTTACTCTTTGTATCCCTTCCAAGGGATAAATCCATTTGGTTTAAACAATACAAAGGGATTAAAAACAAAATATACACATTTACAAATACCAGATATCCTATTTTAGGTTCACAATAAGTTTCAAATCTTAGTTCTTAAGGAAACCCCACTTACTTCACAAGACCTTTCTCCAATTAGGCTTAATTAGGTCTCTTATTTGACACAATATCAAATACCATAATGTATGGTCTATTATCAACTCAAAACCAACATATTATCTTAGAGGATTTTAAACCATAATATATTACCAAGTTTTAATAAATTATAAGGGTGTAATCATAATATAATAAAGGAATTTGTATACAAAAACCCTAGGTCAAGGTTTTTTAGGCATGTGTAAGGCTAAGAGGTTATAAAAAGGTATTTTTTGAATTTTAAAGGGTTTCAAACCAATTGAAACCTAAATAATATCTACCCCAAAAATATTAACCCTTTCCCAATAGGTTTAAATTATTGAACAACTCTCAAATGTCTATAATGAATAACTTTTACAAAATTCTAGGAATATATAAAGGACTATGTACACCTTTAGGATTATATACAATTGTTTGAGTTATTAAAAGGATAATTACTCACTAATGGTACTATAATAATTTAAAATATCATTCACATCATGTGAAAATCCTATAAAACATTCCCAATAGATAAAACATTTAAATATAACTCCCAAGACACCTCAATTCACTTATCCATAGACTATTTCAAATTAGGGTTTTCCAGATTTGGGTATAGTGACTTCAAACCATGAAATTAAAAGAAAAAAACTAAGATAGACAAGGAAAAACTATAAAAAATTTATCACACACCATGTTATATAAAATATATGTTTAAAATCATTTTATCACACTTAAAAATAATATCAAATGAGTTTAAACATTCTATAAAATATTTTTTTATTCATGATCATTCTTGATCACACACTAACTATAAATAAAATTTAAACAGTCAGTATTCTTTTTGTATACTTGAATATTATTCTTAGTTTATTGAAACACTCCCATTCATCTATGTGAGAATGAATTCACCTTAAACCTCTTCATGAATTTTAAGTTCATATAATATATTTAAATGAATTTTGCATACCCATTATAAGTTCATACTTTAACCACTAGCCTTATGAGGTATTACAAAAGGTGGTAAATAAGGAGAAAATGAAAACTAAAGAGTGTAAAACCATTAAGACCATTATAATAACTAAAATACACCTAGAAACAACAAAATCCTATTAATAATGGTAAAGGAATTCCAACCCAATAATTTTAATTATTAATAATAAAACATCACACAAGGAAGCTATAGATATGATATGCAAAAAAAGGCAAATCAAATATTATTTGGAATGAATCACGTTATTACAATAGATAAGATCTTGCATAAATACGTAAGGCAAAATACTAAACTACCATAACTGGCTAATGTGGGATAAATAATCACATAGGAAAAACTCACCAAAAGACAAAATATCAAGTTAATATACTAGTAAACAGTATAAATTGCATGAAATACATACTCTAACAAACCCTCTCAAGTGAAACTAGTGGCTAACAAAATCTAAAAAATAAATAGTAGCATATCCATAATATGAGTCCCAACAAGTAGTCATGATAAGGTACTTATGTACATTATGTATCCATGAAGAGAATATGGAATATGTCCTCATGAATACCCCATAAGGATAAATTCTAAAACCCCAAACATGCCATGCAATTCAAAGAATTTAGGTGATGCAAAAGGCTTCATGAAGATGTTTGCAACCTTCTGCTAAGTTGAAATATACTCCAAGATAAGAATTCCATCATTAATGTGTTGATGAATGAATTTCATATGAACCTTAATGTGCTTGGTCTATTAATGATCAACTGGGTTGTGAGATATATCAATTTCACTCTAGTTGACATATCAAATTATAGTGGGTGAATCCTATGTGAAGCCAAACTCTATCAACAACTAATGAATCCAAAGAAACTATTGACTTGTTTTAACTATTATCCTATACTCAACCTCTATAGATGAAAGTGAAATAGCTTTCTAATTTTTACACAACCAAGTAATAGGTTAATAACTAAGATAAAATATGTAGATATAAGTGGAACACATATCATCAAGAGAACCTACCCAATCTAAATCACTGTAGCCAACTAGTTGAGTAGAACCCCTAGTGTAATGTAATCCAAAATGAGTAGTTCCTCATAGATATCACAAAATCCTCTTGGAAACCTCCTAATTACTATCATGAGGGTCATGTGTAAACCTAGATATAATCCCAACTAAAAATTAAATGTTAGGGTATGGGTCAAATACATAAGAATCCCAACCATCTACCTATATAATGTAGGATCATAAAGTGGAGTAGTAAAAGTGGAAATGAGAGTCACTCTAGATTGAAAAATAGGACTTGGATTGTAATCAACCATGCCAAAATGCTAAATAATATCAAGGTTATACTTATACTAACTCAAATAGATCCCTGTATCTAACTATGAAATCTATAAACTAAGGAAGAAACCCAAAAGACTAATATCTATCATGTCAAAGTATGCTTAAAGTGTCTGATGAATATTCTAAATCTGAGATGAAGAGCTACCTATGAGAAGTAAATCGTCAACATAAAAGACTAGATTAACAATGTCCTCCCCAATATGCTAAATATACACTATGGGATTAGAGTGGAAGTGAACAAAGCCAATGAAAATAATAAATGAATCCATCTTCTCATACTAAGCTTGAGGGCCTATTTGAGACCATAAAGAGACCTCCTAAGTTGATAAATAAAAGAATAATATTGAACAAATAAGGTAGGCTAATCCATATAGATTTCCTTATGAAAGAAATCACTCTTAACATCCATCTAATATAATATCCAAACCTATGATTCATTAAGAGAAAGTAAAAATAAAATAGAATCCATATTTGAAATAAGTGCAAAGGTTTTGGAATATTCAATACCTTTGACTTGTAAGAACCCCTTTACAACAAGATGTGTCTTATACTTTTCAATGAACCCATCAAATACATAATTAGTGCAGTAAATCCACTTGCATCTAACCAGATTTCTTCCCTTAGAAAGAGTTACCAAATCCCAAGTGTGATTATTCATCAATGAAGAATACTCATTTTTCATCACATCATCTTAGTCCTATATCCAATAAGCTTATGAAAAATACTGTGGATCCCCATAGAATGCCTAACATAAAATTATAGTACTTATAAAATGTGTATGATGATGTCAAGTAGGTTCAAGATCCTAAATCAAAGGTGATTCCTCAAAAAATATATTACTTACCCACCTAAGCATAGTGGAAACATCAGTGTGAACAAGATCTTCATCTTCTATAACCTCCTCAAGAAAATCTTAAACTTGCTCCTCAAAGAATAAATCCTTGAGAGGAGGTGAATCATCAAAAGAAGTAGGCATGTAATAATATGAAGAGTCATGAGATGTGATGTGCTCATCAAACTATAAATGAGTTAAAAAATGAACATCATGAGTATTAGGATCTAAAATATGATAAGCTCTCATGTCCTTATAATACCTTATAAAAACCAAAGGTTTGATCTTATCCAATACTTTCCTTTTCTTATTTAGTAAAAATTCTAATGAAAGTCTCCCAAAGACTTGGAAAAATGAGACATCAAGCTTGGTTCTAGACCAAACCTCCTCTAGATTTATATGCTCAATTTCTCAATGTGTTATGCATTTATGAATGTAGTTCACATAGTTAACTACCTAGGCTCAATAGATAGGAGGTAAATCCCATGAATGCATCATGTAGTTGGCCATATCCTTCAAAGTTTGGTTCTTCATTTCTATTAATCCATTATTTTTTGGAGTATGTGTAATAGAATCTTGGTAAATAATACCATGGACTACCAAAAAATTAGAGAACTCTCAATTGAATTACTCCCCCCATTATCTATATGAAGCTTCTTAGTGCAACGTGATGACTATTTATTGACAAAATCCTTAAAGACTTTGAAGTAAGCAAAGACATCACTCTTGTATTTGAGTAAATAAACCCAAGTATTCTTTAATAAATTATCAATGAAGGTAAGTGTATACTTATCTCCATTGAAAAGAGTAGGAAATACCATCAAATCACTATGCACAAGCTCAAGCAGTGAAAAAGCTCTCATGGACATGCCCTTAGGAAATAGATCCTAATGTTATTTACCCAATGCAAAACTAGGGTAAACTCCATCAAGACATGAATATTTAGGAATAAGTTCTACCATACTATGAGTGCTCAACTCCTTCAAATATTTATAGTTTAGGTGTCCAAATCTCTCATGCCAACGTTGACTCTAAGATACTACATGAGAAAATAAACACATCCCTATAGGAGGAATATCATCAAAACATTAAACATAATATAGTATATATCTATGATAAACAACACTATATCAAATTAGTGTGTGTGGCTCTAACAAATCTCAAACTTCAACCCCTATCATGTGAAAGTCACTGTATTACCCTAACTAGAATGGAAAATCTAATACACTAAAAGTATATTCGTGGTGATGTCTGTAACATATAATGCATCATTGATGCAGACACCATATAGTTGTATGTTTCCCTTCCCATTAAAATAAATAAAGTAATAATATCCAACCTTGATGTTGGTAGTGGAATGCAGACCAAGTGATACAAAGGAGTCCTTTGAAGAAGTCATATGTTGTGAAGCACCTAAATCTGGAACCCAACTATCTAAAATAGTTAACTATGATGTCCCAACAACATTAAGTGATTTCCCATGATCATGAGATGGTGAAGGAGTGAAAATAGACATCTTTTATTTCCTAATGACATCCTCTAGGGCTTGCATTCTCTTGAAACACCTATACTCTTCATGACTAGTCCCCCCACAATAAGAGCAAGATAGGTTAGACTTATTCTTGGATTTGGAAGATGGTTTGGGTTTAGATGTTTTCTTAAAATGCCGCTCCCCCCCACCCTTTAAATTAGTCCACATTTTGAATGGAGAATCATACCCATAAAAATTAAACAAAATACTATCACTCAAATGTCCCCCAATCAAGCCCATACATTCTTCAAACTTACATTGATGCTGAAAATTTTCAAAGTCACATGTAAATTGTGGTTATGTTTCATTCATTAGGGACCATAATATTTTGTAATTTATGTTTATTTCCATTCAAGGTCTCCATTTATATTAATTATTTGTATTAAAAGACTCATAATGGTTAATACCATAATTATAATCCATGCTAACTAATTAATCACTAAGAGTAGAAAGAATGCAAAGGGTGCATACAATCAGCACAAAAATAACCCCCAAAAATATTATATTAGAGGACCCCCCCCCACAATTTGGCACTTTATAAAAGTAGTGAATTTTTTAAATTTAATGGCACCAATGGATAGAAAATCAAAAAACATACACTTTTGAAAAAAATAAAACTCAAATCTGAGTTACGATTCAAAAGTTACAAGCATTTGATTTCCCATAAAATGGATCAATGCACTAAAAATTTCACTATAATCTAGAATTTGTGACAAAATTAGTAAATAGCATAGTCTTCCAACAACTCATTGGAACCAAAATTGAACCATAGAATTAGAAATGTCAATTGACATGAAAAAATATCCTCCTGATTAATGCTATGTTTGCACAAGAAAACTATGCTTCCTCTTGAGGCAAAAAATCAGCTTGTAAAAGCAAAAAATTGAATGAAGAGGCTAATTTTTTGAGAGAAAAAGGAAAAATATTGTTATCTTTGCTCCAGATCCTTCCAAGGAAGATGCAAACTAACATATCTAGATAAGTTAAAGGATAAGAACTCTAATGTCAAGTTTTCTTCAAATTTGATCAAATCTTTGAAAGAAAAGATGGTGCCAATTCAGAAAAGGATGCCTAGCCAGAAGAATGGACACTTGCAAGTAAAAAGGTAGCTCTGGTATTTCAAAACAATAATATAAAATCTAAGCAAGATAAATAATGATATCAATGAAAGAACATATTTGGAATGGCACCTTTTTTGAAGTCACCTTTGGACAGATCTTAGCAGATTTCAATAGAAAATCATGCAAAGATCTCTAACACCAAAGTTTTTCTCACAATATGAAATGCCTTAGATAGATATATCTAAAATTCCACTTGTAACTTGACACCAAACATGTAGATAAAATTCCCTATATAGATTTGGCATAAAACAAAAAACAATTAAAAAAAGGTAGAATAAGATGCCAAAGTGAAAATTCCATAGCTAATATCTCAACGCAATAGGCCAAAAACAAATATAAAAAAGACAATGCAATATATTTCAATGCCTAGTCAAGACAAATTTGAAACTCCTCAAATAAACTCTCGATCTTTGTAACTCTTTAACACATCTATACACAACCTAAAAAAATCTAAAAATAGGTACTTATGTATATCTAAAATGAAAAAATAGATCTTACAATCCAAATCAGTATCAGTCTTAAAATTCAAGCACTAATTTTAGTAGATATTGAGAAAAAAAATGGTACCAAACTTCTATTCTAGAATGGAACCAATGCCACCTCTCTCAAATTTGATATGCCAAGCTTTGATAGATCTGGTGAAAAGAAGTAGATCTCCACATGAAGCTTGAAAGCAAGAGCTTCAAAAATAATTAAAAAAATTAAAATATTTGAAAAGTATTGAAAAAAGGCACCAAAGGGAACCAATATCTCCTTGCACGCTTCTCTTCTACACTTTCTCTCCATGACAAGGAAGAAGTAATGATAAGGGAAGCGAAAGAATTTTTTGGAAAATTACAAGGTAAAAATGGTTGCAACTTGTTTAGGGATCTATGTTAGGAATGGTAAAGGCATTCCAACCCAATAATCCAAAGTGTTAACCACAAAACATCACACAAGGAATCTATAGATATGATATGAAAAAACATGGAAAATATTATATTATTCAGAATGAAGCATGCTAGTATAATAGGAAAACTCTTTCATAAATAGACAAGGTTAAATACTGAACTAGCCTAACTTGCCAATGTGAGATAAATATTCACATAGGAAAAACTCACTAAAAGACAAAATATCTAGTTAATACACTAGGAAACATGAGAAAATGTGTGAATGAAATACTCTACCAAATCCATCCTTAACACCTAATAAAAATAAGAAAAAAACCATAAAAACTACATAAGAATTTCAAATATTTGAAATGGTAGATTTGGTGAGAAAATGCCAAATGGGACCAAATTAAAATTTGAAACTAATATAACACTTATATCCTATGAAAATCATTACTATAGACCACTTAAGACTGAAAAGACTCAATTAAAATCCAAAATTTGACAAACTATTGTTTTAAAGTGATGTTCCTACATCAATTAAGCATATGGCCTATATAATATAGTGAATCGACTATACATCTTCTAAAAAATAGAATTTAAATTCCTAATGGGATCATTTGGTTCTCTCTTGATGTAGATAAATTATTTTTATAACACACTTGGGTTAATAACTTGCCCAAAATGGGCCAAGAACATGTTATTAAATTGGTCCCAAGTCATAATTTAGATTTTAGGTAGGTTTAGGAATTAATCATAGATCGCATCCATAAAAGTGAATGTGAAAAGTTTAACATCCTCACTTTCTACATCTAGGGTCTATAGACTATCTTTGTATGAGTTCATATATTATTCAGTGGTATGCCCCACCCCTGACATGAACCATGGGTGGTATCTTTCTATTTTTATAGATAAGTCATAAATAACATTAGGAATATTAATGGTAGACATGACCAACCTTGTCATAGGTTAAACCATAGGTAAGGGTCTGTAAGGGGTGTACTGAGAGTTGGATCTAGTCAGGGTAACCAAAGATCTCAAATTCCCTCTAGCAAATCTGATTCTAATATGGATTTATAAGGGTAAGATTATCAATTACCTAGGACTAGCTTGAGATCTAATGATCTACATATTAGGCTCTAGGTTTCTATTGGTTTTGATAGTAGCTTAAAACTTTGTTAGTTAATGAGAAGGGTCACCATCCTTCTATAACCAATTATTTTTCATGCCAATATCTCATTCTCCCAAATGAACCTATTAGATTAGGTACACTAAGTGAGCTTGGGAATGATTGGGGGACTTTCACTATCTTATTTTAGGATTTCTTTTGAGATAATCTAGGGAAAGATATGAATATATTAGGATCCAATAAATAAATTTATTAGAAAATCTCCAAGACATGTAACGCTACCACCAAGGGTCTAATTCCTGTAATCTCATTGACACATATCTTCTTAACAACTAGTTAACTAGTCTTAGTGGGTTTATCATCGAGCCCAACTTTACTTCACTTCATAATTTCAAAATAAAGGTAAAAGGATCATTTGATAATAAACAAATATCCAAGATAAATAAGGTAAGGTAGAAAATAAAAATCTCTAGGTTACAAAATAGTATCAATGCTTGAGAAATAAAGGCGTGCCCAACTATATTTATACTACTGTATGTCAAGTTTCAAAAAATAACAAACTCAAATCATATAGGGTAGAATATCAAAGGGGAGTATTAAATTCTTAATTATAAAATCCTTATATAGGTAAACCTAAAACTTGTTTCTAAATACACAAATATTTTTGAGGGTTTATGGGAAACATAAGAAATCAATCAATAAATGAGAATAACTTAAATCCCATTATAATTAGTGCATACACATAAATACAATATATTATTCAATTACTTAAAACTAATTTATTCAATGAACTAGAAAATTTGGAATACATTCACCAAAAAGATAAGAAATTGTATTAATCTCTTGAGTGTTTAATTACAAAAGTGTCAACCCTAACAAAATAGATGCATAACGACATATATAAGAGAGATGGGACTTGCCTCCTAGTAGCATGAGATCTCAATCTTGTCCATCATGACCCAAAACAATTACAATAAACCAATGGTTACAGCCATAGTCATAGAAAACATAATAAAGAGAGAAGGATATGGTGACATATTGGCACATGTTTCACTTAAGCCCATAGAGAGAATCATTTTTTTCTCAATGGTGGACCAATTCTTAGTTTTTTCTAAGCACATTGTTTTTATTTGAATTATTTATCTATAAATGTATCTTCTTGATTGATTTTTTTAGGTTGACATGTGGCTATCATAAGAGTAATTCTACTTGAGTCAATAACCTGGTACACATATTGAGAGGATAATCTAATGATACCTTAACTTTGTTAACCTAACTGATGCTCTTTATGGACTAGATGGTGAGATCTAAAATAGATTTATCTCTAGCCTTGTTATATATTTCCACCTTTTTCCTCATATCCTCATCAAAATATTCCAAATAGAACCTAAATTCATCCTGCTTGAGAAAAGTGCCTTGTGCGAGAAAGAGAATGGTGATTCTAATTTCCTTTAAGTAAATAAGGATTTGCTCCAAAATTTTCTCCAAGGTCATAATGGTACCTTTGGATTTAATTATCCAGTCCTCAATGCAGGTCCTCATACCTACCATAAAATTCTAATATAAATTCAAGTGCATGAGATGAATTAACTTCAACTCTAGGAACATCCCATTATGAATGATTGAAATTATCTCATTACACCTATTGTATACACAAATGATTCCATCCAAGTAAGTTTGGGATATTTTGAGAAACACTTTGATTTTGGATAAAGATTTAGTCACTTCACCAAGGTCCATGAACAACTATGTAAGTGATGCATCTACTTTGTTAATCAAGCCCATAGGGAATGTGTTATTCACTTGGGAATTTAGGGTTCTAACCTAACTAAAATACTCTATAAAATTATCAAAGAGATCATTAGTGGCCCAAATCACTAAGACTTGGTCATTAGATACCTTATATTCTCAACTTTTAGTCCTTACTTTGGTGAGGGAGAAGAGATCTTGTTTAGTCATCCACACCACTAGGATCCCTTCTATATTAAAGGTCTATGTAAGCACCATTTTCATCCTCATTAATTCCCAATAAAACTATAATTGTATGAATAGGTCTCCATGTAATACCATCTTTAGTATTTTTTCATGTAAATATTTAATGGTCCTAATCCATCCCTTCCCAGCTAAGGTCCTAGGGTAGTGGAAGATGACACATGAGGGGTGGTGGCAGTTGAAGTGGAAGATGAAGGAAAGGATGGAGGAGGCAAGAGTGGAAGGTGGGGAATGGAATGGGATGGAAGATAAAGGTAGGAGTGGAAATAATTATGGCTATAGGGGTCTAATAAGTATTAATAGATGAGACAAGATGAGTCACCAGCTACCAGGGAGTAATCATTTTCTATTTTTATTTTGATATCTTGCTTAGGTCTATCTATGATACTAGTGTTGAGGCAAAATTAGTAAAATCATCCCCTAATGAATATTTTTGAATTTTATAATATAATTTTAGGATTTATGGTTTGTTATAATTAGTGAATATATGTAAAAGTTGGATTACTATAAGTAATGGGATCAATTGGAGTTGTTAAAGCACTTGGAGGGTCCATTATTGTAGTGGAAATTGCACCTGATTGGGTCACTAAAAATTCAATAACATTAGTATTTTGGTATCTTATAGGGGTAATCTAAGCTATGGGAATATTTTTAGGGTCATAGATTGTATAGACTATGTGAAATGGGTGGATGAGGTCCATAATTTTCATTTGGGATAGACTAGGGAATTTGGGCATTAGGGGTACAAAGGAAATTAAAAATTAAAAGAGTAGAAGGGAATTGGAAACTTAGGATCACCTAAGTAGGAGGAGGCATAATAGGGGTAGATTGTGTTTGGATATAAAAACAAGGGATAGATTCAATGGGTTACATGGGAATGATATTGGTTAGTTTGGATGCTCTTCGGGTAGCCATCAATTGGTTTTTAGTTGGGCTAGACTCAGGACTATTAGCAAAATGAAGATCATGACTGAGTTGGGGTTTGATCACAAAGGAAGGTGGTATAGGTGGAGTAGATGATAAGGCTAGTGGATTTATATATGTTTGGATTCCCTATAGGATCTACATGGAAATTATTTTTATGGTCACTAGGAACTCAATTATTGGCTAAGCAAGAACTTGCTATTGAGGAACTAGTCCCTCCTCAAGGAATGGTTGATCAAGATTAGGAGCCTTTAGGAAATGAGATGATTTAATATTTGTGACAAAATACACATAATTAATATATTTAAGGTGGAATGAATCATTAGTGTGGTCCTCATGGTGATAAATAATGTTTAGATTTTCTCAATTCTTAAAGGCTATCACTACCTATTATTTGCTTTACCCAAATTATAGGAATCTATGTGTTAGGCCATGGATTTTAGTGATTTTACATTTTTGTGTTTATGGTTCCTTATAATCATGGGGAATGGTAGATATAAATTATAAATTTGGCTAAGGTAGTGGCTAGATACACTATGGATGAGTTAGTAGGTGATCTCCTACTCCATGAGGTAGCCCAGGACTTTGTGTGATAGTAAGAGACAGAGGAACCCCCTTAATTAATTCTACTATGATTATGGTATTATCCTTATATTAATAGTAGGTATATATGGGATGAAATGAATACTTTATCTCATATGATAGCCTTGACATGGGCCTCTCATTGATCATATGATACATGACTAGGTAAAAATACTCACATATGTCTTGGATGTGGTTTTAGAAATGGTGGATGTAGAGCTTATATAACACTATGTGAACAATGGATCTCATTAGCACCCAATGAATAAACATTTACTATCATACTTCCAATGTGCCATACACAATTTCCAATGTATATAACATTATGTATAAGTTACTTCCTACATGAACCCCATTCACCTATCTCATGAGGTTGAATGTGATGAAGTTACCCAAATATGGGACCTTCTATCCCTTAAATATGACACTAAGAAGGATAACCCAATAATTTTTGACATGTACCATATCACTTTACTCATACAAGTGGCTGATTAAAATCATGCCCATGTGCACACCTTACTTGAAGGTTTTGATTGTGTCTAAATTGAGATCCTTTTTATTGACCCAATAGTATTGCACCTCAGTCCAATCCTTGAGGACCTCATATATGTTATAGGTATTCATCTATGAATCCATGAACTCTCTTTCATAGGACATGGTGTACTCCCATAGGTTATAATATTACTATAATGTAGCCCCAAAGATATTTGTGATTTTGATCCTAGTGTTTAGTGACCTTATGATATTTTGATCACAATAGGAAGAGAGTAAGAGGTTGATAAATAGGTTTGTGTAATGGAAATATTTAGGTTTATCCATAGATATGTGTATTCATTATGATTTTATAGTGATGATCTAATCTAGATAATTTATATCATCATATTCAACCTCATCATCAATGATTGAACTCTGATTATCCTCGATGGATTTAAAGATCTCATTATATTTCTTGAACTGAATGATGACTTATAGGAAAGTAATGTATTATAAATTTGGTTCTAATATGGTATTTAAGTATGAAGTATCCATTATTATATTCTATGATCTTGATGTGTATAATTACCTAGTTTATGGTATTCTCTTAGCCTTGGGATTGAATTTAATGTCAAGTGCTCTAAATGATTTGAGTGTATAGATAATAGACAATGATAAATCTAATCTTGATGAGGCTTTATAGATATCTATGGTATGTTATATGCTAATCGATTTTTTGGGATCAAATCACGTGAATTAATATTTTATTTTATGGCACATGTCTATGTTAGTTGTTTCATGATTTATCATTAATTCAATATTTCAAAAATAAACATTATCTGGATTTGGTTGATAGCAATGGGACTTTTCAAGCTGTTAGATCATGATATTATCTTGAATAAGTTAATAAATTCAAGATCATATGGATAACATGTATATATCTCTCTCATGTCATTATTAATAGTTCTATGGTTGGCCTTGTACAACTCTAATATTGGTGAGCTCAGTGAGTACTATGCTGACTAGTTATTATGGGGAGTCTATCTTAACATGACCTTATAAAACTCTATGTACTTGAGATCGAATCTTGCATATACTATGTAAACATGTAATTTTATCATTAGATAAAGGCTCCTGATTCATACTTTTTTCTAACCTTCTTAGGTAATTTTAGGATTTTATACTACCTAAGTGTACAAAAGTACATGTGGCTTATTTTTATTAACTCAGGATCTCAAGTTTTAATAGCTCTAATCCCATTGGACTAGCAAGATACATGTGTCATGTCATCATTATCTTGAGATCTTAGGGTATAATAGCTATATTTTTTTAAGACTAGAATTAAACATGTGGTGTCTCCTCATTGGCTTAGGTTCTAGTAGTTCTAACATTATAGGACTAATAAAAAACACATGGTCTCTTCTCATTAGCTCAAGTTCCTAAGATTTGATTGATTTGATGTTGAAGGAATAGAAATAATCATGTATCATATTCTCATTAGCTTAGTCTCTCATGTTTTTATAATTTTTATGTTATGTTATTGGCAAGAAACTTATGGCATCTCCTCATTCGTTTGGACTCCTAGGTTCTAAAAATTTCAAATTTGTTAGAATAGAAGGAAACATGTGGAATATCTTCATTAGCTCAGGATCTTAGGCTCTAATATCTATAATGATACATGACTGAAAACATATAGAAAGTGCCAATATATTAAAATTCATCATGAAAATGAATGTTTACTTGTTAGTGGAAAGGATTTTGGGAGAATTCCAACTAGGTTTCTAGGACTGAGACTTTGGGAAAAATCCTACACAAAAGATATTTTTATAGAAACATAGTCACCACCCCAAAAAAATATGTATTAAAACCTTTCAAAAGTGTAATGAAATGACTATTGTTTACATAAACCTATGATATTATATAATGCAACATATAATTGATAGTGATACTATAGAATACTTAATTCATCATAATTAAGTAGACATTAGCATTTTCACATAAGTAATGATCAATCAAGGATCAATTTGGGTCCTAAAAGATTAATTTTTTTGTAATATTAAGGTCCCCTTTCCTTTTGAAAAAAGGGATGTGTTGATCACAACAATATTAATTTTTTCTTTCACTATAAAAATATATATTACTATCATACTAATGAAATCATCATCATAATCATGATATTCATTCCTTTGATTTGTATATATGTGATCATCAAGCTAATAAATATCATCTTTAACCATAGAATCATGAGTATCTAGAGCCATATTTTTCACTCATTTGTATAATAATAAGTCATTTCACCCATTTATGGAATTTATTTATTGGCTCTCTTTCTTTCCCATATGTTCCTCATTAATATTCTCATACACCTTTATTGGAGTCATATAAGAGTTAAATATTGATCCTTGAGGATTGGTATAATAAATGGGTTCCAATTTATTTTTTTACTTTGAGGATGTTTCATCTCTTAAAATGTAAATATTCTCACATTTGAGGTCAAATGTAAAATAGACATGATTCTTACCAAGTGTCACACCCATTACTTTTATCCAAGATCTTCCTAATATATAATTATATTTAGTCAAGGTAGCATCAATGTGGAATGTAAAAAATCATGATTTGAGACCAAGAGTTACATATGACTCAATGAAACTAATGTAAAATTTGAATGAATTATTTTTATTTTAATGTTCAAATTCATATCCAATAAATTTGAGAAGTATCATTCTACACATATTGATTTCATAAAAAATATTAATCTCAACATTGGTGCCCTAGTTTCCATCTATGTGAGGGATAAGAATAAGTGTCTCTAAAAATGAGGAAGGCTTTATTGTTTCTCCCATAGAAAACATTATTATAACATTAATCTTCTTAGATACATATTTATTTTTAACTTCATTCTTAGACACATTTTTTTGGTCAATGCTTCCTTAGGTAACTCTTATTTTGATAAATATTCTTTATGTGACTCTTCTTGGTGTAACCTATCCTATGTCACTCTTATTTTGATCAGATTTTTTTTATAATTATTCATTTGATATTTTTTAAATTGATAACTATTATTTTGATAACTTAACCTTATAATTTGGACCATAGTTTTAGTAGGCTATTAAAATATATAAGGTACAATTGAATTCAGTGGTGATTTCTTATAAGTATCTAATGTAAGGTCACCAATATCAATAAGATATTTTATTATGATTTTATATTTAAAGTAGACAATGTATTATATATTGGGAGTTCAAAGGGATGATTGGGAGGATAGAATACCTATAATTCTTCGGGCATACCAGACACGTTATAAACATGCAACAAGATTCACTCTTTTTCAGTTGGTTTATGGCATTGAGGTAATTATGACTATGGAATATAGTGTTCCTAGTCTGTGAATTGTGATGATTATGAGGTTGGGAGATTAGGGATCATTTAAATTTAGATTAATGGATTTAACCAAGATGGAGTAAAATAGGAAAATAATAAAATGGACATAATGAATTAACAAGTTGAGTTAGAAAGTGTGGCATGATCACAACTTATTATCTAAGGAAATTTATCTAGAGTAAATGATATTACTATATGACATTAGATTTAAAGCATTATTGGGCAAGATATGAATTAGATGGAAGTTACCCTATATCATTCATGATGTTTCATAGTAGGTATTTATTTTATTAAATATCTATAGGGAACCGTTCTACCACAGTGTGTAAATGGTTGTAGGCTTAAGCTTTACCATCATTAATCTCTATCACTCATCACTGATAAAGATAGAGGGTGTTGAGTAACACCAAGTGGTTAGGATTTTTTTTTAATGTTGTTTTTTTATATTTTTTAAGGGTTAGTGTGTTTGTGAAGTGAAATATTTGAGTTTTATTACATCAAAACAAATCTTGGTCAATCAAAATCATAGAGTGTGATCTATATATAGATTCAACCTGAAGGAATTACTACTAGAAATAAGTATGCAGGATTCAACTATGAAGTTCAAGAATGAGGTGCCAACAAGACAAGTACAAATAAAATATGGTAAGTGGACATTCAAAATTATTAATGAAGATGCACTTGAGAGACTGCATCTTTCCAAAAGTAGATAGAGTGAAATAATGACAAGAAGTACCATAAAGGAAATTGGATAGATGAAATGATGTCCCATAACATTAAATACCTATTGTTAGATGGTTCAAAGGTTTTACACATAGAATCATAATTATCATATTAAACAATAACCAGTTGACATAAATTCTAGAGGTAAACTCATGAAAAATGAGATCAACACAATTAAACTCATTGGGTAGATGTATTTAGGTGCTAGACACTATATAAAAAAGGGAATATACAACATAAAGATGTTACACATTTATACAAACAAGAAAAATCTATGATCTAAATCCAAATCAATTACTTGTTCATATATTTCTCACCAACACTAGATTAATCAAATAAATAGTTTAATTTAGTCTATAATAGCAAACATGGATAGGGAACAATTGTTGATTCCATTCATCAATGTGTAAAAGGAGGAAATTGGGATTGGACTTAGACTTAGGAAAAATGGATATCATGATCCATATCCTTTTGATTTTATTTATATGGTATAATCTACTCTATTTAGTCTTTACTAATAAGAAGTAACACAAGCAGAAGTTCTAACACTTCAGCATCCTCTACAATGCTTTAATGTTGAGTGACTTATCAAGCTACCTAATTTTAGGAAATTAGACAAAGTAATGCTTACTTTGTTGAGTAGATATAATGATGGTATCATTAATCTTTCTCAATATGTTATAATATTGATCAACCCTATAACCATGGTAAGATTAATGAGGCTTCTACCTTGGTGTAAATAACTTATACCTTAAAATATATATGGCTCCACCTATCCATTTAGACATGAGATAAAATTATATAAGGGCAGGGAGGGTAATTCCTATTGATTCTATAGAAGTTTCAATGCACATTATATTTGAATACATCACCAACAGTTTTGATAGACAAACAAACAGGCAAAGTAGGTGATCAGAGGTGTTGTCAACATTACATAGCACGTGATTCACCTGTACAATAAATTTAATTGGCCTAAGTTTGTGGATTTATAACTCATAACAAATATTAATAATGTTCTTGATAAAACATCATAGGCATTTTGATTTTAATTTCTAGTCTTACTCTTATGTTTTACATAATGAAATTCACCAAAGGGACCAATCAACTTAGCTAGATATTTTTGGCTTACTAATACATTTGACAACTTTGTTTAGACTAAAATGGGGTAGTATTATGAATAGTTGGGTAAATTCAATGCATGGTTGTTGGAGATCCAAGACATGATTATTTCACACCCTAGGGTATTTTAGGATGTGATGTGATACCTTAGACAACATGCATCAGTCATAAAGTTGTACAATAGCATTAAAATCATGAGCTCCATAAAGTAAATAAAACTCTACTACCATTTTTCATCACTACATTGGATTCATAGGTAGAATTTATAAAATAGCAATCCCTATCTTTTAGGTTAATACAACATCTATTCTCCATACTTATAGGTGAAAAACAACCAATGCCTACATAGGCATAAGATCAAACACATGAAAAATCACAACCAAAATCACCATCACAAACAAAAATAACTTAACCAAAGGACATTAAAGGTAATAGGAAGTCACCAGTGTGATAAGCTTCACCACCACCACATAAGAAGAGGACATGCCATACAAAGTCCTGACTAGTTAATAAACATGTTCCAAAGATAGTGGATAAGTGAAATTTGAAATATTTAAGAGTTGAGGAATAATAAGTTCTATAGTCTATGCTCATATACATTGGAAACAATTTTTATGAGCAAGAAGAGGAAAATGGTACTTTTTTTGGAAGAAAGTGCACACCTACCAAGTGAATGATAAAATGAGACAAGATATATTGGTTGATATCACCCAACTTCCCCCTTCCATTATAGTCTATACTTTAGGTCAAGAAATAACTTGGCAATGGTTTCAAGTAAATTTTTTGCAAACATATCTAACTATAGGATCCTTTGTTGGGTATGAAGTAGACCTCTTGGTATAATAAATTCCACCTCCATCCTTAGCACAAAGACTAAGGACCCATGCTATAGCTATACCATCCTCAATAATCAAAGACATGGTGGTGTATTTTGTAGACTCAACAAAGGAGAGTGGAGCATACCAAGTAGAATAATCCCATCAATATCCTTGGGTCTAGACTATGAAGAGGCCAAAGAAGCACCTCACTACCTTGACAAATTTTATAAAGAAGATAGTTGTACTAAGAGGTACCATTGTGTAAGCATCCTCTTTGAAATGTTTAGAATCATTTACAATGTTGGAATCATTAACTCACATGGAGGATCATGAATAGATTAGTTTACCATAACATGAATCAAAATAATAATATTCATATGAGCAATAAAATATAACAAAGGCACAAAAGGAGGTTGAGAGGAAGGAGAATGAAGAAAATAAGAAAAATAAAAAGGAGGCAAAGTGCGAGGCTATAGAGGAAGAGGAACAACACAAAAAATATGTTGTAAAGGAGGAACGTAGGTAAAAAAAAACTAAGGAAGTAGATGTTCAATACAAATATTTGAATAAGTAAAGGTGAATAAGAAAGAAGAAGAAGAAATAAGTAAAAACCAAGAAGGAAAGGTAGTGAAATAAAAATAAAAAGAGGAAAAAACACTTTAAAGGGATTAGAAGGAGAAAAATGCTAGAGAAGCTTTATGCACATAAGAAGAGAAAGATAAGAAAGAGGTTAATGAGAGGGAATAAAAAGACATATCTATGGTTTTAGATGAATCTAAATCCAAGGTAGATGAATAGGCCAAGGCCAAGGTTGAATATAAAGATAAATCCAAGGCTAAGGAATAGGCCAAGGGTAAAGCTGAAGAATATTCCAAATATAAGGCTAAGGTAGAATATAAGGTTAAGGATGAAGTGGAATCCAAAGATAGAGCTAACGTAGAAGAAAAATCCAAGTAAAAATTAGAGTGTGCAGTGAAAAAAGAACTTGAGACATAATAACTAGTGGTATAGGAAACAACAACCACATATTTAGGCTCAAAAGATACTATAAGAGGTACATAAGAGGAGGCCTCTAAGCCAAGACCTCAAATAACTAGCCAATGGTTATGGGATGTTCCCACATCATACACCCTATGCACAACCTTTTCTCTTCATTTGGTGTAAATCACACAATCTTTTGTAGCAACTATAAATCCATCTATGAATCTTGCTATGATAGTGTACAAAACATATTTGGATGTTTATGTTGAGATAAACATGCCCCATTTTCCTAAAAATGGGGGCCCTATGAAGTTTTGGGTCATTTACCCTAGGACATACCTTATTGTTTGATTCCAAATGTTATAAAACCGTTTGTATGGCATTATAAGTTTAAAATTCATGTTATTCTATGATAAATATTAATAGGTACTTGTCTATTTTAGTGGTTTTATAATGATGTAATTTGTTTAAAAGTGTTATTTTAAGGGGATAAAATTCAGAAAACTAAGGTATGGTCCTTAAGACATAATCAAAATTACTTAATTAAGGTTTATAAATCATAGTATTACTTTGGCTATGTCATAAATTATAAATTTGATACTATGACATACCTTAATTTCATGTTTTAAATTAGGGTCCAAATTAGATTACGCACTCAAATTTTACAAATTTAGACTTGCCCTTTTTTCTTTATCATACATTTTTCTAACTCTACTTTATGTAGAAACCCAATACCAACTTAGCCTTAATCAACATGTGGTAATGTCACATGCATTGACCACTTAGTTATATAAAGTTCAGGACTTAGTCACGTACATTTTTAATTTTGAAAAAAGGGGCATGACTCATGTAATGAAATTACTTCAAGAATTAAGTATAACAGTAGAATTATATCCAAATATGACTGAAATATATCCAAATATATGATAATATATAAGCCACTTCAAGGGGACAACCTCCACAAGATTCAATAAGAGCAGAATTCACAATATGATGATAAATGATTACCCACTACCTCCTATATATAGTATATCTAGGCCATGGTTACTCCATACGCTGACCTACTAATCAAAAGAAAGCATAGATAAATGTAATATAATGTTAAATAGGGATAAGTAAGCCATAATTCGGCTAATACTATCCTCATACATGTGATAGGTTAGGGGGTAGCATGCCCTTCCCCTTCAAACCAACATTGTCCTCAATGTTGAGCAACTCTGGATGTTGTTGCAAAAAATCTTCACCTTCCTAAGTTGCATCTTCACTACTTTGGTTTTTCCACTTGATCAAATATTCCCTAGTCTCTCTAGTTCTCAACCTCTTAGTACGTGTTTGGAGGATCTTCTCTGGTTCTAAAATGACTCATCCTTCTTCATCTAGTTTTGGTAGCTTTGTATGGGTGGAAACTTTCTGTCCAATGACCTTCAAACAAGAAACACGAAATACTAGGTGTATGTGAGATGAATGAGGTAACTCAAGTTTGTAAGCCACACTTCCAAATTTTTGTAGAACCTGATAAGGGCCATAATACTTAGAAGCAAGTTGTTTTCCTTTTTCTATTACTTCAAGGACATCTAATTGTAATGCTACAAATGAACAAATACCTAATCATCCACCTCAAATTTTTGCTCACTACAGTGTTGATTTTCTTGTTGCTTCATCCTATTTTGTGCCAAGGCCAAATTCTCTCTCAAACTAGCCAAAACCTCTTATTGATGTTGAATGTGCTCTTCCACATCTCGAACCTTGGTGTGCAACTTTAATGAAGAAGTGATGGAAGGTGGATGGTAACCATATAGTGCTAGAAATGGAGACATTTTAGAACAGGTATGGAAAGATATGTTATACCACCATTTTGCAAGTGGTAGCCATTTAACCCAATGTTCTTGTTTATTTGATACAAAACAATGGAGATACCCCTCTAAACATTTGTTAACCACTTCAGTTTGTCCATCAAAATGGGGGTGGTAAGATGAGCTATGAGCTAGATGAGTACCCAAACAAGAAAATAGTTTAGTCCAAAAATTAATAGTGAAAATAGGATCATGATCACTTACAATTATTTTTGGGGTTCCATGTAATTTGAGAACTACTTCCATAAAAATAGCCATTACTATACTTGCTGAAAATGGGTGTGAGAGAGCAAAAAAATGGGCATATTTTGTAAGCTTGTCCACAATGATCAAAATAATATTCTTACCTTTAGAACAAGGCAACCCAATGATGAAATCCATGGAAACCTCCTCCCACCTTTGACTAGGAATTGCTAACGGTTGTAACAAACCTGGTGTCTTAACTATTTCACCTTTATTCTATTGGCATATCAAGCATTCTTCTACAAACTTTTGTACATCTCCCTTGAGTCCTTCCCAAAATAATTATTTCTTAATTCTATGATAAATTTTCAAGAACCCCGAATGTCCCCCAATTGGAGATGGATGCAACTCTACAAGAATATTATGCTTAAGCTCTAAATTTTTGCAAAAGTATAACCTACCCTTATACCATATAACATTACCTTTCCATTAAAATTTGTCAGAGGATAAATTACCTTACTGGAGATTCTAAATTAGAAGCTGTGTATCCTTGTCTTGTTCCCAATCTAACCTAGCTTCATCCACCTAATCTACTTTTAATATGGACATTGCACAAAGTAATGCTTCTGTGGATGCATCCCATGTGGATAGTGCATCTGCTACTACATTATCTTTACCCTTCTTGTAGATGATTTCAAAATTATAACCCAACATCTTGGTTACCCATTTTTCTTGTTCCTTAGATGATAATCTTTGCTCCAAAAAGTATTTGAGACTATCATGATCCGTTTTCACCTTAAAGTGTCCACCCATCAGATAAGGCCTCCATTGTTTAACTACATGAAGAATAGTCATCATTTCTTTCTCATAGACAATTTTTTGTAGATTCTTACCTTTGAATTGATGACTTTAAAATGTAATGGGTCTTCCTTCCTACATTAGTACTACCCCCAATCCAGACCTAGAAGCATCACATTCAACAGTGAATGTTTGTGAGAAGTCTGGAGTAGCCAAAACTAGAGTGGTGCAAATAGTTAATTTTAGTTTCTCAAATGCTTTGGTGGAATCATCATTCCAATGGAAAGCATCCTTCTTTAGCAATGCAGTGAGTGGAGCTATTATGCTGCCATAACCTTTCACAAATCTTCTATAGTAACCTATTAGTCTAAGGAACCCTCGAAGGTTTTTGAGAGTTTTTGGCATGGGCCATTCCATTATCGCTTTGATCTTCTGGGGATCAACTTTGACCACTTCATGGGAAACAATGTGACCGAGGTACTCTACCTCCTGTACTCCAAAATCACATTTAGATGGCTTTACATAAATTTGGTGCTTCTCCAAAACTATCAACACCTATTTCACATGTTGCAGATGTGCTTCCCATGTCTGACTATAAATAAGCATGTCATCAAAGAAAACTAGCACAAACTTCTTTAAAAAATGCCTAAAAATAGTGTTCATCAAGCTCTAAAAAGTAAATGGTGCATTTTTAAGACCAAAGGGCATTACCAAAAACTCATAATGGCCATCATGTGTTCTAAAAGTAGTTTTATGAACATCTTCATCCTTGATTCTAATTTGATGGTACCCCGAGCGAAGATCCAATTTTGTGAAATAATTAGCATCATGTAACTCATCAAGTAAATCATCAATTACTGGAGTAGGAAACTTATCTTTGATGGTGTACTTATTAAGTTCCTTATAATCTGGGCACATCCTCCATGTGTCATCCTTCTTCCGCACCATGACCACTGGTGATGAATATGCACTTTGGCTATGCTTGATGATCCCTGCTTATAGCATCTCATGGACCATCTTTTCAATTTCACTCTTTTGTGCATATGGATATCTATATGATCTGATATTTGGTGGTTGACTATCTAGAATTAGTTGAATGGCATAATCATGTTCTCTTTTTGGTGGTAGTCCTTTTGGCATGGCCCCAAAAATAGATGAGTGGTCTTCAAGAATTATTTATAGATCAGGATGTGTAGATACCTGTGTGGGTTGAACTTCTATGGATCATAATCATGAAATAATTCCCTTTGCCCCCTTTTTTAGCATCTTGGTCATCTGATTTGAATTAATCAATTATGGATATTTTGCATGTAATCCATGTAGTTCAATTTTCTTACCTTCAAAATGAAAGTGCATGAATAGTTCTTGGAAGTTCATCTCAATGGTACCTAAGGTTGTGAGCCATTGGACTCCCAAAACAATGTCTGTGTTACCCATGGGAATAGAAAACATAGGAGAGTCAAGATTATACCCACCCATAGTAAGCTTAATACTATGGCATTTTCCTAAACAATTAATTATGCCACCATCTACAATCATGACCTAAAATTTTGGTGCTGGGTAGATGAAACAATTCAATCGAGTGGCCAACTTATGGTTTATAAAGTTATGTGTGCTCCCTGAATCAATCAACACTCTCACCTTCTATTTCTTGAGGAAACCCACCACCTTAAGAGTTTGTGGAGTGCAAATACCTGAAAGTGCATGACAAGAGATTGTAGGTTGGGAATATTCAAGTACCTCCTCTATATCTTCCTCATCATCATTGGAGGCATCATCTACTTCTTCATCTTTGTTTGGTCCCTCAATGTAGAATAAATTCTTCTCAGCACATCTATGTCCTTTGCTCCACTTGCTATCACAACCAAAACATAATCCTTTTGCATGCTTCTCTTCAATTTTTTGAGGGGTCAATCTAGTAGGTAGAGGAAATGTTGGTGAAGATATGCTATGATCTTTGAAGTGAGTGAATGGTTGCTTCTTATTGGCTATGAATTTTTCCTCAGCTATATGTGCTAGGATAATAGAATCAAAAATATTAAGTGGATTAAACATGTGTACCTCATATTGAATGTGGTCCTTGAGTCCACCCAAAAATAGGTCATTCAAGTTTGCTTCAAAAATTATCTCCACACATAAAGATAGGTTCTAAAAATGATGAATATAATCCTTGATAGAGCTAGTTTGCCATAATTTTTCTAGTTGGCTGAAGTAATTCTCTATCACACTATTTCCATAGTGTAATTGTAGCTCCTCTATAAAACTGACCAGGTGACATTGAGAGTCATCTTTTTCTTTAGAGCACACAGCCATAGATACCAAATGAATTGATCAGGTTCAAGATACAAGGATGCCATGGTAACCTTCTATCCACTTGGAATCTGATGTAGGTTGAAAAAACTCTCCATTTGGTTGAGCCAATTGAGTAGATCTTTTCCATCAAATTTGTGCATATCCACCTTTGGTAATAAGTTCCTCTGTGGCCATGGAGTTAGATTTGAAGTAGACTGGTTAGGAGAACCACCCTGGTGGGTTTGTGAAATAGAGCTAGCTTGATTATTTGATTGATTAATGTTCAAATCCATCATGATATCTCCCAAACTATCTTGTATGTATTGCATATTAGATTGTATGTCTTGCACCTCACTCTGAATGCCTTGCACACTATAGTCAAGCTAGTTCACTTTGTGATCTATGTCAGAAAATCCTAGTAAAAAGGGTCTATTACATCCCCATTTTGACTCCATCTCTTCCTTTTAGGACTTTTAAGTGGATTTTTAGCACCCTTCCCTCAGCCCCGAGTTTGTGGACCTGCCATAAAAGGGTTTTACTATGTCAACCCTTATTGGCACTTTTGACCCAACTTTGACCAAGTGATTTTGGAATTATATCAGGCTGAAATCAAAATATACAAAGAACATACCATATCCAAATGTTTCTAAGCTTTCCAAAAATGTAAATAACTTAGAAAAATTCTTTGAATTGCGCACTATAGAGCAATTTTATGAAAAACCATAAAATAGCAATAAATTTTGTAAAACAGATCCAAATGAGCTAAAATTATAAGGGAAGCTTAATTTGATTATTTTTCACCTCTAGTAAAAAAATTTTAGAGAAATTTGTAACTATTTTTTTATATATCACAAAATTTAAAAATTTAGTGTTTCACCCACAAGATTGCCCAAATCACAGCTCTGATACCACTTGTAATGAAATTACTTCAATAATTAAGTATAAAAATAGAATTATATCCAAATATGATTGAAATATATCCAAATATATGATAATAGATAAGTCACTTCGAGGGGGAAACCTTCATAAGCTTCAATAAGAGCAGAATTCACAATATGATGATAAATGATTACCCACTACCTCCTATATATAGTCTATTTAGGCCATGGTTACTCCATAGTCCAACCTACTAATCAAAAGAAAGAATAGATAAATTTAATATAATGTCAAAGAGGGATAATTAAGCCACAAGTCAGCTAATACTATCCTCATACATGTGATAGGTTATGGATGTAGCAACGTAATGACCCAATAAGAGCATGCCATTTGACACTCAATCATAATGTTTCAAAGTTAAAAGAGAAGTTACAGAAGGTCTATGACCCAATGATCCAATATCAACATGTAACTTGGCACTCAATCATTGTATTATAAGGATCTTACTATTTTTTCAAGTTTCATAACCTAATTTGAATGTGCCACTTGTCATTTGATCATTACATTTCAACTTATAAAGAAGAGTGACCCAATCAAGACACACCATGTGGTACCTAGTTGCAGCTTTATAAGATCCTAATTGGTTTCAAGATTCCTATTAGAGATCTTGATTGCACCCTTATTGGAAGTATAAGTGTTTAGGTCCTACTTCCAAATCTAGCTCAACATGGGGCTAACCCCAAGTTATGGGTATCATATAATGGGGTTAGACCTCTAGGAGTTTTAATGAGGCTAGCTCCTCTGATGCATCATTTAGCTCATTTACACACTACTAAAACATAATAATGAGTAGAGAAAATGGAGAGAGAGATAACATGAAAGGGAAACCTAAGCTAAGGATGGTGATGCACCTAAATTATGGTTTAATCCACTCTACTTGACTCTTAAACACTAATGAAATAAGCACAAGACTAGATCTAGGATTCAAAATATCTATCATACATCAATGTTTCATGAAGAGGTACACTAAATGATCTAAGTTGAGGTAAATTATGGAGAGGTATAAAGAAAGACAATAACCAATCACAGTATCCATATGCAAGATTCAATCAAGAGATGTAGAACACTAAACATGACCTGCATAATAAGATGAACTAGTAACTAGGTGAGATCATGACTTGGCAAGGGAGAAATCTCTACCACATATGTAAATTTGACATGTACACACTATACCAGAACAATGAAATATAAAATAGTCTTGTATTCATCTCAAGAGGTTCCAAGCTCCATCTTGGAAGAGTTTGGTCATGCCCAAGAGAGGGAGTAGAGAAAATATAAGAGGATCCATTTTTTGGCTCAAAAGCCTCTATATATAGTAGAAAAAAAGAAAGAGAGATGGGAACATGTGTTGGAGACTAGAGAAAGGGTCCTAGTCATGAGTTAATGTGGTGACATCTCATTTTCTCCTTTTGTATGCATGGCTTCCTCTAATCATATTTAATTCTTATCAACAAGCTTAAATTCCTTTGTTTCCATAATCAATAGGCTCCTCTCATTTGTTAATAGATTTACTAGAGTAAACTATTTCTTTTGGGATGATGACAAGGTATATTTGAACAAAATAAATGCCCTTAACTACCTCTCCAACTATCATCTCACCAACTTGGGACCCTAAGCCCACTTGACTTGTTCATGAGAGTCAAACCCTCGAATCTTGAAATTGACAATCATGTTATGCCTTGAGCAGTGAAGTACCTATTTTGTCAATGATGGAGCCATGTCAATTGATGAGACCCTTTGCATTAATCACCCATATCTATCTCATGATCATATATCTACTATAGATTGAAAACTAATCTAAGGTTATTAGCTTTCTTATAGTATTTACATTAATATAGATCTGTAGTCATATAAAATGTCAAAATTGGTATCTTAAGTGTGGCTTCTGACACCCAACCCATAGATCTTTCTTTCATGATCTCATGAGCCTTTTAGACACCTTTTTACTTATTCTTAGTCATCTTAAGATTTCTAAATGATCATTCCACTTCAGCCAGGTAGTATTTCCCAGGCCAATCCTATCCCACTAGGTCCTGTACCTATAGGATGGGAGCACCCAACTTAGACTATAACACCAGACCCTAGGGTGTCCTATTTTAGTGTTCCTATCTAATTATATTTTGAGATCAAATAGTTATTTCCTTCTAGTTCTTATCCTTCATCTTGTTAGCCTAGCATAAATACATTCGACCCATGACCAATAAATATCTATAAAATCCCATTCAAAGCTCATTTAGAAGGAGGTTGGCAAATATTACAAATCAAGAAAGAATACAACAAACAATACTAAGTTAAATTTCCCTATTCTCTGCATACAATCATATCCAAATCCTCACATCAGTCTCTAGCCACCTCAAGCACACCCAATTTAGCATTTTTTCATCTATATTACACTATTACATAATGTACATTAAGTGGGAGAAATACATATGTCTTGATCCCTCTTTAATTTATTAGTATGTAGGCAATGTGCCCATACAAGGGGTGTAGATACACGTTCAGTGAATTTTACACACATTAATCCCCCCTTCTTTCTCAAGTTTTATCAAAGCACAATAAAGTCTAGGATTTGAATATTAAATCAACTCTACAAGGAGTATATAAATTTTCAATATTTGATATTTTATAAGTAGGCTCACATAAGGACAAATAACAAAACCCAAAAAACTTAGGTATTTATGAGTAGTTTGGAAAATAGTGGTAGAATAGGACAATAACACTAGACCCCATGGTGTCCTATTTCGATGCACCTATTCTTTCACAAAATGAAAGCTAGATCTTGATTTGTGACACTATCCCAATCCTACATAGCCAATATTAGACCCTAAAATAGTCATTTCAATTCATTTTAAGCTAAGTCTTATTTTTTACATTTTTATTATTATTTATAAAAATGGTAAAAATACAAATAAATTATACAAATAAGTGATTAAATTATTGCAATATTATTTACTAATTTATTCAATCCATACCTTTAACTAAATTAGGAATAAGACTCCAATATTCCCAAAATAGTTAAATTATTTAGTAAACCTAGCTTACTTCATTTGTGCATAGAACCCCTATAAAACCTAGGGAAAATTCCTTGCTGATTTTTATAATATTTTTTCTATTTTTTTCTGAATATTTAAATTAAAAAATCACATTTAATTTTTAAAATTACCTTAGTAATTTAAAAATAATTTCATTCAAAACCTAGTTGCCTATACTAGGTCCTGATATTTTTCTAGTATTTTTCTATTTTTTTCCTACATATTTAAATTAAAATTTCACATTTAATTTTAAATTTACCTTAGTAATTTTTAAAATAATTTCATTCAAACCTTAGTTGCCTATACTAGGTCCCATTATTTTTCTAATTTTTTATGCATGTTTAAAATAGAACTTCACATTAGATTTTAAAATTTACCATAATAATTTTAAAAATTATTTCTTTCAAACGTTAGTTGCCTATACTAGGTCCTGGTATTTTTCTAGTATTTTGCTAATTTTTTCCTACATATTTAAATCAAAATTTCCCATTTAATTTTTAAAATTTACTATCATAATTTTGAAAATCATTTTCTTTCAAACCCTAGTTGCCTATATTAGGTCCCAGTATTTTTTTTATTTTTTTCTTGCATATTTAAATCATAATTTCTCATTTAATTTTTAAAATTTACCATCATAATTTTGAAAATCATTTACTTTCAATCCCTAATTGCATTTACTGTGTCCCTTTCCTTATGAGGTATCACCTTACATCCAATTTAGATTTCACATTAAATTACAATGGATCTTACTCATTTCAAAACATTTTTTTGCAAATAATAAGGAATTCATACTTGGTCCTATCATGTATATGAATGATGAATTTTGCTGTGTTAATGCAAAGCTTCATTCTTTCCCTTTTATGCTTACTTTTCATAATATGAGATGATATTAAGAAAGTTACTACTAAACATTTTAATATCCCTTTCCTTTAAAGCAATGTAAACTTTTCTTTACTACAAGGCTTCATTACATACTTTCTCTCTCTCATGTTTAATAATTTTCAAGTCTATCTTGCTAAACATATTAGAAATGTCATATCACAAGTCAAAAAAAATTATGCATTAGTGCACAATTTCATTAATTTTTAAACATGATATCTCTCTATTATGTGTAATTCAATTAAGAATAAAATCTTACATACTTATAGGATCCATTACATAACCTAACAACCACCTATCAAGTTTTAATGTCATATCTTATGCACAAAAAAGAATTTCCTTCTCCTCCTCTCCCCCAAGAGATTGATATCTACTTTTCCTCTAACCACGTCCATGTTATCACCCTTCCAAGAGGTGAGGTATCATATGCTATTGTTCCTAATGCATATATTCAGTCTATAACTTCTTAAAATGCTCTTCAACATATGTGCTTACATCTTCAATCAAAAGAAACTAGGGTTTACACTTGTGAGACTCTAAGGGATCAAATCACTAGTACGAGCAAGTTAATTTCAGATTTACAAACACAAAATCATCTATTACATGAAAATACCACAATATTAGAAAATTATATTATAATACAAAAGCCTCAAAGGCACCCTAGTGTGAATCATGTATATGCACCTTCACCTAGTCAATTGGTTTCAAGAAATGTTATAAACCAAAATAAGAAATCAAAACAAATTAACTTTACAACTAGTGATTCAAAAATCATTCAAATATCAAATAAGAGTTAAAGTGAGGTACTAAGAGAAATGATTAAATCTAATTTGATCAAACTACCTCCTCTACATTCAGTGAGAAGATCTAGATATTATTGTGCATATCATAGAATGCATGGGCATCACATAGATTCATGTTTGGTATTGAAAAACATATATAATATATCATTGATAATGAGGACCCTATACAAGGTAAATTAGTAAATCAATCCATAATGACATAGGAACATATTCATAAAGGGTAAATTTAGAAACAGTATAAAAATGGTACCAAAGCATAACTTATAACAATAAAAGGATCAAATAACAAAATCAAAGTAATAAATAGTACCACAAGTATAGATAAATCACAAAAAAGATGCAAATCTACCTCTCCAAAATGAGGCTCCATTTTCAAAGAAGTATGGGTTTAGTCAAAAATATCTACAATGATTTGATTATCAAGGTCAAGGGTTAGGCAAGCATGCTCAAGGCATCACTACTCCTATTCTAGCAATTGATAATGTTTGTCACCAATGTTTGGGATTTATTGAACATCCTAAGGCAAATCATTCACAAACATAATTTATCAAAGGAAAAGATACAGATACAACAAAAGTAAATATTAGCATTCCATTGGTTTAAAATCAAGATGATAATGATGAGTGGAACAATACATGTTATTATGATTTCCAAGATATCGATAATGAATCCAACTATTTAGAGTCATATTCATATCCATTCCATCATGCTTAAAAATCATGCATGATTCCTTTGTTTGATATAGGACACCATGATAAGGAGTCTCTTATGAGACTCATTGGTTAGTATCATTTCTTCTCTATCTTTCTTGTACATAACTTTTTCAAAATTACTTGTATATAGATTATTTTCAATTACTTATACATAGTATCCTTTTGATTTATTGTACATAGTTATTTAAAAAATACAAAAACATTTAAATAACTCAAAATACTAAAAACATTTCAACTATATGCATTCTCCATGCTTTAAATTTCTACTACCATATTATACTTACATTTATTGTTCTATAATATTGTTTGTTGATTTATCTACATTACCATGCTTCACTTGTTCTTCTTTGAATGTGTGCAGTGACACCCAAATCTTTGATTGCTTCATTCTACACATTGAGGGGGCATCCTACTTCTACTTTAAAGACATACATCAATATCTCTACCCACTAGGGGAATCTTATACATGACTACACCATCCAGGTTATGTCATTCCTACACCACACACTCTAATTATCTTGATGATGTACATTACTTACTAGCTTACATATATTATTCCATCGACATTCATTAGTGTATATCACTTGTTTATTTATTAGTACATACCTAATCTTGTACTCTATGTCTTTCATACTTTCACTTCTTGATTTGATTAGTTACATGCAATTGTATTTCCTATATTTACATGTTTTCCTACCTTGCTTTGCATAGCTAGATGTGATTGCATTTCTTAGTTAGTTTTTTTACTCTTATGTGTGCCCTAGGACATTTTATAATATCCTTTACTTGTACTCTTCTATGTCCCTTTGGCCCTCATGCCAACCTTTCTTATTTTCAAATTGTATGTGTATGTGGGAATTTGAACATGCCTAGTATGCTTTCTTTTTAGTTTGAGTGACATGTGCCCATGTCCCTTGTTTGATTGGCCCCTTGGCCACTTTTTTATTCTTCTTGCTTCTTACCTTGCATACTTTTTTTCTTTTCAATTGTTTACAATTACATGATCCACATCATGCATTCTCTTGATTTCTTATATGCCATGATGAACATCATGCTTCATCCTTCCTTGATAATTAACAACTAACCAGACTTCCAATTTTGATTCACTATATTGCACATGTTGTTATATTGTTATATTTATCTAGGAATACCCCTATTGGTCTAATAATCTCTCATATAAATCATGATATATCTTGTCAATTGTCATTGATATATCATGTATTTTTAAAGCATAACACACTTGCAAGGCTCTTTTTTCTAAGGATAGTCATTACATGGTATTCATTCCTACCCTCAAAAGAGGGGGAAAAAAATAGGGATTTTTTCATAGATATCAGAGCCTCTAGTTTTTAAAAAACCTAGAATAATATTTAGACTTCAAACTAGGGAAATTAGACCAGATAGATAGTGACAATTATAGAATAATCTTCAAAATCAACATAGGACAAGAGTACCAAGTTTGGACTACAACACCAGATAGTAGAGTGTCTTATTTTAGTGCTCCTATCTAAATAGAAAAAAAACATATTTTCTATAAATAGATACAAAAATAAGACTAGTTATAGTTTTGTTAGCAATAGTTCAGTTTAGAATCAACAATTTTAGTATAGTTTTTATTAGAGAATCTAGATATAGGGGAATCATGCATGACATGATGGATCTCACTTCCAATTTTAGATATAGAAGTTGGTATAACTTCCAGATCATAATCCATGTTATAGACACTAGTGATTGGGAGAAAAGTGCATGACACATTTGATTTCTCTTCTTTATAATTTATGGTATTACTTAAGCATTCTTAGTAGTTGGAGGCCTTATTCCATCTATAGGTGGTTGGCATAATTTTTGAGTGGCTTTCACATAAGCCTATTCCCTTATTTTAGAATGGCTTTCATATATATCTAGCATCACCCCACATCATTTAACATCACAATAGGTTTTTTATTGGTTTGCATACCTGGTGAGGTATATTCATTCCTTTCTCTTCCTCTCTCTCTTACCTAAATTTTTGTAAATTTTTACTTTAGACATAACATGTATAGTAAGAACTAATCTACTCCTAATTTTTTTTTCAGATTTAAACTTCATGATGTGCTCTCTCTATTCACACCTAACATCACACAACTTCATGGGCTTTACCATTGCAGGTAAGTTTAGGTATGCTTTCTACTTTTCCTTTATCCTATATTTTTCTATGTTGCATCATTAGAATAAATAAGGGGAAAATGGAGTCATATAAAATATCAAAATTTTTAGGTTGAGTGTGGCTTATGACACCCAACCCATAGGTATTTCTTTCATGTTATCATGACCCTTCTAGACACCTTTGTGCTTATTCCCAATCATCCCAAGCTTTCCAAATTATCATTCCACTTCAGCCAGACAACATTTCCTAGGCCAATCCTATCCCCCTAGGTCCTTCACCTATAGGATAAGAGCATCCAACTTGGACTATAGATCTAGACCCTAGGGTGTCTTATTTTAGTGATCATATCTGATTATATTTTCAGATCTAACAGTTATTTCCTTTTGTTTCTTATCCTTCATCTTGTTATCCTAGCATGAATACATTTGACCCATGACCAATAAATCTCTATAAAAGCCCATTCAAAGTTCATTTATAATGAGGTTGGAAAATATTATAAATCAAGCAAGAATATAATCAAAACCACTAAGGTAAACTTCCCTATTCTCTACATACAATCATCTAATATAGCTACAAGCATATCCAAACCCTCACACCAGTCCCTATCCATGTCAACCATACTTATTTTAGCATTTTTTCATTTGAATTACACTATTACATAAAGAAAATTAAGTGGGAGAACTACATATGGCTTGATCCCTCTTTAGAGTATTGGTATGTAGGTAGCGTTCCAACACAAGGGGTGTGGATAAATGTTCAATGCATCTTACACACACTAACCCCCCTTCTTTCTCAATTTTTATCAAAGCATAATGAAGTCTAGGGTTTGGAGATTAAATTATCTCTATAAGGATTTTTGCATATTTTTAGTAGTCAAGATTTTATATATAGGCTCACATAGGGATAGAAAATAAAACCCAAAAAAATTAGGTCTCTATGAGTAGTTTGGACAACAATGGTAGAAGAGGATAATAGTACCAGACCCTAGGGTGTCTTATTTTGATGCTCTTATCCTTTCACAAAATGAAATCTAGATTCTAATTTACGACACTATCCCAGTCTTGCATAGCTAATATCAGACCCTATAATAACCGTTTCAATTCATTTTAAGCTAAGTCTTATTTTTACTATATTTATTACTATTTATAGAAAGGTTAAAAATAAAAATTAATTATACAAATTAATGGTTAAATTATTGAAATATTATTTACTATTCCAGACCCTTAACTAAATTAGGAATAAGACTCCAATATTCCCAAAATTATTAAATCAAGATATATAAACTATATAGCCCCTTTTTCTAGATTATAATAGGTATAAATAGATCCATTCTAACTCTGTAGAAACTAATAATTCATTATATACATAGATCCTTCTTAAAAATGGAAAACATAGTTGAATAAATAACCTTGTAGACTATAGATTTATGAATCAATGTTTTGTATTTAGCTTTAATAATGGTCCCATATGTTCCTTATATCTTACTACATTAGTGTGTCCCTTTAATGGCATTTAGCTGAGCTCCATTGGAGATGGGATGACCCTATAAAACCCATTTTATTTGGTAAAAATAATGGTTCTTGGTTTGAATCCCATCAAAAGTCTTGTACTCACTTTTTAATTATTGGCTATCAACCATGACTTGGATTATTAACATATTGACCGTTGCTTACTCTATTGATCTTGATTTGTATGATTAAGTGCCAACCATCAATCTTGCCCTTGACTTGTCAAATTTGTCCAAGATTATGCCATATATGAAATGTGTGTTAGTTCTTAGGACTCATTATCAATCTACAACCTCACATGCTTATTCCACATGTCAAAATCTTGAGTGCCTTGAGTGCCTTGACTCATGTCACACCATTGAATCAAGATATATTATTAAGCGAGGACCATTAGATTTATTGGGACCTTTTTTTGAAATCCAAAATCTACTTTATTAGATTAAAATTGACATCCACACTCCCATCAAATAATGTTCACATAATTATCATTGATGTTCACATGACCATCAAATTTAATCTCAAAATATTTGGTTTTGCTTGAGACTAAACTTGATGTTAACATGAATGTCTTATGATATAGGTACATTTTTTAAAAGATTATAACTTGAGCTAGATATCTCACATAAACATGAAAATTTTAGAGGATGATCTTGGTATGTGAACTATAATAATGCATGATCCATTGTTTTGTGTGAGGTTTTCTTAGCAAGATAAAAATTGCACAATTATAATGGTCTATTTTCTTTTGTGTGACATCTTGGTGATACTATGGCTTAAAACAAACTTGAAGAACTCATCTTTTGATCAATCCTTCAAGTTTATAATGGATTCATAAGACTTATGCAACCTATTCCATGCTATTGAATTCTTGAGACATATGATAACTTTTTTGGATCCCTCTATTTTATAATCTTAGACCTATTTCAAAGCCTTTTGATCTATTGCTTCACATTAACTCTACTCAACTTTTCAAAGCTTGGTATGTCAGCTAGAAATGGCTAATAAGTCCCATGATAAAGTGATCCATTCATAACATACCACTTGACACTCAATCACACTATTCACACCCTTATATTTAAGGTGTAATGTTCAATATCTCAATGCTTTGATTGCATGAAAAGATGACACCTAGAAATTAGTCACTTAAATCTTGGATAGCTAGATGCCACATAGAGGACACTCAATAGCGAGAACTAATAGACTAATGACACATGGACCCCTTTTCTCATGGAAATAATGCAATCAAAGGAAGATGTAAAACCTAATGAGGATCGATTCAATTATAAGATGACACATAGCTAAGCATCATAGTAGTTGGGTTCAACAAAGGTTTCATATAACAAAGTCATGTGATAACATGAACCAATGATATCTTGCAACTTATAAATTTGGTAAATTTCCTAAGGCCACATTAGCCCAAAATAAATGGGTTCAATCTTTGTAATGTCAAAAGGAAGAGTGATCCAATCAGAAGGTGACATTTGGCATAATATCATGAAATCTACCTAGATATCCCAATATTTGAAATAAAAGGATGAAGTACATAGAAAGGTGATAAGTGTCAAACATGTGTTAAATATGACACATATCTATCCAAAAAGTTCTAGTTGTTAGTTTTAATTAAATTTTGATGGGGTTCATTTCATTGTTTATAAAGCCAAGTCACATCAAGGGAAAAGCCAAGCCTATAATGAAATGCCATATGGACAAGCTAAAATTAGTGATAGGCTAATTTTCAAAAGTGGATTTTTGAAGCCATTAAAATAAAACCAAAGAGACGCCTAGGCTTTAATTCCAAGTTAAATACACTTGAAATTTATAACTCATATCTTTCAATTCTAAATTCTAAAAAAAATCTATAATTTAAAAAAATTTAATTTAGGGCATTACATTCACTTTTAGTTGTGATCTACTAAAGAACTCCCAAGTGTTATGTGTAATTTTTTAAGGACTTATATGTGTTAATTCAATACCAAGACAATCTAAAATCTCATTAATCAAAAAATCTAGAAACCATGGCTAAAGCTAGAACATCTAGAGCCACCAAACTAGAACAAGTTCCATTCCTCTATTCATATGGGACAAACATCATCTTCCAAGACACCAAATTTAATTCTATTACACTAGCTACTAAATAAATTTGTTATAATGATCTATTCTACCATGTAAGAAAAACTATAAATAGGTACAATAATGATGAGGAAGGCCCCATTGATGCAAAATATAAGTCGTATATCTTGGCACTAAAGTTTGTAGGATTTCATAAGGCTGCATCTAATCTAGAAGTCCTCTCCTACATAGACTTAGTCTACCAAATGTTTCTCTAATTAGGTGTGTAGACAATATGATTAAGTATTTTAATTTTGGTAATGGCATTAATTTCATAGTTGGGTTAGCTTTTTAAGCTCATTAAAAGTTTCCTAGACTAGATATTATTTACAATCAAGAGAGTGTTACCAAATGATTTAAAACACATAACATTAGATAAGTTTTAAGAAACTAGGTAGAAATAAAGGGGAGGTTCATTTGAAAATCTAATATCAACTAGATCCACATCACCTAATTTAGGAAGGGGTAAAAATAGGGATGGCTATGATGAACAAGTTGCATGGGGTTGAGGATAGAGGCCATGTAGATGAGAAGTGGGTTCCACTTATATCCATGGTCATAGATGATGCCCAAACTCCCCCTTTTGGAGAAATCATATCCTAAAACTTGGGAAATCACATTAGGAAGGTCATATACAACCATGGAGATCACTTTTATATGATTTCTTACCTAATAGATGCCATCTGTGCTACCCAAAAGTTACCCTAATTCACCAACTAGGATCTGAACCTAAGGTAGATTGTGCATATTGTCTTCTCAAAGGTAAGGATCTATAAGTACAATTAAGATATGTGGGACATTAATGATCATTTATATCTAATAGTGTCTAGGGACATCCATGAGAGGTCAATGCCCTAGCTATTATAATAAATTAGAATAACACTCAGAACCCTATGATCATACTGGTAGTATATAGACTTCATGATAATAAGGGTAGTAAGAATTAAGACATCCCCCTTTAGGTTTCCTACCATAGTGATAGACAAGCTGGATAAGAAAGAGATTACCTTTTAGATACTCATAGGTATAGATGAATTATGCAATAATAATAAAAAATGACTAGTTCATCCTCAATTATCCAACATTGACTAATTTAAAATTGAGAACTAGAACTTAGTTATTGATTTTTACAAACAATGACCCACCTTTGGTTTATAAAAAATGATAATAATAGGGAGTGGGACCCTAAAAATATAACATTCAAACATTTTAGTAATTACATGAAATCTCTAATCATCACTTACCTTCATGAGCCTAAATATGAATACCAATTCTACATCAATGCATCTAATGACATAAAGGTGAAGCAGAGACTAAAGGTTTCTAATATCCCATAGGTAAAAGGGATGTTATATGATTCTAGGTTTTACCAAGTTTTTTAACATTAGTATAATTAGGAAGGAGTATCAACATTTGTATTTAATACTACTAGTACTAAGGAAGAAAGGTTGACTGACCCATAACTTAGTGAGAGTATAATATAGGAATTATCTCCTACTTTAGAAAAGCAAGTAGCTGATATAGAAATGAAAAATAAACAAACTCTAGCACTAGCAACTATAGGAATTATTTTAGTGCAGGTGAGGCCTTCAGTGGAGGCAATAGTTATACCTACTCTAGCACTAGCAACTTCAGCATTAGGGTTTCCTCTCCTACTTCTTGCTAAAGAGGAATAAGATATCATAGGTCAAGAGAATGTTTAGTTACCTACTTCATTATTTTATAAACAACCCTTTATCATATTTGGTTAACCCCCAACATCAGACCATATGAACCTTTTCCCCTATAAGCCTCTCACTAGACCTGTAATCAGACCAATAACTATGATATTGCCCACTATCAACCCCTTTATCATATCATCCACTTCTAGAGTCTTTGTAATGGTCAATTTGCCTCCATTTATATTTGGGCCTATGCTTATACCTAGTCCAAAACTTCCTAATAAGAGGCCTATTGTCATCATCCCCCAAGTTCTTCTATTCATAACTAGTGCTTTAGCTAGCATTAGTTCTTCTTCATCCTCAGGAATGACACTTCTCATTTCATCCCCTAGATTTAAATTTATACTAATCACATCCACAATTACATCCTAGATGTCAAATTTCCAAATATTAACCCCCACTCAGTAATTACCTCCATCTACTCAACCTTTGAGTGGTTTTTTAGATAAATCATGGATAACACAAATGTAATTGGCTATAATGGAGAACCAATATTTGGTCATAATATACCCTCCACAAGTCAGATTATAATTTGAAAAGAGAGCTAGAGTAATGAAGAGATTGACCAAGAGGAAGGTCACCCATCCTAACTAAATAATTGTGTATGAGTTAGAGGAGACTTTGTTCGAGTTGATAAAGAAGAAGAGAGCCAAGCCTGACCAATAATAATAATATGAGGACCCCCTTTCAACTTTAAAATCATATAATGATGTAGGTGCTAATTTAATAAAAGGAGTGAAACAAATATCAACTAACCTAGATTAGCAACACAAAGCCATATTACCAGAGGAAACCATAATAAATGTAGAATGGGTTATGGGAGAATTGCTTGACATGTTGAACATCTTGTCCCAATATAAGGTAAAAGGAAATGAAATATACAATAAGATCTTCAAAGTAGAAGTTGCATATGGGACATATGACAAAAATATAAACAACTTGGATATTTTGATTAGAATGAATAAGTTTGAGGACTTGAATTTGATCTCCTTGGAGGAGTTGAGCATTGTTTAATCCTATATAATTATAGAAGGAAAGCATTCAACTAGTGGATTTATGAAATGAGATCCTTGGGCCAATCTCTCACTCAACAAGGTGATAGAGTCATCATTTTGTGAAAGGAGGCTAAGATAACACACCTTGCCAAAAAGAATGGGTCCATTATTAATAAGGATGCCTTCACATCCTAGTTATATAACTTTATTGTGAACTTTAGAAAGTAGGCCATGTCTAGAGGAGTAACCTTTGGTCAGGAGATGGTATATTTAGTAGCATGTGTTAACCATAGGATATAAAAGGCTATGGAAATTATTTAAGATATAGGACCTCTCCTAAGAATACATGATGTAATGGTAGGGATTATAATCAAACTATTAAAGGAACCTATTATCAATCTAAAATTGAGTGACATCAACTATAAAATATGCTCTGAAGCATGGAGAGGGAAAATAAAAGCTGAGAAACAAGTAGCTAGGAAGCCATAAAATGTCATCATGGGAACCTCTACCTCCTCAACCCCTCTTTGGATATATTTTTATTTATCTAGAACTATCACTCCTTCAGGTTTTTTAGGTTCCCATCCATCCTCTTTTATATTGGGATCTTTAGAATTGACCACACCAGTAGGATCTCAATGCAACACTTCAATAATGAGATAGCCATTTGTTGGGATTTCTCTTACTAATAATCATGTCCTAATTCCCTTTGAATTCACTATAAAATATTCACCTATTTTAATAGGGAATATTCTTTAATTTTATTACATTAAGAACCTTTTCCACTTATAGGTGTCATATATCTAGTTCTCTTGCAATCATCTTAGGTATTTGATGGCCTATATATGGGGATTTTCCCCCTTTATTGTACTTAAAAATAGAATTTTATGAGATTAATGCAAATATAAATAATAATCCCTATAATTTAATCATTTTTTCATATGTTATTATTTCTCAAAATCTTTTCTAATAACACATGATTTCATTTCTTTGAACAGTTAAATCTGATAATAGTGTTTTGAATGCATATTATAACAAAGTTTGTCTATGTATGTCATGTTTCCTTCTATTCTAAAAATGAATGTGCTAAAATAAATTTATTTGAGGTAGCCATTTGAAATCATACTTCTCAGATATATGCATTAGATCCACTCTAGAATCCCCATTGAAGTTATGATACTCTGAGTCCAGCACTAGGATTTCATAGGTGTTAGTTTTATTTGCATTATTATTAGAAGAAACTAAAGGAGATATGTTGGTATTTTTTGTTGCAAATAAAAATTCCTTTTATAATATACCCTACTTCCTTTTTAAACATTTTTTTAATATGAATCACTCTTTATTAATGCTCGTTATAAATATCCACTTATTTTTTTAAAGTTTGGGCATTAATAGGTAGAATAAAATAATAATTATACATCATAACAATACAAAGAAATTTTAGATAGATTGTGTCACTACTAAGTTCTTTTTGTCCCTATAGTAGGGTCTACTTATAGAATAAAGGTGGTGGCCACATGATCATCTAGAAAAACAAAATTAAGCCCTAAGGTCTTCAATTACCTACACTATAAATTGAGAAATATTTTTCTGTTGTTTGCATCATATCCTTAACATAGATATACATCAAGAGGAGAAGAAGCTGGCACTAGAAGGAGGACCTCTTTCCTTGTTTTGAGTAGAAAATTTAGTGTATTTCATTTGAAATATAGCATAATTTATTTAAATACACAAATATTAGGATAAACACTATGATTTATGTTCATATTTTGTATGATATTTTCAACCCTTAAAAGATCCCTGTGAAAAGTGTCTATTCCAAAATATCCTTTAAATATTGGCTCAAGCCTAAAGATATTCTAGCATTTCCCCCTAATTTTTTTAAATTTCATCTAAGGACATTAAATATACACATGTCATTTAATTCTTTGAGTATATCAAGCTCTATTTCATCTATATTTGAAAATTTTGCATGATTTAAACTAAGAACTTTTGATCTATGACAAATTATTGTAAAGATCCATGTCTAAGTGAATTATTTGTGAAAGATCCCTAAGCCAAGGATTTAAAGGTCTAAGTTGAGTACATTCATGTAGCATTAAGATATTATTTGAAAAATTTCACTTTGAGACACTTTGATAATATTAATACACTAAAGGTTGCTTAAAATATCTTGTCTAATGATTGATCTTTTCAGGTTAAACCAAGTTTCTAACAAAGCTTATATAGGTTTTAAAGTTTTGAAGGTCTAGACCAGAAAGGGTAAAATAAGAACACTCTACTTAATTATGGACCCTTTTATGGGGTTATTTTATGCTAATTTTTCTAATCCTTACCTTATTTAGTAATATTTGATGAACCTTTTTAGTAGTGTGAGTTTCTAACATAGATCCTTTGCTTAGCATCCTAGAGTTTCCTAGGATTTGGAGAAAATATCATTATGAAACTAGAGCTCTCCTTATATAAACCCATCGTAAGGATAGATCCAATGAATGGAGATGTAAGAGATCCAAATCCCACCTTACCTCTCTAATAAGCCAACATCCACATCTGCTGCTTTACATCCAACCAGTCATGGCATGGTTATAAGGATCTTCCATAAATATACCTAGACCTATGTATGATTTACCCATAAACCTTAAAAAATACCTCCCTCTCTTCAATCCATCTATGGGTATAACTTCCAAAAATCATATCAAGTCTTTCAAGGTAGCCCTTAGGATTCTAAACATTATCCATGAAGACGTAGCTTATGACTCTTCCCATTCACCTTTAGGGAATTATCCTATGACTACTTCCTTAATTTACTATAGGATTCCATCATAGGATGGAAAAAATTAAATGACACCTTCATCACAAAATTTGGAAGGGTCATTAGTCCTAGGATAATTTACCAATAATTCACCATCTTGAAGTAAAACCTGAGCAAGCTTGTAAGATCTTTTAATGCTAAATTTAAAAATATGTATATCCTCACCACAAATCCCTATTGTCATACAAATAACTTGGCACTAGAAATCTACAAAAATTACTAAGACCTAATGAGTGTTGTCTTTCTATGCAGGGCCATGAACATTAATACACTACCACATGCCTATGTTGAGGCCATACATATTGATGAGAAAATTCACTCATAGGGGTATCCTACCTTTGTTATCCCAAAGATCAACCCAAATTTATCTACTCTAAACCTAGTTCCAAATGCAAATCATAATATATTGACCTTGAATCAGATACCTGACCTCAATCAATTTCCATTAATCCATACAACTCCTAGAAAACAACTAGGATTCTTCAACTGGTCTAATAATAGGGCTCATCCCCAACAATAGTCAGAAATTATTCCCTATTAAAAAATATAACACCCAAAACATTATCCAAAACCCAATCTGTAACATTAATCCTGACTCCTCAAAGGAAACTTAAAAGCAATTCAGAGGATGGTTCAAAATCTAGGCAGTTACTTCCTAAATTTGCAGAGGCAAATGGGAAACACAAGGGAAGTTTTTAACAAAAATTACACATTTCAAAAGTAAAACAAACCTTTTAATAGGTATAACAATAATAATAATAACAACAATGAACCCCTAGCTAATAAGATGCCTAACATAAATATCTATGAATTGGCCTTGCCTAATTGGTATAGGGTATGTAACATGACCTAACATGGAGAGTTAGATTGTATATAATTTTTCAATTATTTCAAAAAATTTTGAGGTGAGTTGTAAAGTCATCATACTATCTAATATAATCAAATATAATACTATAAATTCAATAAATACAAGAGCACTTGACAGTGGGTTCAGCACCACTAAAATGGCCCTCGTGGTCAAAACTTATGAGTTTCCTAACCAAAAATAAAATCAAACTAAAAATGACATGGATGAGATCTATGCTTTCCAAAAATACTACAAGATCAATTATGCCTTGAGTAATATATCATAAAAGGATTATGTAATTACTTCCACACAATCCAACAAATTTGACACACCCCCAGATCATGAAACTAGTAATGATCATCTCCTTCAAAAGGGAAGGATATTCAACTAACTATAGAGATGGATACAACTAGTTCCAAAGGTTAGCACAACATTATGTAAGATATGAAAAAAATTAAATCCAATGTCACTTGACATGAGCTTCCTCAAAACACTGAGCAACATGGTTTACTATTTAAATAATTAATTAAGAAATTATACAAAGGTAAAGCTAAATCTACAAATGTGAATGTGGTAATGTATAAAAGTAAGGCCTCCTTTTTTAAACTATTAGAATTTTTGGGAAAATGTGCATAATTATTTGCTTAATTTTAGAGCATATACTAACATAATCCCACAAGTATTTGTGAAAATATGGGAATGACTCCAATCAATTTTGATAGAGTTATCATTTAGTTAGACAAATCAAAGGTCAAGGTGGTAGGAGAATCATTTAATGTACATATACAATTATCTCATGAACCTGAGATTCAATAGTTCATCAACATCCAAGTCATAGAGATCTTATAATAATATGCAATGTTATTGAGTAGAGACTAGACAAAATCCTTAAATGGATACATGTCCATGGACTCCTCAATTATGTGGTTACCTTGGAGGGTTTTTCCTAATTAGATCTAAATTGAACAAGAGCCATGGATGAAGTTCATGATAATGGAGTACAATGCCAATAATGATAAGGTGAACTTTTAGTCCACCAACTTAGGCATATATGCTCTTGAAACTACTAGTTTAAGTAAGAGTAACCTACTGACCAAAGATGAAATATTATGGATGAAGTAATTTGATGGTGTGAGAGATAAGCAAGGCTCAAGGGTAGGTATCGTATTAACAAATTTGGTTGGAAAACAATACTTGACATCTTATAGACTTCAATTTCCATGCAATAATAACCTTAGAGAATATGAGGTCCTAGATTTAGGACTTCAATTGCCTTCAAACACAAGGTAAAGAAATTGTTAGTATGTGGTGATTGAGAATTAGTCATCAATTAGGTACATAGTCAATACCAATGCAAGATTTCTTATCTTAATAAATATAAATTTAGAACATGGGATTTAATTAAAAAATTTAAAGCATTTAACATCACCTCTATATCCAAAGATCAAAATTAGTTAGCAAATGTGTTGGCTTTGGCAATAACAAATATAGTCCCACCTAAGGCCCTCTAATTTTATAAATTTATAGTCAAAATGATATCATTCCCATTTTTACCTGACAAGGTTGACCACTTCTAAGTGTTTGATGATGATAATAAAATCATTGAATTCATGATTAGTTATGGAGTCTTTGAGTCACATGTAATTGATGAGCAGATGAAGAGTCTTCAAAAGAGGTCAAATTTGATGATGATGGTGTAATCCAACTAAAGAAGAATAGAATTCCTAAGGATGTGGTATCCCTAGAAATGATATTCAACTAAGACAAGATAGTAAGCCTTACCAAAGTGCCTAAATACAATGGCAAAGATTATGAATAAATTAATCTAAGTTCTCTAAGTAATCCCCAAAACATCAACATTAGGCTTGTATGTACCAAAAAAGAAGTAGCCAAAGACACTAAGATATTTTATAGATTCAAGGATGTCCCTACATGGTCTTATGAAGATATAAAATTCTTCAACACCTAGGTCATCACTCATACAATTCCTTTAAAAGAAGCATGCAAACCTTTCTGGCAAAGGCAAAGGCTCATGAACCCTATTCTAAAGCCTCGCATCTATAAGTAAGTAAATAGATTACTAGATTTGAGGATAGTATTTCAGATTATATGTTCCATATAGATGGATAACCTAGTCCTAGTCAAAAATAAAAATGGCAAAATTTTACTTTACGTAGACTTTTGGAATCTCAATATATCCTTAAAAAAGGATAATTACCCATTACCCTTTTTAGATGAGGTAATTCAAATGGTCAATGACTCTTATATGATGTATTTCTTAGATTGTTTCTCAAGTTACAACCAAGTGTTATTCAACAAAGAAGATATAATGAAGACTACCTTCATAACCAAGTGGGGAACATTCACATATAGAAGGATGATTTTTAGGCTTATAAATGCTAGGGCAACCTTCCAATGTGCCATGGACCATGCATTCTAAGGATTGATTGGTAAGTGCATTATTATTTACATGGATGATTGAACCATTTTATCCAAAAATAAGAAATACCATGTGATGTATCTTTAAAAACTTGTAGATAAATGTATAACCTTTGGTATTTATCTAAACCCTAAGAAGATTATCTTTTGCATAAATGAAGGTAAGATATTATGACACATGATCATGAGGGATGGTATGGCTATTGACCCTGACATGATTAATGTTATTTTTAAGGTTGATTTTCCTAAAAGTAAAAAAGAATGAAAATTATCTTTCATAAAAATTAACTTTGTGCATAAATTCATTTCATGTTTTGCCAAAATTATCAGACCTCTAAATGCCATGTTGAAAAATGATGTAAAGATTGATTGGATGCCCAAGGCTAGGAAATATTTACAAGACATCAAGGAATCCATAGTATAGACACATGTACTAATAATCTTGGATTTTTTTGAATATTTCTACCATTATTATTTTACTTCTAACCACACTATAGCTGTTATATTGACATAAAGGTAGACAACAAAGAACATCCAGTCGCCCTTATGAGTACAAAATTAAAGGATGCAAAAAGAAGATACCCACTCTTGGATAAATAAGTGTATGCCTTGGTTAATCTCATTTTAAAAATTAGATATTATATTCAGAAAAACAAAATTCATGCCATTATACCTGGGCCCAATATTAAGCTTATGCTTAACCAAAATGAGTTAGGAGAGAGATGAGGAAAATGGATGACCAAGCTCCAAGAATACGATATAGAGATCAATTCAACCAAGATGGTATAGGTCCAAGGTTTAATTAAATTTATTACCAAGACTAACCCTCAAATTGATGTTTTACAAGTAGAAGCAGAACAAGTCTTAAGTGAGGAATGATAAAGAGACATCATCTATTACCTATTAAATGGTACTTGCCTACTAGAATTGAAAAAGAGCAAATAAGATAACTCAAGATCAAAATCGAATGAGGAGTTATTCATAGAATAAATATTAAGTAATATATTTAATATTTATCTCTAAGAAGGAAGCTACATACATACTAAATAATTTCCATGAGAAATTAGGAAGTGGACATCCTTCAGATAGAACCACTACCAAAAAAATACATAGAGCAGGCTATTACTATCCTGCCATATTCAAAGATGCACATGCTCAAATTTGATCATGTCATCAATGTCAAGTGTTCAATAGTAGAGAAGTGAGGATAGCCATACCTTTATAAATAGGAATTAAAACTAGGCCATTTACACAATAGGGATTGGACTTCATTAGGGTCATCAATCCTAACTCTTAAGCGAGCCATAAATTTATGATCACAGCCACTAACTATTACCCCAGGTGGATTGAAGTAATAAAAATTAAGAAATGTAGGGAAATTGATGTCATTAAATTCCTAGAGTAGAACATCACAACTAGATTTGAGAGACCTTTATCTCTAATGTGTGATAATGTCCTGAATTTCTAATCTATAGAATTCTTAGAATGGGCCTATGATAACAAGATTATTGTCAATTTTTCCTTGAATCATTATCCACAAGGGAATGGTTTTATATAATCGATGAACAAAAACTTGATGAATGTAATAAATATTCAATAGATAAAAGTCCAAGGGAGTGGTAGTCATTACTAAAATATGCTCTTTGGGTAGACTAAACTAGATTCAAGAAAGCTTTAAAGTCATCTCCATTTTTATTAGTATATGGGCAACAACCAATACTCCATTGCATTACAATTACATACTTATGATTTCATAGCTAAATATATGGACAATGATGAAATAATTTAGTCAATAATATTAAATATCATCTAGATGGAAGATGTTAAATATGAAACCTTCAATAATTTCAACAAATACCAGGATGTAGTCAAAAGTTGGTTTGACAAAAGGGATAAAATCAATATGTTTTGAATATCAAATTTGGTCTTACTGTGGGACAAATCCCATGATAAAAAGGTCTAGCATGATAAATTCACACCCATTTGGATTGGGACATATCAAATTACAAATAAATTAGGTGATAACACATTCAAACTGAAAGACTTACAAGGGACTGACTTAGTTTTACTAGTAATGGATAATACTTAAATCACTACTTCTTGATTACCCCTTAAACCACCACTAAATGACTATGAGTTGGTTTAGTGTAGCATTTGGTAGGAGTATATTAGTTCCCATTCTACTTTGATTTCCTATTGTGTGTTTTCTTTTAGCTATTTTCCTTCCCTAGAATAGTCACTATGTGTTGTAGATTAGCAATAATCCCTCTAGGTAGGGTCCCAATTTTTTATTGTATTTATCCCAAGTTTTAAAATATAAAGAATCAAGGCATTAAATCTCATGTAATACCAATAGATGGTTGTCTAAAGTAAGAGATTGTATTATGTTTTGATTTATAAAAATGAAAGAATGTAATGATAAAGTTGTCATTTCATGGAATATGTGCTTTTATTATGATTATAATCTAGTTCTAACAAACATACATTTGTATGGATTAAGGTATTAAAATTATAAAGGTCCATACATAATGGCACTTAACTTCATATAATAATATTTTTTGGGTGTAACTTAGTCACTAAAAATGAATGGTTCTTAAATAGAAGTTTTGGAAATATTTAAAACTTGGCTGACAAACTTGTTCCCAATGTCCAAGGGTTTGCAAAAAAAAGAGAAAAATGGGTGCATCAATTTTAAATATACTTGACACTATAATATACATTCTCCTAAAGGTGATTCATATAAACTCTACCAGGCCTATGGATGCCTAGTTGGTAGTGGAGCAAGGCCTAGAGTGGAGCCAAAGGGATATTTGACAGGGTTATAAATGCCTGGCTAGTAGAAGAGCAATTCCCAAGCCATCCCCTTTAAAGCTAAGCATAAATATGTATATCTTTAAAAAAAATTGAAGAACTTATATTTAAAGCAATGAAATTTAAAGCCATTGATTTTGAAACCCAAAGGCATATTGGTCAATCAATTCAAAACACACACATGGTATGAATGGTTTTCAAGTTTTTATTCTTTAGTCCTTCAAGTGAAAATTTGTTAGCTATAGATAACTAATTCTTATATTTTTTACATCTATCAAGGGATGATTACTTAATTTTTACATTATAAACTAGGATATATAAATTCTAACATATTTTTATGTTCCCATAGAGGTTTCCATTTATTGAGACCAACATACCCCATTTTCCTAAAAATGGGTACCCTATGAAGTTTTAGGTCATTTATCCTGGGACATACCTTCTTGTTTGATTCCACATGATATAAAACCATTTGCAAGACTTTAAAAGTTTAAAAATCATGTTAGTCCATGACAAATATTAATGGGTACATTTTAAAATGTTTTATTAATGTTTATTTCATTGGTTTTTTAATGATTTAATTTGTTTAAAAGTGTTCTTGCAAGGGGTTAAAATTCAAAAAACCAAAGTATGGTCCCTAAGATGCAATCAAAATTACTTAATTAAGGTTTTTGAATCATAGTATTACTTTGGCTATGTCAAAAATCATAAATTTGAAGGTATGACGTACCTTGATTTTAAGTTTTAAATTAGGGTCCAAGTCAGATTCTGTACTTGGAGTTTATGAATATAGACTTTCCCCTTTTTATTTATCATGCAGTTCACTAACTCTCACATTTTTTACCTTTGTGTGGAAACTTGATGACAACTTAACCTCAATTGACATGAAGCAACATCTCATGCATTGATCACTTAGTCATATAAATTTTGGGACTTAGTCGCATAAATTTTATTTCTTGAAAAAGGGTTATGACCCAATGACCCAATAAAAATGTGCCACTTATCACTCAATTTCATCATTTCAAAGTTCAAAGAGAAGTTAAAAAAGGTCTATGACCCAATGATATAATCTTAGTATGCCACTTGGCACTCAATTATAGTCTTCTAAGGATCTTACTATTTTTTCAAGTCTCACAACCCAGTGACCCAATGGAAATGTGCCACTTGTCATTCGATAACTTCATTGCATCCTTAAAAAAAAAGAGATCTAATCAGGGCATGCCATGTGGTGCCCAATTATAGCCTTCCAAGACCCGATTTATTTCAAGATTCCCATAATAAATTAATCTAATTATAGCGTGCCACTTAGCACTCAATCATGCCCTTCTCTCCCCCATAACTAATGTGTAATGTTAAATATCTTAATGCTTCAATTTCATGAAAAGATGACACCTAGAAATTAGTTAATTAAATCTTGGATAGATAGATGCTACATAGAGGCCACTCGATAGATGGAACCAATAGGTTGATGACATGTAGATCCCTTACCTCATGGTAATAATGTGATCAAAGGAAGCCATAAAACCCAATAAGAAGCAATCTAATCAAAATATCACACATGGCTAAGCATATTAGTAGTCAAGTCCATCAAAGCTTTCATATAACAAAATTACATGACAATTCAAGCCAATGAGAGCTTACCACTTGGCAATCTAGTAGAGTTCCTACTGATGGAAAAAATTATCACATCAATGAATCAACCCTTTTTCCTATCATGAAAGTCAAATTATAATCATACCAGTCTAATCATGTGGGTTCTAAATGTTCATTTAAAGGATCCTAAAGATGTAAAGGGGTTTTAAATAAATTTTGTGAAAATAATTAACAAGCTATCAAAATAACTTATTCCATTATTATAATTGATAATTTGTATTAATTAAGAATCAGTTGAAAAAGGAATCTATAAACTATTCTACCCAACAAAGATAGTCTATTAATTAGACAAACTCTTAAAGAATATAAATATGATTCTAAAAATATGTGTATGAAAATACACTCAATTACATTTTTCCATGGTTCATATCTAACTTAAGCAAAAGAAAACACTAACAAAAAATGACAAGAAAGATAAATAGCAAATAAAGAATGAAACAATAAATAAATAAATGAACAAGAAAGATAAACATGAAACTTAAAGATAACAATGGATAAGTAAAGCTAATCTAAAACTAAAAACTAAGGAACAATACAATAAAAACTGCTATAAAAGCAATGAACTAAAAGAAAACCTAGATAAAAGATAATCTAGAATAACATAAAAGTAGAATTTAAATAAATCATACAACAAAACCAAAGAATTTAAGCAACTACTAAAGGGATACTAAAAGAAAATATAAATAATAAACTATAAAATATTTTAAACTAAGAACTAAATTAATAGTTATTACTAACCTACTACTAATAAACTTTTGAAAATACTAAACTAAACTATAAGATAAATAAAAACTAAAGATATTAAAGAAAACATGAAATCATCTATTAAAGTAAGTCAAATATTTAAAAATGAGTTTTGAGTCTCAACATGAGAGTCATATTATCATAAGAATATATTTGAAATGAGAACTCCAATATTTTCAATATAAAACTTGAAAAAAAAACAAATCAACAATTGATTAGATCAATGAAGTTTCACAGACAATGCAAAGTGATCATCATTTTCAGGTTAAATACTTTGAATTATCTATATAGGACTATAAATAATAGTCATCAAAAGATATTAGACTTATCAAACTTTAGATAATCAGTAATAGATGACATATATAACTAGATATACCTATGTTGCATAAGTTATTACTCAGCCATTAGATAAAATACCATTGGGTCTATCTGCAAAAGTTATATTATCTCAGATAAATTACATAGAAATAAGAGATAAATGAATGATTTTAGAATAATAATCCTATCTTCAATACCTGTTGAAATTTTATCTTCAAATGAAATTTTGATCTCATTTTATCCTTCAACTTTAGTTATGAAATATGTTATAACTAACTTAAGTTAGTTATTAGTTAAGGTTAAAAAATTGAATTATAAATTCAATTAGTTAATATAAATAATATGGAGAGATTAACTAAGACTCTAAAGTCTTAATTAAATCAAAATATGAAAATGAAATAACTCAAGTACCAATCTTAATGGGTGAGGACCCCATCTTATTAACAATAAAGTAAGACACATAAAAAATCATAAAAATAAATAATAAATTGATGAATTTTACTCTTGTTTAAACCATAATGCAATGTATACTTTAAACTTAAGCATATATTCATTATATCTATTTTATCCATGTTTTCAAAAATAAATATCAAGATAAGTTTTAAAACTGCATCAAGTTTTTAGAATAAAAAATGTTATTCCCAATAATCATTTGAATCTGATAAAACCTCTATAGCATGTTTGTCTTTCTAATCAAGACAAACATTATGTTCTATTTTAGATGTAGGAAAAGGTATCAATCTGGTGTCTATCTTAGATGTATCATCATCAACCTCTGACTTCACCTTTTTAAGACTCTTGAGCTCATTAGGTGTTTCAGATTCTTTCCCTTTTCTAATAGTACTCTTTTCAGTAACATGATCAAATATATCAACATATTTTCTTTTATTGTCAAATCCTCAACCCCTAAAATTCAATCTTTCAAACCCCAAGATTGGTTCACTATGAATCCCTGAAAGGTTTAATCTCTTACATTTCCCACCGAGTTCAGTATTAGATGGAGCAAGAGTATCTAAAATAGTGTCAACGTTCCTAAGGTCTTTAGCATGAGCCACCTCTTTATTTAATTTATTTTATAGTTGAATATCAAGAAATTGATGGGTAAGAAGTGGCTAGTCAACTAGTTCTCCTCTAAAAATAAATGGTTGTAACTATATATAAGGATCATACTCAGGATGGTGTTCGAGAAAATGTAAAGAACTACTTTGGGATTGAGCACGGGCTCTAACTCTTTGCCTAAAAAATCCCCTATGACCTCTATGGTTTCTAAAATCACCATACCCTCTATAAATAGGAAGATAATTTAGAACATTCCAAAAATAAAGATTAAAAGCATCAAAATGGATGGACATTCTTGTACCCCAAGGGAATCTAGGCCCAAAATGCCTAGCACAAAAACTAAACCCACTAGAACTTCAACTATGGTTTGATTAACTTCCTCAATTTGGCCTTTGAACCCACCCTGCATCATTACTATTCTCTACTAGTTGTTCCCACCCAGACATTTTAAAATAAGCAATAATCTAAAAAAATTCCAAGTTCAAATTTTGAGCTTAATGACCAAAAATTATTCATGACCTGGAAACACTACTCATCATTGTGTTGTATCTGAAAAACCAAACTGACTTCCATATTTAGAATTATAAAACCAATTTCATTCTTAAATTATTTCCTTATTTGAAACTAAATCATTCCAAGGAAAATATTCAACAAAAATTATACAACTAAGGAAACAGTAATCACATTTAATTTATTACCATCTTTACAAAATTCTATCATGACTAGAAATATTTAAGGAAATTTTTCCAACTCAAAACAAAAACCCAAACTATGCTAAAATCCAAAAACTCATGGTAATTAAATATGGCTTTTTCAACTGGCTTCAAATTATAACCTCTATCTGCAATAATTTTAAATTATTTTATATTTAACATCTCAACACTGAAACCCAATAATCCATGAGAACAAAACCAATACTAAGATATCTAAAACTTGAAAACCCTTGACAAATTATTATTGCATGCCAGTTATCCTTATATTCTTCATTCATGTAACATATTTCACTATAGATTTGCAATTAAATATTGTAAATATAAAACATGCAAGAAACAAAACATGGGCATTCATGTATACACTGTCTATATCATCTAAAAATCAAAAAATGATGATGATGATAGGAAATGTAAATGAAACCTTGTTTAAAATGTCAATAAACAATTCTGACCAGAACAAGTTTGAAACTATCACAAGTACCTCCAAATTTTTGAGATATATATAATAAAAAACCCTCATACCTATTTTGAGTTCATAAAATATTCAGATGTCCAACAACATGTCTCATAAACATTAACATCCAAAATTATTGCATACGCAAGGTATCACCTGACCAATAAAATGAACAAGTTTTAGTGAAATCTCACCAAAAAAATCAAAGAGTTCAAAAAACTAGAATACAACCACCTCTTGAAAGCTTTGACCCAAAAACATACCATGCTTCAAATATCACAAATATCAAATCTTTAAAACCACATCTTCCCACTTTGTATTTTATTCCACAAGTTCCAATTTTTCAAAGTGCCAACTTGCATGCATATTTTACCATATTTCCATTGAACATAAAAATCACTCAAATGCATCACCTTCTCATACCTTCAAATGAAATAGACTAAAAAATCCATACCTAAAATCAACTTTTAAAACCATATTCAAATCTCTTTGTTCACCTTTCTTTCTACAATTTCTGTCAAACCAAGATTTTGCTTCTACCAAAGCTTTCCAAAATGATAACTGACTCAAGAAAACTAAATTTTATTTGTCAACTTCACCTCATAATTTCTTAGGGATACATACTCACTTCCCATTGGTCCTCACTAACTTTTGCCAAAGTTAGTAGTTTGCGAAAACATTTTAACTAATTTCTAAACTTAGCATTCACTATTCTTTCCTACCAAATTCCATGCTAAATAACATGTTTCAAGGAGATAAGTGAGTCATTAATGCACACCTTACTACCAATCTTTTCAAGATCTAAAACATCTAGAGATATTAAAAATAAATAATGCCACCTTACACAAGCCTCAATACCAATAATATGCCAAGTCACCTTTGTAATCTGTTGACATCATATCTTATTCCAAATATACATGCCAACTCAACTTGTGAGGATAGACTCAAGTGTGTATATCATTCACACTAACATTATGCATCATGAAAACTAGACCATCAACCATGGTCCCATGTTCTTGTTTATTCATAATCATAAACTTAGGATCTTAGAACTAATTAATCTCATATGCATTTAAAACCAAATCATGATAAGGTCCATGCAATGTTAATAAAAAGATAAACTTAGTGAATTAAGACAAAACCTCATAATGAACTAGCATTCCTTTATAAAACTTATAATAATTAATGCATGCGAGGATGAATACACTGTCATTATTATGGAAAGGGTATATAAAACTGACAAGAATATTCCTCAATATTTTTTTAAAATGTCAAAGTTAATATCATGCATCTGAAACTGAATGAGATAGAATCATTTGATCAAGAAAACACATTAAAATGTAAAATCCTTGCTATAACCTAATCAATCACTATTATTCCCAAATAATATCCATTTAAACTGTCGAGATGAACAAGCCATATCTAATCCATAAATAAAAACTAAATCTTATGACAATGACTAATATAGAATTATATGAAAAGGATGCAACAATTGTATCAAAACTAAAATGTAACACTTCCAAACATAACACTTAAATAATACAAATGCATATGAACTGAAACTACCAACTCAATTGTAACTAATCATGAGTATAAAAATATATGCATATTTTATTCATTCATTCACTTTGCTTTTTGAAACCACTAAAACAAAAATAAAATCATCAGTCAATCATTATGATCTCATAATCAAAAATGCATCTACTAATATGTTAATAAATAAAGGGTCCTCAACACAGTTTTAGGCTTTATGACCAAGTCATCATTATGGCAGTAAGTATGATTTTGAAATTTGGAGGGGTATGGAAAATAGGTATAATATTAGTGACCTTGCTAATTAATTTTGTGGAATAAATTTGATTAGTAATAAAATTTTCCTATATATAAAATGTAGATTTGCCTATTGAGTGTGTAGGAAAATCATTTCTTAAGTAGCTAAATGTGAACCCCTAAAAAGATGAATTCAGATAGGGATGGAATGTTCAGCTAGCATGGTACAAAAAAAAAAGAAAATAATTAATAAGGAAGTTTGGGCTAGATGCACAAGCAATTTACAAATGATTTAAGAACAAAATCTGATTATGAAGTAACCTTATACCAACCAAGGATAAAACAATCATGTTATCATTAACTATGATTCTGAATTTGTAATAATATTTCTCAAAATGAAAGGTACTTATAGTATTTATGTAGTTTCTCGTATCCTTCCTTCAAATGTGTTCCTTTTCACTTTAAACCTTTCACTGATCCAATCAAAACAAAGAAATAGAAACAATCAAACAAAAAGAAAAACAACCAACCAACAACAAAGAAAGAGAAATAAAACACAAACCAAAATACAAATAAAAACAAGAAAAATAAACCAAAAGCACTAAACATAAAACAACTTGAAATGGTGGCCATTTACTGAATAACATATCCAATTACCTTCAAAGTCTTTAAGATGAAAAGCATTATTACCAAGTATTGTAGTAATTCTATAAGGTCTAAGCCATAATGTAACAAATTTATGGTGTTTCCCTAGGACCTCATGAGCTTTATCCTAATATAATACTAGATCTCCAACCTTAAATTTCTTATTAGACACCTTTTTATCAATTTTTTTTTAAAGATTTTGCTTAGCCTTTTCCAATTTCTAAAGTGTCGCTACTTTAGATTCATCAAGTGTTATCAAATCATGTAGCCTTTGCTCAATTAAATTTACATCTTCTACGTATTACAAATCAATTTTTGTTGAAAAAATATAGAGTTCTATAGGTAATGTAACTTCAAATCTATATGCTAACATAAAAGGAGAATAATCAGTTGTTACTTTAACAATAGTTCTATCAACCCACAAAGCTTCAAAGATTTTAAGATGTTAATTTCTTTTGTTATCACAAACTAACTTCTTCATTATAGAAATAAAAAATTTATTAGTGGACTCATCTTGAACATTCCCTTGTGGATAATATTTCAACGAATGACTATAACTAATAGAATATTTTTTTAGAAATTATAAAAATTCACTTGAAACAAACTATGGTCCATTATCAAAAATAATTTTATATGGGACTCCAAATCTAGAAAAAAATTGATTTTCTAAAAATGAATCACTTCACCTATAACTAAACTTTTAAGATCTTTAGCTTCAGGCCATTTAGTGAAGTAATATGTGGCTATCGATATATATCTATGACTTACGAATGATAGTGGATGAATATCTGAAATAAAATCTATGCCTGACTTAGTAAAAAAAAAATTAGGAATAACCAGTTTTAAAGGCATTGTAGGTAATCTATCCCTACCAACAAATAGTTGACAAGGCATATAAGAATCTACTAATTTATAAACATCCTAAAATAAAGTGGGTCAATAATAACTAGCTCTTAAAATTTTATAAGATATTGTTTTTGTAGCATAATGTCCACCATAGCTTCCTTCATGACAACCTCTAAGCACCTGCTATATTTGCTCATGAGTAAGACACCTTAATAAAACACCATCATGATTATGGTAATATATATATATATATATATATATATATATATATATATATATATATATATATATATATAAGTTTAATGATTTTAACCATAATTAACATATTTCTTGCTTATTAAAGTTGTTTGGGCAAGATTGATTTTGAAAATAGTAGACTAAGTCACGAAACCAATCATCCTTAGCTAATAGACAATCCCAATCATTTATTTCATGTCTATAATTAAAAATTTTAGAAAATTTAAAAACCTTCATTGTTTTGAAATGAGGTTTAGCATTTAATTTTTCATCAATAGAGAGGACTAAAACATTGATATCTGACGCTATATTTTTTTAGCTGTGTTTTTATAATTCATTTTCTTTGATAGTTCTTGATGTTTTAAATTCAAGATCAAATTCTTGAATACAAAGAATTCACTTAGAAATCCTTCCTTGAATAATTGGTTGCTTTAAAAGATGTGATAAAATAGGTACATTAAATCACATGAGAATTTTATTTCCCATCAACAAATATCTAAATTTGATTAATGAAAAAATAAGAGAAAAGACAAACTTTTCAACCAAAGGGTACTTAGTTTTAGTATCTTTCAAAAATTAGCTCATGTAACCAATAGGTTTTTCTTCATTATTTTTCAAACTCTTGAGTATTTATAGCTCCTATAGCCTTTTTTGTGGCATTAACATAAAGGATAAATGCTTTATTTAAATCAGGTTTAGCAAGAATAGGTGCACTAGCAATGGTATTTTTTAATGAATTAAAATCTAGATCAACATTTTCATCCCAAATTTAAATCTTGTCTTTCTTTAATAACAACTATAAAGGGTTAGAATTATCAGCAAAATTAGAAATAAATTTTCTAAAAAAAATGATTTTACCAAAGAAAGACCTTAAACTTAATAGATCTTTTGGAGGAGTTAGTTACTTTATTGCTTTAATTCATTCTAAATCAATGGAAATACCATCCTTAGAGATTGATTATATGACCCAAAAATTTTCCTTCAGTTACACCAAAAATAGATTTCTTTGGATTTAGAGAAATTTCAAACTTTTTACATCTTGTAAAAATTTCATGAAGATAATCTAAATATTTTTTTCTCTTTTTAGAATGAATAGTAAGGTCATCTAAATAAACTTGAATTATTACACCTATTAAATCATAAAAATCTATGTGCATAGCCCTTTGAAAAGTGGCTTCAACATTCATTAATCTAAAATACATTTGATTATAAGCAAAAGTGCCTCTACATGTGGTAAAAGTAGTTTTATGTCTATCCTCAAGATTTACAATAATCTAATTATAAATTGAAAATTTATCTAATAAATACATCATTTTAGATCCTACAACCTGATGTAATATCTAATCTATACTTGGTAAAGGAAAATTATCTTTAATAATTACTTTATTTAAGTCTCTAAAATCAACACAAAGCCTAATATCTCCATTTTTTTCCTTATAGATAATAAATTAGCCACCCACTTAGAATATGTTACAAGAAAAATGACACCAACATCAATCATTTTATCAAGATCTTTGTTAATGGTGTCCTCTAACAAAGGGATAATCCTTCATATTTTTTGTCTTACAAGTTTAATACCTAGTTTAATTACAATATCATGTTTGATAATATCTTTATTGTAACCTTTAAGATCTTTATAAGACCACACAAATATATCAATAAATTCTTTGAAAAGTTTAATGAATTTAATTTTTTCATTTTTAGTTACTTGTATCCCTAGATAAACATATTTAGGATCATATTCAGTTCCTAAATTTATGGGTAAGGTTTCACCTATGATTCTTCTTGATGGTTCCTTAGTTATAGCAACCTTGGGATGATCATTAAGAGAAAACATAGATTCTAAACTTACTAAACTAGCAGGCAATTTGTTAGTACCTAATTGTAAATAATCACCACAATTAAGTACATAATCATCTTGGTCAAAATAGTTGCCTTTGAGAAATGAATCTATATGTTCATCATAACTAAAAACCATCCAACTCTCTTTTTAAATCAGGTATTTTAGGATGAAATAATTCAATCAAAGGGAAATCAACAGTGGGTTCAATTTCACTAAAACTAGGATTGGAGGAATAAACTGCAAGTTTATCTACTCTTATATTAAATTTTATGAGAATATGGGTAATATTGAAAGCTTCAAAAAAAAATTTTAATGCCCATACCTTTTGATTATAATGATGCAATAATATTTTATTGGTTTTATAAATCTTCTAAATTTGTCTCAAAATTAGTTCTAAGTCTCTAAAAACCTCCAAGTATTTAATATTTAATTCTATGGCTTTCTCTAATCCCAAACATAATGCTTCAAACTTTATTGTATTATTATTATTTTCAAAGAAAAATTTATAATCATAATGAAATATCTTACCGATGGGAGATATGAGAAAAATACCAACACCACTACCTTGTTGAGAACAAGCTCCATCGAAGTAAAGAGACCATAAAGGGTTTCTTTTGAATATTTCCTCATGTTGATTTTCTATTTCATCAACATTCAATAATTGATAAGTCTCCATACTTATTTCTATGTATGAGATATTGGGAGAAGAAGGAGATTCAATCAGAGTACCAGAGAAATATTGTCTTTTAATAAATACAATCTCTTTATTAACTAGAATCTACGTTGCATCTTTACCAACAAATGCTCCAATTGTCTTTGACCAGTCCCTTCCTAATAACATAGCATATATACTAAGAATATCTAAAATTTGAATATTAGTCATGCAACTAATATATTCATCCTATGTGATATTAATAACTATATCATGAAATTTATCACAACTCTTAGTTTGTCTTGCATAAAAACCAATAAGTTTTCTACCATCTACTTTATAAGAAATTCCCAATTAATCATCAATACACTTAGGCATAATATTTTTTGAAGCACCAGTATCCAAAATATAATTATTTATTATTTTATTACCAATTTTAACTATGAAATAAAAAGAGAAATATAATTAGCAGGGTGATAAAATTGTTGAGCGTAAATATGTTCAACACTACTTTATTCTTGTAAACCTACATCTGATCTAGGATTCTTAACTACTTCATTAATTTTATCTAGTTGGTTGAGAAGACTAGCAAATTATAATAATAAAAATCTAGCTTTAATGGTTAACAAACCATCATTTATATTGTAAGTCTTAGCATCTGTTTTCCTAAAATTCTTAGACTTATAATGTTGATATTGTTAATTATTATATCCAATAGCAAAAGGAGTATCTTGATCATTTTTATTATTTTTATGAGATGTTTTATCTTTATCATCAAAATGAGATTTGTCATTTGCTGACTTATTACTATTAGAAACTTCATAATCCTTATTCCTAGTAATTATAACATAAAAGTTTTGTTTTTCTAAATACTCATCAATTGTATTTTACATTATACATTGAATCCTCTGTTATCTTTTCTTTTCTATGTAGCAAATATTTCTTAAATTTAATAATAGATTGACAAGTTTCATGATTATGATCAAGTTCACAAATCTCACAATAATAAGAAACACTATCTTCTTTCACATTTTTATGAGAAGAGGAAGGTTTATCATTAAGTTGTCTTTTAATAGTAAACATCTCATTTCCCAAAATTTGGATTGCTTTTAACATTTCATCATTATCTAAATTCAATACCATATTGGATCTATCTTTAAAACCTACCCATTTCAGCTTATTTTCATAGTCAATATAGAACCAAATGGTTCCATCATATTCAATTATATCTTTATCTTCTAGTGCCATTTTTTATTTTAGAGGTAAAGCATTACAAAAATAAAGCCTAGATAATTTCTTAGAAGGCCTGATATCATTTGGAATTTTTTGACACAATTTGGTAAACCTAGAAACAAAATGATACATAGTTTCACCAAGATCTAATGAAATATTTTGATATCATTAACTAAATCAAAATATTCTTGATCTTTTCCAAAGGATAATTTTAACCATTGTTCTACATCATTCTAACTATCAATCACTTTTACAAGTAAACTAATAGATGCTTGATAATCTTTTCCTTTTAATTTTTGTGGAAAAACCCTTAAACAAGTCTTCTCATTAGCTATTCCAAGAGTGGCACAAACCGATCTAAAATTTTCTAAATTATTCTCCCAATATTCTCCATCTAAACCAAAAAAAATTGGTATGTTTAATCCCTTAAGAGAAGCAACTTGCCTAGATGGTTTCCAACATTGATTAGATTTGTAGAAATCCAAGGAGCTACGGCTATCTAACATTCTTGCTAGAGTTCCTATTCATCTTCACCTTTTGTGAGTTCTTCAATTTCTCTATTATCTTGTAACCCATGAAGGAGATCTTCTAGTCTCCTTTTTGGTATTCATTTTTCTTCATCTGGTTGATTTTCTAATTGATTTTTAGCTAGTGGATTTCTGACAATCTAATCTACTATTATAATTTTTATAATATTCTATCTCTAAGATATGACTATCTTGTACCTAATTTTTTTATCTAAATGCTGACTAGACAAAGGAATTTCAATAAGCTCAACAAACTCATTGAAAGGAAAAGAATCAAAATGATAAAAAAACTTTAAATTGAGGAATAATGGCTAATGTTTCTACTCTATTTTCTCAAATCCTCCTATTAAAGTTAATTATATCATGTTGAGTTTCACATGTTAATTTTGAATACCAATCGATTTCAAATTTAAAATTTTTTAATTCTTCATTGATTACTTCAATAATTTGAGGGAGATCTTCAGGATGATTATACCATACAAAATGTGTTATATTAAAAGCAATATTAGTATGATCCTCTTTAACATTAAAAATAGGTTGAATAACTGGAAGCTGTTGACCTAAAATAACCATTAGCAAGGAATAGATTTTACAAAACTTTTTCTTTAGTTGAGTCACCAAATTTGTTGATGGAAAAAATTGTCATGTCAACGAATCAACCCTTTCACCTATTGTGAAGGTCAAATTGGAATCATACTAGTCTAATTGTAGGGGTTTTAAAGGTTTGTTTAAAGGATCCTAAAGATGCGAAGGGGTTTTAAATAAATTATGAGAAAATAATTAAAAAGATATCAAAATAACTTATCACATTATTATAATTGAGAATCCATATTAATTAAGAATTAGTTTAAAAAGGAATCTATAATCTATTCTATCCAACAGAGATAATCTATTAATTAGATAAACTCTTGAAAAATAGAAATCTGATTGTAAAAATATGTGTATGAAAATACACTCAATTACATTTTTTCATGGTTCATATCCAACTTAAGTGTAAGAAAACACTAACAACAACTAAAGAATGAAACAAGAAAGAAAAAAAATGAATAGGAAAGATAAACATGAAACTTAAAGAGAACAAGGGATAAGTAAAACTAATCTAAAACTAAAAACTAAGGAACAATACAGTAAAAATTGTTATAAAAGCAATGAACTAAAAGAAAACCTAGATAAAAGATAATCTAGAATAAAATAAAATTAGAATTTAAATAAATCATAAAACAAAACTAAGGAATTTAAGCAACTACTAAAGGGATACTAAAAGAAAATATAAATAATAAACTATAAAATATTTTTAACTAAGAATTAAATTAATAGTTAGTACTAACCTACCACTAATAAACTTCTGAAAATACTAAACTAAACTATAAGATAAACAAAAACTAAAGATATTAAAGAAAACATGAAATCATCTATTAAAATAAGTCAAATATTTACAAAAGAGTTTTAATTCTCAACATGAGAGTTGTCTTATCATAATAATAGATTTGAAATGATAACTCCAACATTTTCAATACAAAACTTGAAAAAGAGCAACTCAGTAATTGATTAGATCAATGAAGTGTCAAAGACAATGTGAAGTGATCATCATTTTCAAGTTGAATACTTTGAATTATACATATAAGACTATAAATAATAGTCATCAAAAGGTTTTAGACTTATCAAACTTTAGATAATAAGTAATATATGACAAATATAATTGGATATACCTATGTTGCATAAGTTATTACTTAATCATCAGATAAAGTACCATTGGGTCTATCTACAAAAGTTGTACTATCTCAAAGAAATCTCATAGAAAGAAGAGATAAATGAATTATTTTAGAATAATACTCCTACCTTCAATACTTTTTGAACTTTTGTCTTCAAATGAAAGTTTGATCTCTTATTATCCTTCAACTTCAGTGTTGAAATAAGTTATAACTAACTTTAGTTAGTTATTGGTTAAGGTTAATAAATTGAATTATAAAGTCAATTAGTTGATATATATAATATGGAGAGATTAATTAAGACTCTAAAGTCTTAATTAAATCAAACTATTAAAATGAAATAACCTAGGTACCAATCTTAATGGGTGGGGACCCCATCTTATTAACAATAAAGTAAGACACATAAATAATCATAAAAATAAATAATAAATTGATGAATCTTACTCTTATTTAAACCATAATGCAATTTATACTTTAAACTTAAGCATATATTCATTATATCTCAAAATATCTATTTTATCCATGTCTTCAGAAATAAATATCAAGATAAGTTTTAAAACTGCATCAAGTTTTCAAAATGAACAAAGTTATTCCCAATAATCATCTAAATCTGATAAAACCTCTATAACAAGTTTGTCTTACTGATCAAGATAAACATTAAACTCCATTTCAAATGCAAGAAAAGGTAGCAATATGGTACCTATCTCAGATGTATCATCAACAACCTCAAACTTCACCTTTTTAAACCTCCTAAGATCATTAGGTGTTTTAGATTCTTTTACTTTTCTAGCAGTACTCTTTTCAGCAACATGATTAGAGATATCAATAGATTTCCTTTTATTGTTAATCCTTGACCCTTGAAATTCAATCTTTCAAACCCCAAGATTGGTTCACTATGAGCCCTTGAAAAGTTCAATCTCTTACATTTCCCACTGAGTTTAGTATTTAATGGAGCAAGAGTATCTAAAATAGTGGCAATGTTTTTAAGGCCCTCATCATGAGCCACCTCTTTATTTAATTAATTTTTTGACTGACTGTTAGGAAATTGATGTGTAGGAAGTGGCTAGTTAACCGGATCTATAAAAATAGATGGTTGTAACTATATATAAGGATCATGTTCATGATGGTGTTCAAAAAAATGTGAAGATATACTTTAGGATTGAGTACGGGCTCTAAATCTTTTCCCACAAAATCCCCTATGACCTCTATGGTTTCTAAAACCACCATACCCTCTTTGAATAGGAAGAGAAATCAAGACATTCCAAAAATTAGGATTAGAAGCATCAAAATGGATGGACATTCTTGTACCTTGAGGGAATCTAGGCCCAAAATCCCTAGCATGAAAACTATCCCCACTAAAACATCAACTATGGTTTGACTAAATTCCTCAGTTTGACCTTTGACCCCACCCTCCATCATTACTATTCTTTGTTAGTTATTCCTACCTAGACATTTTGAAATAAGCAATAATCTAAAAAAAATGTCAAATTCAAATTTTGAGCTTAATGACCAAAAATTATTCATGACCCAAAAACATTATTCATCATTGTGTTATATTTGAAAAACCAAACTGACTTCCATATTTATAATTATAAAACAAAATTCATTCTTAAATTATTTCTTCATTTAAAATTGAATCATTCTAAGGAAATTATTCAACAAAACTTATACAACTAAGGAAATAATTAATCATATTTAATTTATTTCCATCTTTACAAAATTATATCATGACTATAAATATTTAAGGAAAATTTTCCAACTCATAACAAAAACCCAAATTATGCTAGAATCTAAAAACTCATGGTAATTAAATATGACTTTTTCAGCTTGCTTCAAATTAGAACCTATGTCTGCAATAATTTCAAAATATTATGTATTCAACATCTCAACACTAAAACCCAATAATCCGTGAGAACAAAACCAATACTAAGATATCCAAAACCTAAAAACCCTCGACAAACAATTGTTGCATGCTAGTTGTCCTTATCTTCTTCATTCATGCAACATATTTCACTGTAGATTTACAATTAAATATTGCAAATACAAAACATGCAAGAAATAGAAAATGGGAATTCATGTATACACTGTATATATCATATAAAAATTAAAAAGTGATGATAATGATAGGAAATGTAGATAAAACCTTATTTAAAATGTCAATAAACAATTTTGACTGAAATAGGTTTGAAACTATCACAAGAACCTCCAAATTTTTGATATATATATATAATATAAAACTTGCATACCTATTTTAAGTTCAAAAAATATTTAAATGTTCAATAACATGTCCCATAAACATTAACATCTAAATTTTTTGCATATGCACAGTATCACCTGACCAATAAAATGAATAGGTTTTAGTGAAATCTCACCAAATAAATCAAAGAGTTCAAAAAATAGAATACAACCACCTCTTATAAGTTGTGACCCAAAAAAATACCATGATTTGAATATCACAAATATCAAATATTTAAAACCATAGCTTTCCACTTTATATTTTATTCCACAAGTTCTAATTTTTTAAAGTGCCAACTTACATGCATATTTCCATTAAACATAAAAATCACTTGAATGCATCAACTTCTCAGACCTTCAAATGAAATAGACTAAAAAAATCCATACCTAAAATCAACTTCAAAAACCCTGTTCAAATCTCTTTGCTCACCTTTCTTTCTATAATTTTTTTCAAAATAGGATTTTGCTTCTACCAAAGCTTTTGAAAATGACAACTGACTCAAGAAAACCAACTTTTATTTTTCAACTTCACCTCATAACTACTTATGGATACGTAATCACTTCCCGTTGGTCCTCACTAACTTTTGCCAAAGTTAGTAGTTTGCTAAAACATTTTAACTAATTGCCAAACTTAGCATTCACTATTCTTTCCTACCAAATTCCATGCTAAATAACATGCTTTGAGGAGATAATCAAGTCATTAATGCACACCTTACCACCAATATTTCCATGATCTGAAACATCTAAAGATATTAAAAACAAACAATGCCACCTTGTATAAGCCTTGATACCAATAATATGCCAAGTCACCTTTGTAATCTATCGATGTCATATCTTATTCCAAATATACATGCCAACTCAACTCATGAGAACAGATTGTGTATATCATTCACACTACCATTATTCATTGTGAAAACTAAACCATCAACCATGGTTGTATGTTCTTGTTTATTCATAATCATAAACTTAGGATCTTATAACTAATTAATTAAAACCAAATCATGACAAGGTCCATGCAATGTTAATAGAAGGCTAGGATTAGTGAATTAAGATAAAACCTCATAATGAGCTAGCATTCCTTTAGTAAAATTATAATAATTAATGCATGTGAGGATGAATACACTATCATTCTTATGGAAAGGGTATATACAACTAATAAGAATATTCTTCAATGTTTTTTTTAAAATGTCAAAGTTAATATCATGCATCTAAAATTGAATGAGATAGAATCATTTGATCAAGAAAACACATAAAATTGCAAAATCCTTGATATAACCTAATCAATCAGTGGTGTTCCAAAACAATGTCCATTTAAACTATCAAGATGAACAAGCCATATCTAATCCATAAATAATAACTAAATCTTATGATAATGACTGATATAGAATTATATGAAAAAGTTGCAACAACTATATCAGAATTGAAATGCAACACTTCCAAACATAACAATGAAATAATTCAAATTCATATGAACTAAAACTACCAACTCAATTGTAATATATCATGAGTATAAAAATATATTCATATTGTATTCATTCATCCACTTTGTTTTTTGAAACCACTGAAAAAAATAAAATCATCACCCAATCATTATGATCTCATAATAAAAAATGCATCTATTAATATGTTAATAAAAAAAGGGTCCTCGACACAGTTTTAGGCTTTATGACCAGGTCATCACTATGGTAGTAAGTATGATTTTGAAATTTAGAGGGGTATATAAAATAGGCATAATATGTCCCAAGGCCATGTTAGCCCAAAACAAAAGGGGTCGAGCCATGCTATGTCAAAAGGAATAACAATCCAATCAGAGAGTGACACTTGGTAGAATATCATGTAATCAACCTAGATGGTAAAATAAAAGGATGAAGTGCATGAAAAGTTTCCAAGTGTCAAACATGTGTCAAGTATGACACCTAGATGGTGCATAGTTGTCTATAGAGCATAATTTTTGGTGTGAATTAAATGGTGATGGGGCTCATTGTAGTGGTTGTAAAGCTAGGTCACCTCAAGGGAAAATTCAAGCCTATAATGAAAGGCCACATGGACAAGATGAAAGTAGTGATTGGCTAATTTCTAAAAGTAGATTTTGAAGCTATTAGAACAAAATTGAAGATCCACCCAAGATTTTATTCAAATCAGGTTAAATAAACTTTCCATTTATGACTTGTATCTTTCAATTCAAAATTCTAAAAAAGTCCATAGTTTAAAGCTTAATGTCTCAAGGCATTACATTCACTTTTAAGTATGATCTACTAAAGAAATCCCAAGTGTTCTATGTTATTTGCTAAGGACTTATATACATTCATTTAACACCAAGATAATACATAAGCTCATTAATCATAAAATCTAGAAACCATGGCCAAACCTAGAATATCTAGAGCCACCAAGCCAAAATAATTTCCATTCCTCTATTCATATGGTATGAACACCATCTTCTAGGACACCAGTTTCAATTATGTTGTATTGGCTACTAAATACAAGCCTTATAATGATCTATTCTACCATGTGAAAAAGACTATAGATAGGGACAATGATTATGAGGAAGGACATGATGATGTAATAGATAGGTTGAATATCTTGGCACTCAAGTCTATGGTATTGCACAAGGTTGCATCTAATCTAGAGGTCCTCCCCTGTGTAGACTTAATCTACCAAATATTTATTTAATATAGTTATGTATACAACATGATTAAGTCTTTTAATTTGGGTAATGACATTTATTTTATATCTAGATTAGTTGTTCTAGCCTATTATGATTTGCTTAGATCAAAGATTGTTTATAATCAAGACACTGTCACCTAATGGCTTAAAACACATAACATTAGAGAAGTTTCAAGGCACTAGGAAAAAAATAAGGGGAGGTTCATCTACAAATCTAAGATCAACCAGTTCCCCATCACCCAATTTATGAAGGGGTAAGAATGGGGATGGCTATGATGAATAGGATACATGGGGAAAAGGACACAAACCATGTAGATGAGAAGTAAGTTCCACTTATATCCATGATCATGGATGACATCCAAAATCCCCCTTTGAGAGAAATCATATCCTGAAACTTGGTAGCTCATATTAGGAAGGTCATGGCCAACTAGGGAGATCACTTCTATGTGATGTCCTACCTAATAGATGCCATCTATGCTACATATAAGTTCCCCTAATTCACCAATTGGGATCTGAACCTAAATTGTATCATGCCTCATGTTTTCTCAAAGGTAAGTATATACAAGTACAAGCAAAAGATATGGTCCATTTCTAAGCATTTATATCTAGTAGTGTATAGGGCCATCCATGAAAGGCCTATGCCTTAGATACTAGAATAAATTAGAATAACCCTCAACACCTTGAGAACATACTAGTATTATCTAGACTTCATGGTAATAAAGGTATTAGGAATTAATATAGACTCCTTTAAGCTACCTACCATAGTGCTAGATAAGTTGGTTGAATAATATATTGCCTTCCATATACTCATAGGGTTAAATGGATTACACAAGAATAAGAAAAGAGGATTGGTTCATCCTCAATTATCCAACATTATCCAGTTTAAAATTGAAAATTAGAACTTAGTTATTACTGCCACCAATAAAAATCCCACCTTTCATTTAAAAAAGGTTTCCAATATGGAGTGGAACCCTAAGCACATAACATTCAAACACTGCAGCAATCATAGGGTATCTCTAAGCATCACTTATCATCATGAGCCTAAAGATGAAGACCAATTATACATAAATTTTTTGAATGACATAGAGGTGAATCAAATACTGAAGGTTTCTAATATTCCATAGGTAAAAGGGAGGATAGATGATGTAAGGTTTTACCAAGTTTTCAAACATCAGGATACTTAGGTAGGATCATCAACATCTAAAGTTTGTACTTATATTACTGAGGAAGAAAGGTTGACTAACCCACAACTTAGTTAGAGAATACTATAGGCATTATCTCCTACTTTGGAGAAGGGAGGAGATGATACATGAAAGCAAATTGAGCAAACTTCTATTCCAAGAGTAGTGTATAGTGTTGTTGATGAACTTAATGTGCTTCTTGTGTCACTAGGAAATGGGAGGAAAGTAATAAACTCAATTTTAATTCCTATAAGACTTGGGGATTGAGTTATTTACACAAATAATATTAAAAATATCAAAAAAATAGAGATATGGCCACCACTTGTAAGTCTACAAGAAAACCTTACTATAGGGACATCATATTATATGAGAGTGACACTTTATTTCTTGATAATAGTTGTGAAATTGCTCTAAATTTTTTTAATTATTTCTGAAGCATAAAAAACCTATGGAAAAGTAAATTGACTCATGGGGTAGATCTGAAGGTAAGAAGGGTAGGATAGAAAAGAATTTTTTCTTCAGATGGTTATAGGTATCAATTATTCTAACCTCTATGACAATAACGTGTAAAATTAGCATTCACTAACCCACAAAGACAAATGAATGTATTTGATAATTCAAAGGAAATGAGGTACATATATCTGAAAGCATATGTTGTATGAAATTTACTTATTTTCATCAAATTGAATAAGTGCATTCAACTACAAATAAGATTAAATAGAGGACATAAATCAATAAATTTGTTAGCTTAGTTCTAAACTCAAACTAATAGATGCATACATTAATATTATTTCCAGTTTAGTCAATAGAAAAAAAACCATTAATTCTATAAAATCATGAGAATCAAAAACTATAGAACACATAACAGAGCATTCAGACAATCTCATGAATTCTTATCTCTTTTGCATTAATTTTCTAACAATTGTTCCTAAAAATTACAATGAGGGGGAATACCCCTATATATAGGCCTCAAAATATCTATACAAGTTGAAGTGGGCCCATTAAAATATTCCAAAATATATCCAAATGTATTTTAGCTTTTGAACAACAATAACTAAAATGCTACATATTATAAGGGAATATTCCAAATTTAAATTTACAAAGCAAAGAATAATATTCCCCAAGGCCCTGGTTGCCTTGGTTGAGCTAGTTGTGGCCATTGTGCTTGAAGTGGAACTCATTATTATAATTACACTTACTTTTACCTTATAATAGGTTGTTGAGGTTCTAGTTTTTTTATCATGGAAGGGGTTGTTGGATACCTATCTATTGACTAGCTTGTTGTTGCATCCTTTATTTCTCTGCCTCCTCACTTGTCCAAACTTTAGAGCATGCTAAGTATTCCTAGTAAATTTTACTAAAATTAAGGATCATATGATGAAATAGGTTTGAATTTATTGAATAATCTTATGATTATCCATAAGTATAGGTCTCAGTACTTATTCAATAGCCTCAGCTCTCTCTAGCCTTTGGTTAGCAAAAGCCACAATGTTCATCACTTTAATTGTAGTCTTGGAATTGGTTATATCTTGTTGGATTTTTTCAAAAAATATTTTCATTTAAGCCGTAAAATCTTGGTCATTCATAAATATACCATCACATTTGGTCACTCTAGTAACCATATCATCCTTTAGCAATTGGGCAATCCTGAACTCTATTTTTCTAAGGATAAAGTTATATTCTTAACTTATTCTAGCCACCTTTTCAATGTTTTCCTTTTATTCATCATTATAGTCTATGTCAGGATGATTTATTCAAGTGGTAATGTCTTAAGTTTTTGTAACTTGTTGTTCCTTACAACTCTATCCAAGTTTCCCAACTTGGCATCATAGAGTGCAAGTTTTTGGTCATATTTAATGACCGCATTAAACTATAAAGTTATATCCTCTTTCCTTTTCTTCATGACCTTGTATAAACTGAAGACATTGATGATTGCATTTATTATTTAGACTATAGTATTCTCTATCACTATATTTAATGTTTTCTCCCTTAATTTCTTCACCTCCTACTGCATGCCTTTCATTAAGGCCATTATGGATTTTGCATTATCTTGGACCATTGACATAAGGTCCTATACATACTCATCTAATTCACTTTGACCATATTTCCTCTTATTTTTTAAGTTAAAGAGGGAATATTCACTTTCATGAGCCACATCTAAGCTATATTTGGGATATTCAACCTACCTCCTCACCACTCTTTTCATGGTACCTGTAGCAGCATCAAATTTCATGCCAATCTATGGTACAGAGAGGACTAGCTAAGGTCTATCTTATCTTGTTGCTAGTATAATATCTATGACCCAATTTGGGATAATATTAGGCATTGGATTTACTAGAGGTTGTATTGGAGGTGGTTTAGCTAGGGTAGAGGTTATAGATGCATTAGGAATGCATGGTAAGTTTGTTGGGTTTATCTTCTTAAGTGTACTAAATGCAGTTCTTGCAAGGACCATATTTAGAATAAATGAAGGTAATTTTGGGGGCACACTCACCTTTTTATTCATAGCCACATTTAATGGGGATATAGGTAAAGGTGTCTTTGGAAAGTTGAATTTTTTTAAATGGGCCTTAATGCCCTTGTCTATGTAGGGGAACCAATAACAAGTGTTGCACTAGTTGTTGTTGCCTAGGAACAAGTGGAACTAATAGTCTGAATGGCATTAGTGCTTGATGAAGATGTAATATTTATAGTGGCATGAGAAATGAAATGTGGAATGGTAAATCCTAAGAAACAACTAGCTTGGCCTAAGATAGTGTCAACTAAATATTGAGTAGTGGTAGTTGTAGTTTTTGATGATATTGAAGCCAATGGGGGAATAACAATTGGTGGGATACTTATGGAAGCAACAACAAGAGTAATACAAAGTGGGATGATAGTTTACATTGTAATCATTGATGGGGGAGAAATGGTAGGAGGATAAAAATAAAAAATTAAAAGTAGTTTGAGATGTACCTATAATTGGAAAAGAATGTAGTGGTGAGGTAATTGTATTGGGAGCTTGTGCTCCAAGGGCAAGATGTGGTGTGCTAGTGGAAAAAATAGAAATAGATGGATCAACTCTTGAAAAGGGAGTAGTTGATTATTCTTGCATAATTTGGGTGCCTATAAGAATTGCTTGAATTAGATGCCTTTTAGTCACTTGAGAATCTTGTGGAGGGATTATTGCTCCTTTCCTAGTGGTATTAGGATCCCTTTTCCTCCTGTATACATTCTCAATGTTTTTACTAGTCAGTGGCTACACTCTTCCATAGAGAGATCAATGTATTGTTCCAATTCCTCAAGGTCAATAGTATTAGGGTCAAGTTTATCTAGGATTTCCATAACAATCCCATAGCAAAAGCAGAGATTATTGTGGGCCCTTGGGAGATATCATGTTGACTATTAGATCCACCTTGCTTAAATCCTGGAGGTAAGTCCTAAATTTTTTAAGTGGCAAGTTATGGAGGTCTATTTGTCTTGTTCCTAATAAGATGAATGTTGTATTCATCATCTTAATCTTGTTTTTCCTTATAGTCAGTATCAAACATGCTCCTATATGTTTTTGGTGGATAAGACTTAGCAATATCATACTTTTTATTCTTCCTATCCAGTCTCATCTCTAGTTCAATGTTCTTCATTATTGTATTTAGGAGTACCACCTCATCATTCAGAGCATCTCTATATATCCACTCACTGACTTATTCTTTATGATTATATTTCATTAAATCATATTTTTTGAATATGAATAGATGATTAGAAATGACCTTATTAGGATCCCATGGTTTGAAGTCATCTTTAGGCAATAGGTATGAATCCCTATGCCTAGCAGATAGAGAAATATCATACCAATTGGTAATCCTAGTCCTCCCTAGTTTATAAGGAACCATATGGGGGGACATTTTTTTCTCATCCTTGAAGATTCCATCAACTCCATGTAAAATTTAATAGTTCATTTCTTCTTTAGATATCTTTATTGGCACAAACCTTGGTAGTTCAAGAGGGGCCACCATCACTCCTTCCATTTTGATAACCATGCAATTTGGGTATAACTAGTAACTACCCATGTATTTTAAGGTTTTCCTACTTTTAGGGAAATCCATTTTCATCTCTAATTCATTGATTGACTGGTAGACCACTAGGTATAACCATTTTTAAATCCTTCTCATATTGCATCCAAATCTATGAATATGCATTACAAAAAAGAGTTGAGGCACAAATTATGGATGCTTTGGAGACCATGAACTTTAACCCAGTTGAGTAGTTACACATATTGCATGTAATAAGTTGCTCATCATAAAGAAGGGGGCACCATTATTTCAAGTTTCATGTATTGCATACACCAAGTTATTACTGATAATTTCCCCAAGTGGGGGAATTTGCTAATCTTCTAGGATTATTTATAGCAATGGAATAGTCCTTATGTCCACATAAGCAATGTGTGGATTGATAAATATTATATTAAAGAAGGCTAGGCCAATTTTGACTCTTTTTCTAAATTATTGGATGGGTAAGTTTCCTTGATCATCCATGAAAATAGTTCCCACTGGGTCAGTCGCCCATAAATCCAAGACCTTCTTCAGGGAGTGCACGTCATACCAATTTTTGATGATGACTTGGTTATATTCTATCTATAATAAGGGAAGGTCATACTATTTTTCAAATCTTTGTCTTGATATGAAAGCAATAGGGATCCCTTGGGACATTAATTTAATTATCCCATCTTTACACTTTGACCTCCCAAAAATGTTGTAAACTAGGTCAATACATGGCATGACCTCTGTCTTAGCTATGACCTTATAGAGATCAAGGCAAGGGTATCAGAAGCTAGTTTTATTTCATGGGGCATGGTTTTATTCTTATCAACAGCCTTATCTCCTTTTAAATTAAAATATATGCTACTATAACGCAAGTCACCAAATGTTATGGCCTCAAGAATAAATTTAGTATTTTAAAGATGACTGAATAACCATTTTGCTCTTACCTAGAGAATAAGGACCTACTTGTGCCATATTTTTAAATACTTTAGATAGTAATCAATTTCTATTTATACCCTTCTATAATTTTCAAGCTCCAATAATGGCAGTTAAGAGTGCAATTTGCTAACAGCTTGAGCTTTATCGAATTGTGAGAGCATAGATAGTAGAGAAAGCAAATGTGTATAGCTTTGAAATACAAATAATAATATCCTTGATTATGTATCCTTTTGAATGACTACTATGATTAATGCAATGTTGATGGTGATCCTAATTTGTGCTATATTAATGGTAGTTTTTCAACCTTGCATATATTTGAAACAACTTTAGACCATTGTTTTTAGTAATTAATTACACTAAAATTAAATTTAACTTTAGTTTGTTTTTTATTTTCCATCAATTTTAGCTTTAAAGCTAAAGCTTACCACCTTTCAACATGTGGCTTCCACCTCAGATCTAACTAAGTACTCATGTGGCTTGAATATGACTAAGTTGCCTAGTTGGCTCAAAATCTAGACATGTGTCACCTTTTAATTACCTTATGGACTCTCATAATGTAGTTTTGTATGATGAATCATCTATATCTCAACATGTGGCATCTTTAAATTCATATCGAGCTCTTGGGTGGTGTTGTTCTACTCCAATTAGCCACAATAATACTAGGAGTTACTCTCATGGGCAATCATAGCTTTCTTTGCCAGGTGTCTCTCTTGAAAGGCTTTTAGATAATTGTCGACAAGTTGGAATTAATCAAATGACTCAAGTGGAGACATTCATCCCTCTCAAAGGTGATCTCATGGATCTTAGATATAAACAATATAGGAATGACATGTGGCATCATCATGTGAGCCCAAAGCGGACATGCATCATTCTTTCAAGCTATTATTTGTTCTTATACCAAGTGTCATTCTTAGAAGGCACCTCAGATAGTTATATATCATCAAAGCTTGATCAAATGTCTCAAGTGAAACTATATGTCTACCTCGTAAGCTCTCATGATATTTAGATGGTTTCAATGCAACATGAAAACATGGTGACCTTAGATGAACCCAAATGGGACATATGTCACTTTAAAGGGTCATTTGGGTCTAGCTCATTACCATTGAGACATATGGATACATCTCATGGGCTTGTGCACTATAATGGGATTTATGATGGATGCATGAAAAATTAGATTAGATGGGCTCGCTCTTGGGGGATAAGATCCTGACATGTAGCCCTAGGATTTGAATTCTAATGGGTAGCTTCTTGTGATCCCTCTAGATGATGCCACATAGCTCATGAACTTGGTAGAGTTTCTCTAGGTGTCTCATGTGGGATGTGACGAATCTTTAAGACATTACAAGGCTCGTTAAGGTGGACATCTATCTTTTGATGATGTAATCTAAACTTTGACATCCCATGAGGCATCATAAATTATAACTTTAATATGATGTCATATGAGGTCAAGCAAGAAACTAAGTTTGATTTTTAAAGAAGTCATTGACTATCTTAGGCAAATTTAAACAAGTTTAAAGTAAAAATTTGTAATTAAATGCCTTAAAAATAACATATTGTTAATTTAATAATTCCTAACAAAGCTTATTGTGTTTATGTCTATTAGAGAACTAGGTCACACTTCCTTAGCCAAAGTCTATCTGCATATCATTGAACCATACATGGTCAATAATTCATTTCCAAATAAAATTTGAAGAAGACTTGAAGTAATTTGAATATTTCTAATTATCAATTCTTATTACAAAAAGATTGATTAACCAAAAATTATAGAAATATAAGTATTGGTAAATTCAATTGATTCTCCATGTAAATAAATGATTTAATATGCTTAGCATCTTGGGAAATTTTTAAAATTTGAAGAAAGGATGGTCCCCATTCTAAGAATAGGGGAATGTTTATCAGAAACAAATGGTAACCTCTATGGGGAAACATTGCAAAATGTTAGAATATATATATATATATATATATATATATATATATATATATATATATATATATATATATATTGTTCAAAGATATATCAAAAATTTAGTTATCTCATTATGATATTCACTTAGTACCAAAACTATTTTTTAGAATTAATAAATTCCCACTGGCTTGAAATAATTTTTAAACCTTATAGACAATCATACTGTGTGTTTGCTTTAAGGTTCCTTAACCATTGCCATTAGGTTTAGAAATGATAACTTTTATGTTTTAAGATATCAAACATGAAATTACTTAAGCATTATTTAGATTTTATAACTATACTTTGCTTAGTTGAGGATGGCTTGGGCATTGATTTGTTGTCAGCTAGGCATCCATATCCCTAATAGAGATACCTTTGGCTCCATTGTGGGCCTTGCTTTACTACTATCCAGGTATCTATAGCCCTGATAGAGATTACCTAAATTACCATTCATGGAATCTGAAAGTGGTTTATGATTTCACTTCATGGTGTATCATTTTTTTTTTATATACCTACATTCATAGACCATAATGGTTAGGAAATAGAATTATCCAGGTGTAAGGTTTTGTTAATACATAGCCTGGATGTAATTCACTTTTAGATATCAAGTTCTGTCGTGGTAATTTACTTGGTAAATTTAAGTGAAAGTATGATGGTCCACACATATTCAAACTCTCATTCAAGAAAATGTTCATTCATCTAAACTATATTACAGTCTTAAAATGACATAGGATTTTTATGAGAAAACTAACTTCTAATTAACCTTGGCTATATTTTCTTAATTAAAACACTGCTACTAGTTTCCAAACTTTGAATGACCAATGTTTAAAACCAACAATCCCTTATTCCTATTTTTAGGACCAGACTAACATAGATTAATATAATGAATTATTGTCTAAAGGAATTATTACTAAGCTAAAACACATAACATAAAATGAACAACAAGTGAATTGTGAGAAAGAACATAATAGGAAAGCAAAGCATGAAAGGAAACTACTCTACTCCTACGTACTTTAACTCTAAACAAGATTACTATCCTTATAGAGTTTTAAAATAGAGTGGTAGAGAAATAATGTTTCATGTACTATCCTTATAAATTTATCCTTCCAATGTATAATTTTTTATATTCCTTATCAAGAATTTAACTTCATCTTAAACTTGTAAGTTCCCTACCTAAAAATCAAGAAAATAACTAAAGAATAAGTCTAGCACTTGTAAGGCTAACTGAGGAGGATGGAACATGTGATAAAATTATGGGATGACTATTAATCTTCCTTGTACTCATATCAATGCTTTATCATATTTTCAAGTGCTAAAAATGGTCAAAAACCATTCTACTCCTTTATCACCCTTCTAGACATGCAGAACCAGTTGCCAGGTTTATGCTTAGTATGGCCAACAAAACACATTTCATTTCAAAAACCTATATGGGGTGATATTAAACTCATTTAACCTCATTTTAATATTGATATTTCAAGGATTGGTCACTTTTACTTTATGAATCATCCTTTACAATTTAAGTATGTTTTTGTGCTTAATAAACCCCATACCCTATAGGTTTCCTTCTTATATGTATAAGTCTATATAATATATATGATTTAATTAAATAAAAATGAAATTTGAATCTTTATCACATGTTTTACATTCTTTTTTTAATTTTTTAAGGTGTTTTGATAAGCCAAACATCTCAAGTTTGCAAGTTGGTCTCATTTGGGATGACATGTAGGTTTCCACTATCTTCAGAATATTCATGCCTTGGTAGTGGTTTTATAGGATGATTATATGTTTATTTAAATATTTAAAATTTTATATTATTCCCCTCCCTTTAAATATCATTCTCTAAATTAATATTCCATGGAGTTTCAGTCATAAGTGACACAGTCAATTTACTCCATGACTGTCATACACAGTCAATTAAGTGAGCTATGTAAGGTCCTAAAACACATCCTTTGGGATGTAATTATGGTATTAATATGTTTAAAAAATTATATTATACATTTAAATTAAATCCAAGTTTACCCAAAGGTGTCAGATTAAGTAGGACGATCAATTCAAGCTATATATATAATCCCTAGCCATTGGTATGCACCTACATGTGCTTTTATAGAAGGATATCACATTGGAATAGAGGAATTAAAACTTTTTTCAAGATATTAATAGTGATAAATACCCATTTTATTAATTTTTAAGGATTATAATTTTTTTCATGAGGTCATTCACTATGCACATTGTTCCAATTCTACATTTATTGTCTATCTGTAAATCAAAGTACACCTACAGGTACCTCATGAGGATCAACCATGTTGAGAGGGAGTGTCTAATATAAGTAAGGTTATTTATAATTAAAATAGTCTATTTTGAATCTTTTATTAATTTTAAAACTATTTTGAATCTCAAAAACCATACATACTACCAACTTACTCATCCTCATTGCCTGTATATGAAGATGCCCACCTACAGGTAGAACTAAAGAGATATGAAGGTACTTATACAAAGAATATTAAACATGAGGAAAAAAAATTTAAATCCTATTGTGTTTTGGAGGAAATTATAATAATGTTTGAAATTATATATTGGTTTTTAGTCTCAATAAGTTATCTCTAAGGTTGGATGACTATATTAGAGACAAAATCCCTAAAATCTCAAAATAGATCACCTAGGCATTTTAATGATTCCCCATGACAATGTTTCAAAGATATTTGGTGTATAAAAAATAATTTAACTTGTATCATCCACATAGTATAATAAAATTTCAAAATTAATAGGGTGTATGTTTAGTGTAAGGTGGTTGTTGAAAGGCTCAAATATGTACTTTTGTTCACTAAATTTAAATAGTGATATCTACAAGATTTAAACTCCAAAGAGATCCCTACACCCAAGGTTTAAAGTGAAACATATATTCACGATTTAATGAACTTATAAAGCGAAAACTAATATAAAATATCATAAGGTTCATCAAGATAGGTTGATATGAATTGTTTGGAGTCTAATCTACACGTATAGGTGTCATTTCCCCTGAAATAACTCACCTATAATTGACTGGGAAATCATATATCATATTTGAGGTGAGTTTAGAGATGTACACACAAATATTTAATAAGTATTTATGATTATAATACATATATTAGGATATAAAATCATGCAATATTTATTCCAAAGATAGTGTATACACAGTCAACTATAGCTCACTAAGAAGTGACAGTAAACTAGAACAAAATGGTTGGGATTATATCAAGGTATGGACATGACTTGTATTGGTATGGAAATGAATTAGTGTGGTAAATAAAACATTAATAATGTCTTAAAACACTATACTCAAGGTTTAAACATGAATTACCACCTACAGGGATTACCTTTGAAGGAGAAACATAGAAAACACAATCAACAAAAGGAGTCCTATGACTAGGTTTGATAAGGATACAACCTCAAGGTATGTGTTAAATAAGTTAAATGATGAAATTATTTTTTTAAATCTTAAATTAAGGTTAATTAAATTTATACCAAGGTATATAACACACAAAGATTCACCTACATTCTCATTTTTCCTAAGTAAGTAGGTCATTTAGGCAATCAGACCTAATGGAGCAAAAACATGGTTGAAGATTCAATAATAAATGATTGAGAGGGTTTTTAAGAATTATAAACACTTAAAAAATGATAATATACATACTATGATACAAAAATATCATTTAAATATGGTAAGATAAGGTATTTAATCAATAAATCTATAGTCATAAGGTAAAACCTTGTATACATCCCACTCCCAACAACTCTATCTTAGGTTTTAGAGACTTTGAGGGATCTAATCATGTGAAAAAAAGTTTTAAATTGGTAAGTAACATATATTTAAATTTTATAGGTTCATATAAAATCTATTTTTTATAATTAAATAGGGTAAGTACCCTCTATTTTGTCTCAGATAGAGGGTACTTCCCTAGAGTGCAAACCCTGGAAGTCTTGGGGAAAAAGATGATCAAATGAGATAGAGGTTAATTTTATATTTCAAGGAGGTGTGTAAATATTAATAACACATAAAAAAAATAAAACTTTCATATAAATAATAATCTCAACAAGGTGGTTTAGACCTTCAAGGATGCAAGTAGGCCTATTAGGCAGGGTTTTGGTCTAAAGCCCAAATAAGAAGTCAATTTCACTTACAACCTTAGGTGATAATTAAAATGGATTATAAAATGTTAATTAAGTAATATAGGATTTTTTTAACTATAGGTATGTATATAAGTTAATAATAAATCATTTTTGTCTCAAGAACAACTCAAGCCTATGTAGAATGACACATAAAGCTTGAAGAAGCCTATTTAAGAAGCTCATATCTTCTTGGAGGTTATGCATGTAGGTTAAAGGAGTTTGGGGGAGTTGAAATAGGTGATAATATTTGATTTTGTGGAATTTTTATTCAAATATAATGTCACATGTTTATGAATGAAGCTTAAGAGTGAAGTGAACCTAAAACCCTACAACACCTTAAATAAGGACCTAATGAAGGAAATGAAGGAAAATAGTTATCTTAAGGGATAATAATAGCCATGAAAGTGATTGGATAGTAAATATCACTCTCTATTACTTCCCTCCATCCTACTGAGGTGTCCCTTACTTGTACAAACAAGAGGTAAATTGACTTTTTTTGAGTGTTTAGGGTGTTTTATAGGTTATAGGAACTTTCAAGAGATAAAACCAACTTTGGGAGAAATTAGGACTTATTATAACTCACCATGACCATTTCATGTATCATAAAATCTCCTAAGTGTTTTTACTAGCACCTTCATCTTAGCCAGTTAAAACTGGTAAAGTGAGAAAAATAGTGAGAAGAGTGACAACTTTAAGTGTATGGAATTTTAAGGTATACCTAAGAAATATAAGTCCATATAGGGTATTTCCAATTTTAGTTAACCCACTTATATGGATTTTCATGGAAAATTGAATCTAATTTTTAGGCCCAGTGTGAGGGGTGAGTGAAAGAGGAGTTTCTTTGACTACAGGTAATGATGGCTCACTTATATAGGAATCTAGATGATTAGGAATGTATCCAATACATGGTGTATTATTTATACAACAACTCCCTCTTATTTAAATCATTATATCTATCCCTAGTTATCTGTGGGACATTTTAAAAGGGATAAATGATGAAGTCAGATTTTTTAGCAAGCAAGAGCAATCCTATGCCACATTTCATGAAGTTGCATGCTTTAGATGGAAATTTGTCCTATCATATCTTTCATGGTATTTGTTAAACTAATTATTATAAATGTTTAACTAATTTTTTCAACATGACACTTGTCCTAGTGACTCTTGGACTTATCTCTTCTCACTACTCTCTCTAATTCTATAAGTAGCAGACATTTTGGCCTTTGTAAGATAATATCACACAATGTATGGAAAAGCCTTTCTAGAATGACATTGGAATTTAAATTTTAACATTAATTTAAGTCTGGTCTTGAGTTTTTGAATAATTTTCTAAGTTTGTAAGTGATGTATGGTGATGCAAACTGATATTTTCTATCCTTTATTCCCTTATCCTCTCATGTTTTTTCAAGAGTTTCTATTCTAATAGGTCATATACAATGTATTCAAGTGTGTTAGGCTCTTTTAAAGTGTATGATTTTCATTGGAGTGTGAAATATACCCTTTGTTTCATGTGCCTTGTGTTGCTTCATACATCACACCTCTATGATGAAACACTCATGTTAGAAACCTTATAGGACTTAGAAGCTAGTTTGTGTGCTTTGATTCTTAGTGAATAAAGTATGATGGTCATGTGGAAGACATATCAGTGTATCACCCCATTATATTAGGTTTATTTCATGAAAAATATAACTATTTTCCCCTCAAGTAAGCACTATTTTAAGTCATAATCATTTCAAGACACATTTAGGGAGCTAGCCCTTAAATTTAGAGGTTCACTTCCATTATAGGTACACCCACATACCTGAAAGTGTTCCCATGTTGCCCAAATATGGAAGAGGCTTTAACACACTCTTCTATGGTACAAAATTTGGTGATAATATTTATAGTATGCCTAGTGAGACCAAGGTCCAAGAGAGTGGAAAGATTATTGGTGTGTCTTTCCTCTAATCAAATTTTGGAAGTAAGCAAGTTACCACCAATGGTGATTCCAAATGAAAATTTCTAGTTTTAATCATCCCAAGTATATCTCATTTGACATATGAGTTTGAAATAAATAACAATGGTGAATACCCCTATCATGAACCTCTCTATCAACCTTGTTATGAACCACATTTTACTTCGCAATAGTCCTATCATAATGGCTACCAATCCTATGATCTATGGCAGCCCTATAATCCTCCATTCCCCTATATATATGAACACCATGTTTTTTTACAACCCTATGTAGAAGGATACCAAGAAAAATATAAATATATTCCTCCATATCAATCCCAATATGAGCCCTATCATTCATATTATGATCCCTATCAACCCCAAGAGGATCCTTATGACTCTTGTCATGAAAAATTAGATGATTCCATGGATTGTACACAAATATATTATAAGGCAAGATGTGGATTCTTGTATACTGAAATGAAACAAGATAAATTTGGTCTTAATCTACATCATTACCTTCCTCTTCCTCCATTAACCCCATCTCATGTCCAATATTTCTTAGAACTCCTACCAAATTTGATAGATAGTGAATATAATATGGGAACATGGCATGACAAGTTTTATGTGCTTCCTAATCATCTCATGAAATGGTTAAAAAGTTTTGTCCAAATATGGATGAGTGCATGGGAGTTGGTTGAATATGAAATTAAATAGGAGATCAAAGAACAAAATGACTTAGAAAATAAGTGCCTTCAATGATCAATAGATAGGCTCAGTATGTGGGAGGATAAAGAGCTCAAAAATAAACATGTTTCTATTGAAGAAACTAAAAGATACTATTGGAAAGATGCAACTCTATCTTATGTAGATGTTTTTCCTTATAATCAGCCCAAAAATTCACTTCTCTATGAGTTTACTAGTGCATTCCTCTTTCCTAAATCCACTCACAAACCCTCTCTTACACCACACACACCATCTCAAACTCATCATCCTTCCACTACACTTCATATCCCATCTCTTTTACATGATCCTATCCATCAACCTTCCACCTCACCCTTTCTTGAGGAAGATACCATCTTGAGAGAATAAAGTGAGGAGTAGTAAAATTAGGCCATGGCTAAAAAAAAAGATTTAATAAGTGACTATTAAGAAGAGATCACCATAGGGACTCCCCTTGGTAAACACAAGGGAAAAGTAACCTTTTTAAATGAGGATAAACATATTAAATACTCTTTTGAATCTACCCATGAGGAATATGACCAAGAATTGAAGAAAAATGTATTTGAATAAGACTCCATATCTAATCATGAAGTAGTGGATGACCATCTCAAGTATGAAATGGAGTTTACTATCAAAGATGAAGGTCAAGTCACTCCTCAAGAAGTTGTAGTCCTAAAAGAGTCTCATGAGACAAATGTATAAGACATAGTTTTTGGAGATGAATAAATACCTATATCTTATTTTGAATCACCCTTATATGCATTGGAGCATGAATAACACTAGCTTGATGACCTCATACATCAAGAAGAGAAGATTGAAGAAGTAGTGGTTCTAGATGACAAGAAGGACAAAGATGATTGGTAGTTGTAAATTAATCTCTCTAAAGAGCTTGAATATCTTTTCCAAGTTGAGGGTCAATTAATTGAGAATGTGGAAAAAGAGTTTCCCATTGAGGATAATGACCAAGATTGGGTGGACTATACAAAGCTTCTTGATGAGCTTTAAGAACTTACAGTTGAAGAGAACCCCAATCTTATTAAGAGCACTATGAAAACCAAGAAGGTATGCCTTATTGAACCACCATTGGAGGTCATAGTTGAGGAGACATATGAGAAAGTTAAGACTATTTGGATGCAAGAAAATTTCATTTCTATAGATAATCTATTTGGAGTTGTTTGGTTCTCATTGAATGCCATGCCAATGAAGTTGTCAAACACCATGAAGAAGATGGAGGAATAAATGCCAAGGATCAAAATGATACATGCCTCATTGATTATTATATGTCATGAAGAAAGAGAGATTTAAATATTACCCTTTGATTTATGAGGAAGTGTTCATCTCAAGTTTAGTTAGTGTTTGAGTTAGTCAGATTGGTTGTTTTGTTTGTGTGTTCCATAAGTGATCATGAAGCACAAGTGTGTGTGGCTTATTTTCTTGTCTTATGTGTTGTTTTTTGTTAGTTTTTAATTATTTATTATTTTTTTTAAGTCAATTTATGTGTCAAACCTAGTGTACATGTGAATCCATACCTCAATGGATAGGATTAGGCAACTAGTCTTGGCATAGCAAGCATACCACCCTTGGGAAATCACAAAGAATGTTGACAATTTTCTTACCACAAGTAAAAAATGGGTCAAACCCCTATAGTAAAAAAATTATATAATGGTATAGTATAATTTCATTAGGTGTTTCATAGTCTATTTGATATCATTCCATATGTTTTTATCCTTGGTCATAGTCTAATTAGTCCATATGTCATTTTGAGTCACCTAGGGATGATTTTAGAGAATTAAATGGAAGTGGTATGGTTTTCAAGGTTTTAAAGTGTTATAATTTTCCTTCCAACATAAAATTTGTTAGATTACCTATCAGTAATGTTAGTTCATCTGAAACTTGTAGGTTTCCTAACTAAAAATCAAGAAAATAACTAAAAATGGAGTTTGGGACTTGTAAAACTTATGAAAGAGGATGACACATGTGGAAAAATTATGGGATGACTATTAAACTTCCTTGGACACATATTATCACTTAATAATCTTTGGAAGTGCTAAAAATGGTCAAAAATATATAGAACCAATCAACAGGTTTGCATTTAGTATGACTAGTAGAAGTTTCAAGTCAAATGCCTCTATTGGGTGATCATACACTTAGTAAAATTAATTTTCATATAAAGAGTTGAATTATTGGTCACTTTTAATTTATTAATCATCCTTTATAAGTCAATTATGTTTTTCTACTTGTTAAACCCCATACCTTGCATGTTTCTTTCTCATATGGATAGGTCCATACAATACATCTAATGGAATTTAATGTAGAGGACATGGTAATATTTATCACATGTTTTCCATTCTTGGTTTCATGTTTTAAGGTGTTTTGATAATCCAAACATCTCAATTTTACAAGTTGGTCTCATTTGGGATGACAAGCAAGTTTCCACTATCTACAAAATCTTCATGTCTTGGTAATGGTTTCATAGGATGATGATAGGTTTATTTACATGTTTCCAATGATCTCTTAGTACCTCCCCTTTCAATCTCATTATCCAAACCAATCTTCCATGGATTTATAGTCATAAGTGACACACATTCACTTTGCTCCATGACTGTCATATATAGTCAACTAAGTGAGTTGTGTAAGGTCCTAAAACACATCCATATGGATTTAATTATGGTATTAATATGTGTAACACATTATCTTATATATTTAAAGTCAATTAAAGTTTCCCCAATGGTGTCAGTTTAAGTAGGATGATCAGTTCAGGCTATATATGTAGTCCCCATCCATTGGTGTGCACCTACAAGTGATTATATAAAAATATATCATGTTGTAATAAAAATTTTGAAACTTTTTTCAATATATTCAATAATTTCAGTTCATCTGAGACTTTCAGGTTCCCTAACTAAAAATTTATAAAATAACTAAAAAAGAAGAAGTTTGGCACTTGTAAGGATTATATAAGAGGATGACACATGTGGAAACCTTATGAGATGAAGATTAAAATTAACTGGAATCATATTAATTCTTTATCATCTTTTTAAGTGATAAAAATTGTCAAAAACCATTCTACTCCTTCATAACCCTTTTAGACATGTAGAACTAGTCAATAGGTTTGTGTTTAGTATGGCCAACAAAATATGTTTCAGGTAAAACACCTTTATGAGGTGATATTAAACTCATTTAACTTAATTTTAATATAAATATTTCAATTATTTGTTACTTTTACTTTATGAATCATCCTTTACAATTTAACTGTGTTTTTATGCTTACTAAACCCCATACCCTATAGGTTTCTTTCTCATATGGATAGGTACGTATAATTCAAATGATTTAATTAAATAAAGAGGACATGGTAATATTTATCACATGTTTTAAATTCTTTTTTTTATGTTTTAAGGTGTTTTTATAATCTGAACATCTCAAGTTTACAAGTTTGTCTCATTTGGGATGATAGGTAGGTTTCCATTATCTACAAAATATTCATGCCTTGGTAATGGTTTTAGATGATGATTATAGGTTTATTTACATGTTTAAAATTTTATATTTTTCCCCATTAATTTAAATATAATTTTTAAAATCAATCTTCCATGGAGTTGTAGTCATAAGTGACACATAGTCAATTTGCTCCATGACTGTTATACACAATCAACTAAGTGAGCTATGCAAGGTCTTGAAACACATCCATGGGGATGTAATTATGGTCTTATTATGTGTAAAAAATTATATTATACATGTAAATTCAATCCAATTTTCCATAATGGTTTTAGATTAAGTAGGATGATCAATTCATGTTATATATACAAACCCCAGCCATTGGTATGCACCTACAAGTACTTCTATAGAATGATATCACATTGGAATAGAGGTTTTTAAAAAAAATTCAAGATATTAATAGTGATAAACACCCATTTTAGGAATTTTTGAGTATAATTTTGTTCATGAGGTCATTCACTATGCACATTTCTCAAATTCTACATTTACTTCATGTATGCAAATCAAAGTATACCTACAGGTACCTCATGAGGATAAAACATGTTAAGAGGGAGTGTTTGAATTGAGCAAGGTTATTCATAATGAAAATAGTTTATTTATAATTTTATAGGAATTTTAAAACTAATTTTAATCTCACAAACCATACATACTACCAACTTACTCATCCTCATTTCTTGTATATGAAGATGCCCACCTACAAGTGGCACCACATAGATATGAAGGTACTTGTAAAGAGAAGATTGAAAATGAGGAAACCTTTTTTAAATCTTAGTGTATTATTGAGATAATTAAAATAATTTTTGAAATTTTAGATTGAATATCAGTCTCAAGAAGTTATCTCTAAGGTTGGATGACTATATTAGGGACAAAATCCCTAAAATCTCAAAACAGAGCACCTAAGCATTTTGATGATGCCCCATGGCAATGTTTCAAAGAGATTTGGTGCATCAAAAATAATTTAAATTATATCCTCCACATATTATAATAACCTTTAAAAATTAATAGGGTGTATTTTTAGTGGAATTTGGTTGTTGAAAGGCTCAAATATGTACTTTTGTTCACTAAATTTAAATAGTGACAACTACAAGATTTAAATTCCAAAGAGATCCCTGCACCCAAGGTTTCAAGTGAAACATATATTAATGATTTAATGACCTTATCAAGTGAAAAATCATATCAAGGAGAATAAGGGTCATCAAGAGAGATTAATATGAGCTATTTGGAGTCTAATCTACACCTATAGGTGTCCTTTCCCTTGAAACAACTCACCTATAACTTACTAAGAAATCTTATATCATCTTTGAGGTGAGTTTAGATATGTATACACCAATATTTTCTAAGGATGTATGATTATAATACATCTATTGTGATACAAAATTATTCAATAGTGATTCCAAGGATGGTGTATGTCTATAGTACCTCATATTGTTAGAACACAATCAACTATAGCTCACTAAGAGGTGGCAATAAGCTAGAATAAAATGGTTAGGATTATATAAAGGTATGGACATGAATTGTATTGTTATGGAAATTAATTGGTATAGTCAGGAACACCTTAATAAATTATTAAGACATTATACTCAAGGTTTAAACATGCATGACCACGTACATGGGTTACCTTTGAAGGAGAAACATAGAAAATAGAGTTAGCAAAAGAAGTCCTATAATGAGTCTTGATAAGGATCCAACATCAAGGTATGTGTTTAATAAGTAAAATTATGAAATGAGTTTTGGTTAGCTTTAAGGAATATCAATTCACTTGATACCAAGGTCTAGAACACATAAGCATTCACCTACATGCTCACTTTTCCTAATCAAGCAAGTCATTTAGGTAGTCTGACCTAATGGAGTAAAAACATGGTTAAAGATTCAAGCATAGATGATTGAGTGGATTTTTAATCATGATAAACACTTTTAAAATTATAATATCCATCTTATGATATACCAATATCATGTAAATAGGGGATTAGAAGGGATATAATTAGGAAATCTACAGTCATAAGGTAAAACCTTGTATACAACCCACTCCCAACAAGTTTGTCTTAGGTTTTAGTGCTTTTGAGGGATATAATCATGTGACCAAAGGTTATAAATTTATATAGAACATCTATGTCACTTGGAGATGTCCCTCCAACATCTAGTTTATCTAAAGAAATAAGGGAAGTGCCCTTTGTTTTGTCTCAGATAGAGGGTACTTTCGTAGAGTGAAAACCCTACAAGTCTTGGGGAAAAAGATGATAAAATGAGTTATAGGTTAATTTTAAATTGAAAATATGTGTGTAAATTTTAATCACACTTAAAAAAAATACAAGAAACCTTACATAGAAAGAAGAATCTCAATAGGGTGGTCTAGACCTTTAAGGATGCAGGCAAGCCTATTAGGTAGGGTTTTGGTCTAAATCCCAAATGGGAAGTTAGTTTCACTTCCAAACTTAGGTGAGAATTAAGATGGATTATAAAATTTTCATAAATTAATATAGGATGTGTTTGAACTATAGGTATGCAGATCAATTCACAAGAAATCCATTTTTGTCTCAAGGATAACTTAATCCAATGCATAATGACACACAAGCTTGAAGAAGCCTATTTAAGAAGATCATATCTTATTAGAGGTTGTGCATGGAGGTTAAAGTATTTTTGGGGAGTTGAAATAGATCCTAATATTTTATTTTATGGAATTTATCTACAACTCCAATGACACATCTTTATGCATGAAGCTTAAGAGTGAAGTGAACATAAAACCCTACAAAACCCTAAATAAAGACTCAATGAAGTAAATGAAGGAAAATAGATATATTAATGTATCATAATGACCATGAAAGTGATTATATATTACATATTACTCTCCAAGACCTCCCTCCATCCTATTGAGGTGTCCCCTACTTGTATGAACAAGATGGAAATTAGATTTCTTTTACTATTTTGTATGTTCTAGGGACTTTCAAGATATGTAACCAACTTTGGAATAAATATTAGGAATTATTATAACTAACCATGACCATTTCATGAAGAAAAAATATCCTAAGTGTTCTTACCATCACCTTCATTTTAGCTAGTCAAAACTAGAAAAGTGAGCCAAATAGTGAAGAGTGTGAGAACTTCAAGTGTGTGGCCTTTTAACATATACCTGATTATTATAAGGCCATAAATGGTATTTAAAAGTGTCATTCACCCCCTTTTATATATTTTAATGGAAAAATAAATCCAATTTTGAGGCCAAGTGTGAGGGGTGAGTGAAAGAGGAGTTTCTTTTACTATAGGTGGTGATGGCTCACTTTCAAAATAATATATATGATTAGGGATGATTCTAATGCATGGTAGAGAATTTATACAACACCTCCATCTAAATATAATCATGATATCTCTCCCTAGTCAATTATGGGATGTTCCAAAAGGGTTAAATGATGAAGGTAGTTTTCTAAGCAAGTAAGAGAAATCCTATGCCACATTTTATGAAGTTGCATGATTTGGAGGGAAATTTGTCCTATAATATATTTAATTATAAATATCACACTTAATATCATTCATATATAAATCCTTTTTCCACATGACACTTATCTTAGTGATTCTTGGACTTCTCTCTTCTCACTTCTCTCTCCAATTATATAGGTAGCAGACATTTTGGCCTTTTTAAGATAATACCACACCATGTATGGTGAATCCATACTATAATGACATTTTAATTTTCCTTTAAAAATTAATTTAAGTATATTCTCGATTTCTTGAATAATTATCTAAGTGTGCAAGTGATGCAAAGTGATGATTCTCTATCCTTTCTTCCCTTATCATTTCATGTTTATGTAGGAGTTCCTATTATAATAGGTCATATAGAGTGTATTAAAGTGTGTTAGGTTATTTTAAAGTGTATTATTATCCTTATAGTGTGCAATATTCCATTTGGTTCATGTGTCTTGTGTTGTTCCATACATCACACCTCTATATTGAAAAACTCATGTTAGAAACCTTCTATGACTTAGAAGCTAGTTTTTATGCTTTGATTCTTAGTGAATAAAGTATGATGGTCATGTTAAAGATATATTTGTGTATCACCCCCTTAGATTAGGTTTATTTCATGAAAACTCTAACTCTTTTCCCCTTAAGCAAGCACTATTTTAAGTGATTAGCATTTCAAGACACATTCAAGGGGCTAGCTCTTAAATCTAAAGGCTCACTTCCACTATAGGTATACCCACATACTTGGAAGTATTCCCATGTTTCCCAAATATAGAATAGGATTTAACACCCTCTTATATGGTGTAATATTTGGTGACAATAACTCCTACAAATTTGAGGCCCCATTGTGAAAATGGCTTCATTTCAATCACTGGTTGTAAAGGCATGGTTGCCTTTATCTCTCATTAATCAAACACTTGACATTGATGACACATTCACACATGAAAATAGGTATATTTGAATATAGTTGGTTAATATTAGCCTACTCTCAATATATTATGTGATATGGTACACCCTGAAGGGTGACCACTTCCTAGTTTATCATGGAAATTATTCACGATTTTTATGGATTCAGCTCTAGAAACACATCTTAGATAGATCCCCTCATAATTTTTCCTATAGAGGATTCCAATTTTAACCATAAAATGAGATTATCTAAGCCTAAGGGCCCTTTTTTCTCCTCTTTAATTTTTTGGGGACACACTTTGTGTAACAAATAGTGAACACTATCTTTGTACCAATCACCACTAGACAATTAACCTACTTTAACCTGTAAAATATCAATGCATGGATCAGTATTTGCAATAAGATGGATTAGAACTTAGCCTCTAAATAACTTATAAAATTTTATTTATATATCATAATCTTGGATTTTGACCATCCACTTCCCTCTTCATTCTCCAAGTTCATTTTTTCATAACATTAACTTGATAGCCAGATCAAACACTATGGCATTTGTCTTGTTCCTTAGGATGAATTGTATGAACTTCTTGATGGCCTTTACCAGAGTGTAAAATTGCTTATCTATAATAGGATATTTAAGTTCCACATTATTCAATTTGGTGCTCATTAATTCTATAGGGTGATCTTTGTCATCCTCTTTTTACATCAAGATAGTGGTAACAATGTGATCAGAAGCAAAAGAGCATTGATAAAAAGTCTTTTCTAAAATTAGGACTTATCATAATAAGAGCTTGAACAATAACATATTTAATTTATTGAAATTCATTATTTCATTTATCAGTCCATTATATCTTTGCATCTTTCTTTATCATCGTGTTAAGTGGTCTTATGATCTATGCAAAACCAAAGATAAATTTTCTTCAAAAATTAATCTTGCCAAAAAAATATTTCAATTCTTATTTTCTATTAGGGATTTATACCTTTGAAATTGAATTTATCCTATCAGGGTCAAAATTCATACCTTCTTGTGTGATTACATGCCCTACAATTTTGCCTTCAATTACACAAAAGATACTTTTCTTGGGGTTTAAATAAATCCCATACCTTCTACACTTCTCCAATACTTTTTACAAATGCATCATATGATCACCTCTATTTTTAGAAAAAAATGTTAGATAATCCATGTAAATAATGATGCACTTACCTATTAATCTTTGGAATTCATGGTCCATTTCTCATTGTAAATTTTCTACTACATTGATCAATCTAAATGGCATTCATTTGTATGCAAACTTTCCCCACTTGGTGGTGAAGGTAGTTTTCATTCTATCATTCTCATTCATTAGGACTTGGTTGTAGCCTTAAAAACTATCAAAGAATGGCATCATTGTAGACCCACTCACTAATTAAATGACCTCATCCAAGGATGGCAAGGGATAATTTTCCTTCTCTGAGGATTTTGTTCAAGTTTCTAAAATTAACACAGAGTCTAATTTATCTATTCTTATTTTAGACTAGCACAAGATTTACAATCCATGTAAAGTGACGTATGGGAAATATTATCCTTACATCTATCAATTTCTTCACTTCCTTATAAATCAATGGTTCTAACATTGGTTTCACTAGCCTCTATCTCTACCTAAAGGGTATACAAGCCTCTTTTAATAGGATAGTGTGAGTAATCACACAAGTATCAAATATCTTAAAATTATCATATGACTAGGTAATGACATCTTTAAACTTGGTTAAAATGGCAATGGATTCATTCAACTCTTCATCAATGTAAACTAAACCAATGTTGACACTTTGCTCATTCCCATGATTTACCAAATTGATTTTCTCATAATATTTTACACTCACCTTGGGTTTTTTAGCTTCAGTTATTTATTTATCCAATATTTTCTAAGGAGATCATGCCCTTGGGGATTTAGTTCTCCTTGAGTTAGACTATTCCATCTTCATTGTCATTTGAAGTTTTTATATAAATTTCATCTTATTCATCAGTAATGTGGGATTTGAATATACTAGAATTACACATGAAGTTAATTATTTGTTTATTATCATCAAAAACTCATATGTGATTGATATTATCTAGCACAGAGGGGAATGAAATCATTCCCAAAGTAAACTCCTACAAATTCAAAGGCTTTAGAGGCACTAGGTTTGCTACTATTGAAGCTAGAGAATCTACCAATTGGTTCTAATCCATGGGTAAGGAAAAAATATTAAATGAGTAAAAATACTCAATAAAATCCCAAGCTCTAAATTTATACTTTCTTAAATATGAAATCTTACACTGATATCTACTCCTAACCTAATTAACAACTAATTTTGAATCACCATAGAATAATAGTTCTTTTACCTTATGTTTGATTAAAATTTTATTTCCTAAAATAAGTGTTTCATATTCTATTAAATTATTAGTATAAGTAATCTATAATCCATAAGAATCTAGACACTATTTTCCTTTGAGATTTGTTATAACAATTCCAATGCTAGAACCTTGCTTAGATCATGCACCATCAAAGTGCAGTGTCCAGAAACCTTTTCTTTCTTATTTCACCTTGTCATCTAAAAAACATTAATGTTTTCCAAAATATAAACACCTATGTCAGAGGATGGGTAATTTACCTTTTTTTTCTTGGTGTTACATTAAATGATCATGTATTTCATTTTGGGTTTCTAGTCAATCCTGATTTGATTGGGAATCCCACACTAAGGCAGCCAAATATGGGAACAATTAGTGGACATATATCCATTCAAGGATTTATTCCAATAATAACTCAATAATAATCCATAAGCCTTAGGTATGTAAAAAACTTGAATGTCAATGAATTATTACATTTGAGGTTCATGAGTGAGCTGCATGTGAATATTTAATAATCTACCCACCACTTTCACTCTTGATATGTCTAATTGCACCACTACCTTCTCTAATTTAACTGGGTTTAATCCCAATTTTTCATAGATTCCTAAAGCCATAATGTTATTTCAATCACTAAAATCTATCAATAAATTATGAATATTCTTACCAAAAATCCTTATAGTCAACAAAACTGGTGGAACTTCATGCTTATTCTTATACATTACCACATTTGCATGAGATGATTTAGCTTTGTTGAAGCTAAGATTTTCATTCAATGATTTTAATAGTAAATCACATTGTTCAATGATTTAAGTGAGTTCATGAAATGTTATGTTTTCCTTGATATTTTTCATATATTCCACTATGTTATATCCACCTTTATGATGTTGTGCAGGGAGCTTCTATTATTGGCTAACTTTCTTTACCTTTAAGAGATGGACGATTATTTGTCTTGCCATCAGGAGATGTATATGTTTTATTAGGTGGGGTGGAAGTTTTTAGAGGTGTGTTTTACCTCTACCTCTCAAAGCATAGTTTTTTTTTTTTTTTGGTATTATTGGAAAGCATGCACTTCCTCAACATTAACTTTAGGCTAATTTTCATCTTGACTAGAAAAATATTAGGTCTTAACCAAGATGAATATTCCTAAAGATCAATAAGCATCATTGGTATTTTCATAGATTTTAGCATTACTTTGACTAGTGGGATTCATCTCAAACCTCTCCATTTGGCTCTAAATGTCTTGGAATGCATGATAGAATTCAATGCAGTCTAGTTCTCCATGTCTGGAGGTATTGTGCACTTGGCACCATTTGGGAAAGGCTAACTCAAAAATATTTATCTTGGGTAATTTACTCAAGGGGGATCACTATTATTATTATACTTATTAAGTGGTCTATTATATCTTTAGAAGTTATAATTTCTATTGGGACCCTCACTAGTATTTCCCAGTTATTTCTTGAGATCTAATAAATCATTAGCAAGTTTTTGAGTGATTCTTTGTATCAAATATAATTCTACCTATAAAGGCTATAAGTATTATTTTAGGTTATAATTTTAACATTGGTATTATTTATAGCCATTATTACTTGATTAATATTATTGTGGGGATGTGCTCTAGAATTTTCTTGGTTAAAGAATCCTAGTTATTGATCAAGTACAGCATGGCTTAATGGTAATTGGTTAATTAATATCACTTGGTTTAATGTAGGTAGATTCTAATTCATGTTGGATGGGACATTTATATTAGGTAGAATTGGGTCATTATTTGGTATAGCAAAGGTGGGATGCCCCTATGAGTGCATTTTCTCATCAATATGGATGGCTTCAGTATATGCCAAAGACAACATGTTAATATTCAAGGCTCTTTTTAGGAAGATAGTTGTCATCAGGTCTAAGGCATTTTTGTATATTTCTAAAGCCAAATTGTCTACTATCTTATAGAGTGGGGATGTCAGGCTATACATTTTTTGGATCTTTATGTTGAATATTGTAATTAGTTCATTTATGTCCATTTTTTGGATGGTGAACTATTGATACACAACTCCTGGGATTATTACCCTACCAAATTAGGCAATAAAAGTATCATTGAACTGATCCCATCTCATGATGGAATATTTTGGCAAGTTAAGGAACTAATCATAATCTATAACTCAAAATTTAAAGGGAAAAAGATGGCAAGCCACATCATCATGAATTACATAAAGTAGCCTCAAAGATGCTTTAAATGACTTTATATTCTCTTTAGTAGTTACTTTACCAGTGGGGGTGAAGAGAGGAAAATATTTTTTTGGGATCCTTAGTAGATCATGCACAACTCCAAGGACATTGATGGATGAGCCAACTAACCATGCCATGATTGGAAAGAGGGGTAAAAAAAAAATTAGATGGGGAATTTGTCTGGGTCCTAGACTTCCTATGTTTTCCTTTATTTTCTCTCACCTTCTTATGAATTCATAGGTATGTTAATGGGACCTTAGTTTTAGATCAATATTTGGTTCTAATATTAGGCAAATAAAAGATGCAAATGGGTATTAATAACTAAAGAGCAAAAGAACTTCAAAATTAGCTTCAAAAGTGTCAAATATTACAAATATCAGTCAACTTATTATAGAAAATCCATTACAAACTAGATCAAAAATCTTTACCTTGATCTTTGGGGATCCAAGATTTGAAACCTTAGAGTTTTCAATCCCTACACAAATAATATTAGTTAAACACATTAACCTACAACTATAAGTGTTAGACCAGCAATCAAAAGCATTTATATGTCCAATTTAACAACCTAAGATCATTTGAGCATTTCAAAATATCTTTCAACATAAATCTGCGTAAAGGTTTACACAATCCCAAGTGAATTAGAGCAATTATGATCTTAGATGTCTAGATTCAATACAAATGAGGTCTCAATGATTGACCTTTGCACAAACTCTCATAAATATCCTAACTATTTACCAAATTTATGTCAACCTTTGAAAAAATGATCAAAACAACCTTTAATATGCCTAAATAATGGGTTATTTCACCTATATTTAAGGTTTTGCATAAATTAGGATAATAGAGTTAAATATTTCCAAATGTATATAAATGAACACTAACTTTGATGTAATCCTTCTATTGTTCCCAAAATCTATCACTCATTTTTGGGACAACATATGAACTATTTTGGTCCTGCAAGCCAAAATTATCTCTTCCCTTCTCAAAAATTTGTTTTGAGCATTCAAATTTTTCATTATTCAATATTTTTTAGTTAAGGGATTAGTAGGTTCAATAGGGTCAATGGCTTCAACAGGCAAGTTCTCTCAAAGGAGCAAGTTTCCAACACTTAGGCAATTTCAAGATTGGTTTAATGCCTTGGTTCAACCAAATCAAAGTTCAATGGCTTTAAAACACTTAACAAAAAGAAGAAGTATTGAACCATTGAACCTTGAACCATTTGGGTTTAAAGGTTCAATGGGTTCAATGGTTCAAAGGTTTAATGGGTTCAATGGGTTCAACGAGTTCAATGGGTTTAAAGAGGTCAAAAGACTTGGAAGGAAAGATAGATTTAAATGCAAGATTGAACCATTGAACCAAAGTTGGTTCAATCGGTCAGTTCAAAAGACTACCCCAAAATTGAAGGAACAAGTGCCCTTGTGGAGGGCAGTGAACTAAAGGTAGGTGCCCTTGCAGAGGGTATGGAACATTGGTTCAAAGATCAAAGAGAAGGCCGAAAGGGAAGATTTTCATTGAACTTTTTTTCAAGGAAATTACCAAGTAAAAGAATCGAAAGAATTCATTCAGTGAGATTTTCTTCAGAAAAGTGAAAAAGGAAGAAAAGTTGGAATTCCTTTGGAAAGATTTTTTGCAGAAGAGTTTCACGAAGACAAGGCAAATTATTTCAGACAAAAAGTCTGAAATAATTCCTTCAGACTTTTGTCCAAAGGAATTCACCTAAAAGGAAAATCCCAAGGGAAAGCAAACAAAGCTAAAAAAGATTTCCTCTAGACAAAATGTCTGAAGGAATTCCTTCAGACATTTTGTCTGAAGGAATTAGAGCCTGAAGACTCCTCGAAGGAATTGGAGCCCGAAGACTGCCCAAAGGACCTGAATGGTAGGTACCCTTGAGGAGGGCTTTTGACACCCATAAAAAGGACCTTTCTCAAATCTTGAAGGGACACCTTCCCTTCAGGGTGTTCTAAAGATAAAAGGCTGAAGGATTTTTAAGGCTTCAAAGGGACTTAGAAAAATAAAGGAAGCAACGATTGAACCAAAGCAGAGAATGAACCAATGAAACAATTGAACCTTGAACCAAAAGAGTTCAAATTTCAATGGTTCACAAGTTCAATGGTTTAAAGGAAGCTCCAGACAAAGGGAAGAAATAGATGATTCTAGAGACTAGTTCAAAGGGATGGTTCAACCAAAGAGCAAGGAAGCTCTAGACAAAGCAAGAAAGTGATTAAACTAGGGAACTAATAAAGACCACCTGAACCATTAAACTATTGAACCAATGAACTTTCAAAGGTTCAAAGGTTCATGGTTCAACATGGTTCAAATAGCTGGCAACCATTGACGGCCCTATGGATGTCAAATTTAAGGTAATGGAATATCCATTAATTTTCAAATATAGTGCAAAACTTAAAGGATGAAACAAGTGACCAGCTGAAGAAGATAGCCTAAGAGCTCCAATTGCTATAGGGAAGAGATAATAATACAAAAAGATTAGAAATATCTACAAGGGAGTTATTTCTAGTAGGTGAAATAATTCACCAAGTAGTCATTTGAGCACACCAAATCAAGGACGTAGCCTATTTTTCTTCCATGAAGTAAAGGCAAAAGTGGATAGTTACTCAAAAAAGAAGGAAAGGCCTAGTAGCCTATACTTTAGAGGGGACATATAAGATAAATTGGCACACCATAGTTGAGGCTGATGCATTGTTCCAAGAATGGCCCCTCGATAGAATTAAAAATGCATTTAATGCTTTAACTGTAGCATGGGCCATTCTATGGAACAAAGTGCCAAGCCTTTCTTGGTGCTATTTATTGTAATATTTTGTTTTATGTAAAGGAGACTTTTCCATTATAGAAGTGAAACTATGCTAAAATTGAGAGGTGATCACTAAGACTTTGAGCTCAGATTGTTCATCATATTTCTTTGTTTGAATGAGAAAGCAAGTTAATTTTAGACTTTGTGTTGTTATAGCTTGTGACATTTTAGGATATTATTCTTATGTCTATCTTCTGAATGCATTCTTGACTAGTTAATGAAATAAGCAGAACTAGTGAAAGTAATCAAGAAAGTGTCCTGGAGCAACTGTGGAGAGACTTTGTGCTATCTACAATTGTTTTTAGTGTGTTTGTCTATTTTCTATTTTTGTGTAAAGGACCTTGGGATGACTTTGTGCCCCCATTGTCCTTCATATTTCATTCTTAGGTAGTTGAGGTGGAGACTTTGTGTTACATCTTAGTCTGCTACTTACTACACTCTTTGTTATTAGTTACTTGTCACTACCTGAAATAATTCCTGTTATTTCCTGCAAGATCACTTCTGAAAGAAGAGAAGTGCCTTCAGTGTTTTCACCAAGATTTTTTCCTTTGTATGTGAACATCATCTCTAAAAAAAGAGAGATGGATGGTGTTATCCTACCCCCGAGTGTTATTTTCTGCTTATAAATATAGTATATAGATCTTCATATTTATAGGGAACCTCCCCTTGATGAGATGAGAGATTTGTCCACATCTGATGTGGTAAACCTGCACATTTGGCCAACCAAACTCCCTTGATATGGTTAAAGAGACCTATTTTTCTCATCAATTATTTGGTGACAAAATATTCACCTAATAGTTTTTTGGTGACTCCACTAGGGAAGAGTGTGTAGATTGAAGCCTCAAGCTTCAAGCTGAAGCAAGGCCAGTTCTTTCCCATTTTTATTCTACAATCTAAAAACTCCATGTTATACCAAAAACTAGAGATCCTAAGGTGTTGTTGACCCTATTTTTGAGTTGGTGCAGTAGGGAAATTTTAATTTGCTCCCTCCCCAACTTCAAGTTCAATGATCTAGGAGTGTTCCTCCTACCTGTTCCAGGTTACCAACACAAGGTTTATGATATTAGCAAAGCTTTGACTATACATACTCCACCAAAATTTGTTATCCCTCTTTCCATTATCTAATCATGGTAGTTTAAGCCCCCTAGGGTAACTCTTTTGGCCCACTCAATGTAACCCCACCTCTACATGAGCTTTTACACAGTTCAAGGAAGAATTTTCCCAAATTCTTTAGTGATGGGAGAGTTCATCTTGATGAACATATTATTGCCTTCAACATAGCTTGTGGTGTGATAGGCATGGAGTATGAAGACATAGCAGTCAAGTTGTTTGTGAAAACATTACAAGGTGTTGTTGTAGACTAGTTTTATCATCTACAAGCCCAAACTGTAACTGACTAGAATACTCTTAAAGCTAAATTTGAACCTAGGTTCAAGCCTATAGAAGATGCTCACGCATTGCTGGCCTAGCTCACACAAATGAAAAAAGAACCTCATGAACCTATGATGGATTTCATTGTCAAGTTTAACAAGTTGAGAAACTAGATTCCTATAATTGCTCAGCCAACACTTGAAAAGCTTAAATGTTTCTTTATCAACTCACAGCTGCCTGAAGTAAGTTTTGTACTAAGATAGGCTAGCCACATAGACCTTGCTACTACACAAGATTTGGATACTAAGGTAGAAGATGACCTTATTTTGGTAGGAAAGATAAGGACAGATCTTAATAAAGGTAAATCCTCTACATCTTTTGAATACTCACCTACAGTTACCACTGATCCAATGGTGCAAAAGCTGGCAATTGAATTACTAGCTCTCAAAAAAAAATGGCGTAAGGGATGTCATTTGCTCCTTCATATAGAGATATACCAAGGAGGACATTTCCCAATCAATCATACCAAGGCCATGCTGCCAGGAATCAAGGGCAACCAAATCGCCTTCCTCTCACTCAGGGGAAATTGGCCATTGAAGCACCTCTAACTAATTCAACAGATGGATATCTTGAAGCAGAATTAGATTTCTCCTTCCAACCTGAGTTGAACCTAGAAGATGATGATAATCTCTTCATAGAGGGAGAAGAATAATTAGCTAGAAACTCCAACATTAGTTTCTTGAATTACCAGGATGAACCTAGAAGTGAAGGTGGAGCAGTTAAGGGAACATACATTATATTCACCCAATCCAAGAACCAGTCAACCTATAAAGTTGATAAAAAAAGAATAGAGGAATGAACTCAGCCTACAATTTCAATTGCTAAGTGAGGAACCACTCTACCCTTCTAACCAAAGAACTCAGTGACTTCTAAAAAGGTGAGTACCTTAATTGTGCCCTCACCTCCAACTTCAAATTCACAGACCAATCCTCCCCCTCCCAAAAACCAAAAGGATGAACTCCCATCCTCTATTCCTAGTTTGTTTAAAACATTTGACATAATTAACCATATAAAGAAAACCAAAATTCAAATGTATGAATTTGAATTCCTATAGTCCAACCCTAAGTAGTTAGATAAGTTGGTTCAATGTGTAAAGAACCAAAACATCCTGGTAATACAAGAAATTTTGAAGGTAACTCATGATCCTCCAAAGAACACATCTACCAGGAATAACCTTGTCATTACTCCTCCCACTACTCCTGAGAGGACTGAACCATTTTATGTCTCCCTGCTGATAAATGGACACCAACTGAATAATTGCATCATTGATTATGGAGAATTCGACAATGTCATGTCTACCAAAGTGGTAGAATCCCTTGGTCTCATACTGACCAAGACATTTGGGAGATGTTTCTCCATAGAGAAAAAATAAGTGCCACTACTGGGACAAATCAAGGATTCCCAATTTTTATTTGCAGCATTCCCAGACAAGAGAATCAAGATGACTATCTTGGTGGCTGACGTCCTAGCATCATATGACATCCTTCTTGGGTAAAATTTCTGTAAGGATGTTGGTGGTGAATTAAGCATGGACCTATTCGAGGTGAAAATCCTAGTTAAAGGCATCATGTAGAGATTTCTCCCTGAGAAGGAAGAAAAATACGTGGTTACTCAAACATCAGCACCTAAAGCTCAAATTATGTTTGAGTCTTCAGGCATGGGTAATTAATTTTTATCCACAAAGGAAGTTCATGAGGCATCTGATGAAGCTCTTAAAGATGACAACCTAAAAATTGGTTCAGATAGAATAGAAAAAAGGATGGTAGAGCACAGTGCAAGCGTATAAGAATCCTCCCCTTTACACGAAGGAGAATATAAGGAAAAATTAGTGTCTAATGAGGTATGGATTCTAGAATTTGATGGCAGCTACTCCTCTAATGGTTTAAGAGCTAGGATTATGCTGATAACTCCTCAAGGAGATATTTTTCCTTCTTCATACAAGTTTTAGTTTAGCAACACCAATAACAAAGCTAAGTATGAGTATCTATTGCTTGGATTGAAGGCCGCTCAAGATAGGGGCATCAAGATCCTTCATGCCAAAGGAGATGCTAAACTAGTGGTTTATCAGGTGAGGTACCTATATCAAACCAAAAACAAGAGATTGTGCCACTACCACAATCTAGTATGGGATCAACTTGAGAGCTTTGATGCTTTTAGCATCTCTACCATACCCAGAGAATTTAATGACAGAGCTGATGCATTGGCTATTTTAGTAACTCTTATAGTTCCTCACCTAGACTTCAAAGGAGACAAGTACACTATTGAGCTAATCTTTTGACCAAGTGTACCTAATAATGCTAATCATTAGTAGGTGTTTAAAAATGACAACTAAATCATTGCCTTTCTAGAGGAAAAATATAGCTTTGAAAAGCTTCATTTTGAAGGTGGTGAGCCTTAGAAGCTTGAACCAACCCTTGAATCAAGTGCAAATGTAGGTGATAAATTCCAACAACTCAAAGGGAATAAAATCCCAAAAGGCTTGGTTTCCCTTGAGAAGCTATTTGACAAACATGACAGATTCATCAAATAGCAGAAAATGGATTCAAGCTCCTCTCAGGAGTTTGATCAAGTAAATTTAGATACCAAGGAAAATCTCAAAATGGTGAACATTAGAAAATGTTGCACTCAAGAAGAAAAGTTCAAGTTCACTGCTTTGCTCTGCTAGTATATGAATGTCCTAGCATACTCCTATGATGATCTAAAGTCACTCAATCCTGAAGAAATCCACCATGACATTCCTCTCAAAAGTGATTTAGTGCCTTACAAGTAAAAATCTAGATAGTACAATATGAAGATATCAAGTACTATTTTGTCTAAAATATAGAAAATGTTAAATGCTAGGATAATTTTCCCAATCCATCATTCCACATGGATTGCCAACATAGTACCTATGAGGAAGAATAATAGTGAAATTTGCCTATGTGTGCACTTTAGAAATTTAAATCAACCATCCTTAAAGGATAACTATCCTCTGCCCATCATGGATCAAGTTATTCAAATGGTGACTGGTTCAGAAATGTTATCAATGCTAGACAACTTCTCAAGATACAATCAAGTTGAATTTGGTGAAGAAGACTAGCATAAGACTACCTTCACCACACCTTTGTGTACTGAAGAATGCCATTTGGCTTGATAAATATTGGCACCACTTTTTAGAGAGCAATGGACCTTGCTTTCAAAGATGAAATGGGTAAGTTCATTGTAGTGTACCTAGATGATTTAACAGTCTTTTCCAAGCATCATCTTGATCATGTGCACCATTTACAACAAGTGTTGGAACACTGCCGCCAGAATGGAATTTCTCTGAACCCCAAAAAGCCTATTTTTGGGGTAACAAAAGGGAAACTTCTCAGACACATTGTATCCCAAGAAGGCATAAATATTGACTCAGATAGAGTCAAGTCCATCTAGGAGCTTACCTTGCCCACAAGTAAGATTGTAATTGACTCTTTCTTCAGAAAAGTGAATTTTTTACGAAGGTTCATCCCCGAGTTTGCTAAGAAGACTCACCATATTGTAAACATAATGAAAGGAAAGGCCACCTTCATCTAGATTGAAGAAGGCAAATTGGCATTTCAAGACATCAAGACTACTATTGCTCACGCCCCAATTTTAGTTTGTCTAGATTACACTAAAGATTTCACAGTGTATAGTTATGCTTCTGAGCACACACTTTCAGCAATTTTGGTTCAATAGAACCAAGAAGGTGTGGATTCTCCCATTTCTTTCATGAGCTGTCCTCTCAAAGCTCATGATCTAAAGTACTTAAACATGGAGAAGCATGCTTATGCAGTGGTAAAGGTAGTGAAGCATTTTTGATTTTACATCCTTAATTCACATGTTACTGCCCTAGTTCCTGATACCACAGTTAAATCCATATTAACTTAGTAGGAGTTTGGAACTAAAAGAGGAAATTGGATTGCTAAAATCTAGGAGTTTGATCTAGTCATCAAACCAATGAATTTGATGCATGAAAAGGGCCTATGCCAATTGATTGCTGACAATAGACCAAAAGAAACAAAGCATGGAAAAGAAGAAGTTGAAGACACGCTAATAGTCCTCTTTGTCACCAACATGAATGAGTGGTATTCAAATATTTCTCATTTACTTACCTATGGTGAGTGTCCTACTCACTTGTCTCATAAAGAAAGGACTATCAAGTTGAAAGCTACCAATTTTGTCCTCTGGGACAACGACCTGTATAAGAGGAACCTTGATCGAGTGTTCTTTCATTGCATGGATAAAGAGCAGCAGAACCAACTTTTGAATTCCTTCCATAATTTATCTCGTGGAGGACATTTTTTTGCTCATGTGATTGCCTATAAGATTATGTGAGCCAGGTATTACTAGCCTACTCTATTTTAAGATGCATATAGATGGGTATAAAGATGTGAACTATGCCAATAGTTCATTGGAAGACCCAAGTTAGTTGCTCTGCCTCTTAGTCCAATGGTGATGGAAGAGATATTTTAGCAATGGGGAATTGATTTCATTAGTGTTGTAAACCCATCATCAAGTGCTAGACATGATTATGTCCTCACAGCCATAGATTACTTCACCAAGTAGGTGGAAGTTATTCTAACCAAGCATGCTACTTTAGAAGTAGTGTGTGATTTCCTCAAGGAGAACATCATTTCCATGTTTGGGGTCCCAACTAAGATTATCATAGATAATGTAGCTTGTTTCTCTTCCCATGAGATTACTCAGTTCTGATTTTACTATGGGATTACCCTCTCCCACTCTTCTAATTACTTTCCACAAGGGAATGGCCAAGCTAAATCAAGCAACAAGAACCTAGTGACCATCATCAGGAAGCTGGTAGATGACAACCAACAAACATGGCATAAAGCATTAGTTGATGCTTTATGGGTAGACAGAATTACACCCAAGAGGGCAATTGGTATGTCACCCTTCCAACTTCTTTATGGTCTCAATTTTGAGATACCAATCACCCTAGAATTTCTAGCATTGAAATTAGCTAAGGCAGTTGAAGATCAGACATATGAAAGCTCCATTGATAAGAGGATCATGTGCTTGACTGAGCTAGATGAGTAGAGAATTATAGTGGTGGACTGAATTATTGCGCATCAAATTTTGGTGAAGAATCTCTTCGACCAGAAAGCAAAAAATTATGATTTCCAGATTGGATATCAAGTCCTATTGTGGGACAAGAGAAGAGAACCAAAGGGAATGCATGGGAAATTTGATTCCCTTTAGAGAGGCTCATTTACTATCCATCAACTCAATGGTGAAAATAGTTTCCTATTAAAGTATCAAGATGGCACACTCTTTTCTCTACCTCATAATGGGTAGCATCTGAAGCACTTCAATTCTTGAAGTATCAGATAAGTTCACCTATACATATGTATATTTGTTTAGTCTTTAGTTCTATTTTGTGCTTTTTGTTTTCATTTTTGGTACTTTTCTTTTTTAGGTAGCATGACTCCGTAGCCCAATGGCATACTTAAAGGCACTAGAGATTCTAGTTTCTACTCCCCTTAGCTATTCCAAGTTTTCAATTGAAGGAAGTTCCCCAACTAGAGCCAGCTGTTATTCCCAAAATCTATCACTCAATTTTGGGACAACATATGAACTATTTTGGTCTTGCAGGCCAAAATTATCTCTTCCCTTCTCAAAAATTTGTTCTAATCATTCAAATTTTTCATTATTCAAGATTTTTTAGTTAAGGGATTAGTAGGCTTAATAGGTTTAATGGCTTCAACAGGCAAGTTCTCTCAAAGGAGCATGTTTCCAACACTTAAGCAATTTCAAGATTGGTTCAACACCTTGGTTCAGCCAAATCAAGGTTCAATGGCTTCAAAACACTTAACAAAAGGAAGAAGGCTTAAACCATTGAACCATTAAACCTTGAACCATTTTGGTTCAAAGGTTCAATAGGTTTAATGGTGCAAAGGTTCAATAGGTTCAATGGGTTTAATGGGTTCAAAGAGGTCAAAAGACTTAGAAGGAAAGACGGCTTCAAATGCAAGATTGAATCATTGAACCATTAAACCAAATTTGGTTTAATCAGTCAATTCAAAGGACTGCCCCAAAATTAAAGGAACAAGTACCCTTGTGGAGGGTAGAAAACTAAAGGTAGGTGCCCTTGTGGAGGGTAGGGAACATTGGTTCAAAGATCAAAGAGAAGGCCGAAAGAAAATATTTCCTTTAAACTTTTGTCTGAGGAAATTACCAAGTAAAGGAACTGAAAGAATTCCTTTGGTAAGATTTTCTTCAAAAAAGTGAACAAGGCAAAAAAGTTGGAATTCCTTCAAAAATAATTTCCACAAAAGAATTTCATGAAGACAAGGTGAATTCTTTCAGACAAAAATTTTGAAAGAATTCCTTCAAACTTTTTTCTTAAGGAATTCACCTGAAAGGAAAATCTTGAGTGAAAGCAAACAAAGCCAAAAAAAGATTTCCTCCAGATAAAATGTCTGAAGGAATTCCTTCAGACATTTTGTTTGAAGGAATTGGAGCTTGAAGACTCTTTAAAGGAATTGGAGCCTGAAGAGCAACTGAAGGACCCCAAAGGGTAGGTACCCTTGTGGAGGGCTTTTGACACCCACAAAAAGGACCTTTCTCAAACCCTGAAGGGACACCTTCCCTTTGGGGTGTTCCAAAGACAAAAGGCTAAAGGATTTTCAAGGCTCAAAGGGACTTAAAAAAATAAAGGAAGTAGCAATTGAACCAAAGCATAGAATGAACCAATGAACCAATTGAACCTTGAACCAAAAGAGTTCAAATTTTAATGGTTCATAGGTTCAATGGTTCAAAGGAGGCTCCAAACAAAGGGAAGAAATAGATGATTCTAGAGACCAGTTTAAAAGGATGGTTCAACCAAAGAGCAATGAAGCTCTAAAAAAAGTAAGGAAGTGATTGAACCAAGGAACTAATAAAGACCACCTAAACCATTGAACCAATTAACTTTCAAAGGTTCAAAGGTTCATGGTTCAACATGGTTCAAACAGCTAGTAACCATTGACAGCCCTGTGGACGTCAAATTTAAGGTAATGGAATATCTGTTAATTTTCAAATATAACACAAAACTTAAAGGATGAACCAAGTGACCAGCTGAAGAAGATAGCCTGAGAACTCCAATTTCTATAGGGAAGAGAGAATAATACAAAAATATCAGAAATATCTATAAGGGAGTTATTTCTAGTAGGTGAAATAGTTCACCAAGTAGTCATCTGAGTGCACCAAATCAAGGACACAGCCTATTTTTATTCCATGAAGTAAAGGCAAAAGTGGACAACTATGTAAAAAATAAGGAAAGGACCAGGTGGCCTCTACTTTAGAGGGGACATATAAGATAAATTGGCATGCCATAGTTAAGGCCGATGCACTACTCCAAGCATGGCCCCTCGATAGAATTGAAAATGCATTCAAGGATTTGATCGTAGCATGGGCCATTCCATGGAACAAATTTCCAATCCTTTCTTGGTGCTATATATTGTAATCTTTTATTTTATGCAAAGGAAACTTTACCATTATAGAAGTGAAACTTTACCAAAATTGAGAGGTGATCACTGAGACTTTGAGCTCAAATTGTTCATCATATTTATTTGTTTGAATGAGAAAGCAAGTTACTTTTAGACTTTGTGTTGTTATAACTTGGCATTTTAGGAGATTGTTCTTATTTCTTTCTTTTAAATGCATTCTTGTCCAGTTAATGAAATAAGCAAAACTAGTGAAAGTAATCAGGAAAGTGTCGTGGAGCAATTGTGGAGAGACTTTGTGTTGTCTATAATTGCTTTTAGTGTGTTTGTCTATTTTTTATTTCTATGTAAAGGACCTTGGGATGACTTTGTGCCCCCATTTTCCTTCATATTTCACTCTTGGGTAGTCAAGGTGGAGACTTTGTGTTACATCTCAATCTGTTGGTTACTACGCTCTTTGTTACCAGTTACTTGTCACTACTTGAAAGAACTCCTGTTGTTTCCTACAAGATCACTTCTGAAAGAAGAGAAGTGTCTTTAGTGTTTTTACCAAGATTTTCTCCTTTATTTTTGACCATCATCTCTAAAAAAAAGAGAGATGGATGGTGTTATCCTACCCCTAAGTGTTATTTTCTGCTTATATATATAGTATATAGATCCTCATATTTATAGGGAACCTCCCCTTGATGAGAGGAGAGATTTTTCCACCTCTGATGTGGTAAACCTGCACATTTGGCCAACCAATCTCCCTTGCTATGGTTGAAGAGACCCATTTTGCTCATCAGTTAGTTGGTGACAAAATATTCACCCAACACCTTCAAAGAATAAAAAGATTCATATAAAGAATGTAGATCTTCAGGGTTCTTTAACAATATTTATGTACTTTGAAAAAATTATGCATATATTTAATGAAGTACACTATAATTTAAAAAATATACATTAAAGTACTTACATAGGTTCCCTCCTTTTAGTGCCATATTTTCCCTTCATATTGATGTACTTAATGTGTTTCATGTGTCACTAGGGAATGAGAGGTAAGTAATAAACTCAATATTAAGTCCTAAAAGACTTAGGGATTGATTTTTTTACACAAATACTACTTAAAATAGAAAAATAGTTGAGATATGGCCACCACTTGTAAGTTTGAAAGTAGGCCCTACAATAGGGATAGTAGATTATACACTAGTGACACTTTATTTCTTTCTAATCTTTGTGAAATTGCTCAAAACTTTTCCAGTTATTTCCCAAGAAGAAACAAACCATGAATATTTATAATATGGACTAAACTAAAGTGACTCATGGGATAGATCCAAAGGTAAGTAGGGTAGGGCAAAAAATAAATTTTGCTTCAGATGGTTAGATGCAATTCTTCTAGCATCCATGACAATAACATATAAAACTAGCATTCACCAACCCTAGTGTAATACTCAAATCCAAATGAATGTAATTGAGACTTAAAATGAAGGAGGTGCATATATCTAAAATAATATGTTACACTAAAGTTACTTATTCACATCAAATTGCATAATCACATTCAATTGCAAATAATATGAAATAGAGCACATAAACTATAAGATTTGTTATCCTAGTATTAAACTCAAACCAATAAATTCATACATTGATATTATTACTAGATTGGTTAATAAAAAAGAAACCATTAATTCTCTAAAAGCATGAGAATCAAAAAATCTAGAACACACAACAGAGCATTCAGACAATCTCATGAATTCTTAGCTCTTTTTCATTAATTCTCTAACAACTATTCCTAAAAATTACAATGAGTAGGAATACCCCTATATATAGGCCTCAAAAAATCTATGCAATTTTAAGTGGGCTCATTCAAAGATACCCAAATATATCTAAGTGTTTTTATCTTTTTAATAACAATAACTAAAATTCCACATATTAAAAGGGAATATCCCAAATTTGAATTTACAAAGCAAAGCAAAATATTTCTCAAGGCCCTAGTTACCTTAGCTGAGCTAACTTTGGTCATTTTTATTGAAAGTTAACTTGTTTTTTTCCTTCTTATTGATGCACTTAATGTGCTTATTGTGTCATTAGGGAATGTAAAGAAAGTAATAAACTCAATTTTAAGTCTTGGAAGACTTGGGGATTGAGTTATTTACACAACTACTACTAAAAATAGTAAAATAGCATAGATATAGCCCCCACATGTAAGTCTCCAGTAGACCCTACTATAGGGAAAATAGATTATAGAAAAGTGACACATTATTTATTGATAATCTTTGTGAAATTTCTCTAAAATTTGCCAATTATTTCCCAAGCACAAACAAACCATGAATATTTATAGAATGAGCTAAACTAAAGTGACTCATGGGGTAGATCCAAAGGTAATTAGGGTAGGGTAGAGAAGAATGTTTGTTTTAGATGGTTAAGGTGTTAATTATTCAAACTTATATGATAATAACATGTAAAACTAGAATTTACCAACCCTAATGGAATACTCTAAGCCAAAAAAATGTAGTTGAGACTTCAAACGGAAGGAGATGCATATATATGAAAGTAGATGTTGCTCAAAAGTTACTTATTCACATAAAATTACATAAGCGCATTCAACTAAAAATAATATGAAATAGAGCACATAAACCAATATATTTGTTAGCCTAGTGTTAAACTCAAACGAATATATGCATACATTGATATTATTACTACATTAGTCAATAGAAAATAAACCATTAATTTTCTAAAATCATGAGAAGTAGAAACTGTAGAACACACAATAGAGAATTTAGAAAATCTCACAAATTCTTAGATATTTTACATTAATTCTCTAATAAATATTCCTAAAAATTACAATAACGGGGAATGCCCCTATATATAGGCCTCAAAATGTCTATACAAGTTTAAGTGAGCCCATTAAAAGATGCCCAAATATATACAAGTGGATTTTAGCTTTTGAATAACAATAAATAAAATGCAACATACTACAAGGGAATATTCCAAATTTTAGTTTACAAAGTAATGCAAAATATTATTTAAGGCCCTAGTTACCTTAGCTAAGCTGGCTATGGCCATTGTGCTTGAAGGGGAACTTGTTATTTTCCTTCCTATTGATGCACTTAATGTGCTTCCTATGTCATTAGGAAATAGGAGGAAATTAATAAACTCAATTTTAAGTCTCGAAAGAATTAGGGCTTGATTTTTTTACATAACTACTACTAAAAATAGAAAAATAATAGAGATATGGCCACCACTTATAAGTCTGGAAGTAGATCCTGCTATAGGGACAACATATTATACAATAGTGACACTTTATTTCTTGTTAATATTTATGAAATTACTCTTAACTTTTCCAATTATTTCCCAAGCACAAATAAGCCATGAATATTTATAGAATGAGCTAAACTAAAGTGACTCATGGGGTAGATCTAAAGTTAAGTAGGGTAGGGTAGAAGAGAAAGTTTACTTCAGATGGTTATATGTGTCAATTATTCTAACCTCTATGACAATAATATGTAAAACTAGAATTCACCAACCCTAGTGTAATACTCAAAGCCAAATGAATGTTTTTGAGACTTCAAAGGAAAGGAGGTACATATATCTAAAAGCATATATTACATAAAATTTACTTAATCACATCAAATTACATAAGCATATTCAACTACAAATAAGATGAAATAGAGCACATAAACTAGAAAATTTATTAGCCTAGTGTTAAACTCAAACCAATAGATGCATACATTTATATTATTATCATATTAGTAAGTAGAAAAGAAACTATTAATTTTATAAAAGCATGAGAAGTAGAAATTATAAAGCACACAATAGAGCATTTAGAAAATCTCACAAATTCTTAGATCTTTTACATTAATTCTCTAAAAATTATTCCTAAAAATTACAATGAGGGGGAATACCCCTATATATAGACCTCAAAATGTCTATGAAAGTTCAAGTGGGCCCATTAAAAGATGCCCAAATATAGCCAAGTGGATTTTATCTTTTGAATAACAATAACTAAAATGCTACATATTATAAGGGAATATTCTAAATTTGAATTTACAAAGCAAAGTAGAATATTACTTAAGGCCTTGGTTTCCTTGGCTAAACTAGTTGTGTTCATTGTGCTTGAATGGGAACTTGTTGTTTTTCTTCCTTTTGATGCACTTAATGTGCATCCTATATCACTAGGGAACATGAGGAAAGTAATAAACTCAATTTTAACTCTTGAAAGACTCGAGGCTTGAGTTGTTTACACAATAACTACTAAAAATATAAAAGCAATAGAGATATGGATACTACTTGTAAGTCTACAAGTAGACCCTTCTGTAGGGAAGACAAATTATACAATAGTGACACTTTATTTATTTCTAATCTTTATTGAATTGCTCCAAACTTTTCCAATTATTTCCCAAGCACAAATAAATGATGAATATTTATAGAATGAGATAAACTAAGGTGACTAATGGGGTAGATCCAAAGGTAAGTAGGTTAGGTAAAGAAGAAAGTTTGTTTCAGATGGTTAGAGGTGTTAATTATTTTAACCTCTATGATAATAATTGTAAAACTAGAATTCACCAACCCTAGTGTAATACTTGAAGCCAAATGAAAGTTGTAGAGACTTCAAAGTAAAGGAGGTGCATAGATCTGAAAGCATATGTTGTACGAAACCACATCAAATTATATAAGCACAGTCAATTGAAAATAAGATGAAATAAATCACATAAACTAGTAGATTTTTTATCCTAGTGTTAAATGAAAACCAATAGATGCATCCATTGATATTATTACCATATTATTTAGTAGAAAAGAAACCATTAATTCTCTAAAATCATGAGAAGAAGAAATTATAGAACACACAATAAAGCATTAAGACAATCTCATGAATTTTTAGCTCTTTTGCATTAATTCTCTAAGAACTATTCATAAAAATAACAATGAGGGGGAATATCCCTATATATAGGACTCAAAATGTTTATGCAAGTTCAAGTGGGCCCATTAAAATATGCCCAAATATAACCAAATGGATTTTATCTTTTGAATTAAAATAACTAAAATGCCACATATTACAAGGGAATATTCTAAATTTAAATTTACAAAGAAAACAAAAATATTCTTCAAGGCCATGGTTGCCTTGGTTGAGCTAGCTATGGCCATTGTGCTTGAAGGGGAACTTACTGTTTTCCATCCTATTAATGCACGTAATGTGCTTCTTATGTCACTAGGGAATAGGAGGAAAGTAATAAACTAAATTTTAAGTCTTGGAAGACTCAGGGCTTGAGTTTTTTACATAAATACTACTAAAAATATAAAAATAATAAAGATATGGACACCAATTTTAAGTCTACAAGCAGACCCTACTGTAGGGATATTAGATTATACAACAATGACACTTTATTTCTTGATAATTTTTGTGAAATTGATCTAAAATTTGAAAATTATTTCCCAACACACACAAACCATGAATATTTATAAAATGAGCTAAAATAAAGTGTCTCATGGGGTTGATCCAAAGGTAAGTAGGGTAGGGTAGAAAATAAAGTTTACTTAAAATGGTTAGAGGTGTTAGTTATTCTAATATTTATGACAATAACACATAAAAATAGCATTCACCAACCCTAGTATCATACTCAAATCCAAATTAATGAATTTGAGACTTCAAAGGAAAAGAGGTGCATTTATTGTAAAGCATATGTTGCACAAAAGTTACTTATTCACATAAAATTGCATAAGCACATTCAACTGTAAATAAGATTAGATAGAGCACATAGACTAGAAAAGTTATTATCCTAGTGTTAAACTCAAACCAATAGATGCATACATTGTTATTATTTCTAGATTAGTAAGTAGAAAATAAACCATTAATTCTCTAAAATCATGAGAAGTAGAAAGTTTATAACACACAATAGAGCATTCAAACAATCTCATGAATTCTTAACTCTTTTTGTATTAATTCTCTAACAACTATTCTTAAAAATTACAATGAGGGATAATACCCCTGTATATAGGCCTCAAAATGTTTATGAAAGTTCAAGTAGGCCCATTAAAATATGCCCAAATATAGTGAAGTTGACTTTAGTTATTGACTAATAATAACTAAAATGGCACATGTTACAAGGGAATATTCCAAATTTGAATTTACAAAACAAATCATAATATTCCCTAAGGCACTGGTTGTCTTGGCTAAGCTAGCTATGGCTATTGTGCTTGAAGGGGAACTTGTTATTTTTCTTCCTTTTTATGCACTTAATGTGCTTCCTATGTCACTAGAGAATGCAAGGAAAGTAATAAACTCAATTTTAAGTCCTGAAAGACTCGAGGCTTGAGTTTTTTACATGACTACTATTGAAAATAGAAAAATAATAGAGATATGGCCACCACTTGTAAGTCTACAAGTAGATCCTATTGTAGGGATAATTAATAATGTAAGAGTGATACTTTATTTCTTTCTAATCTTTGTTAAATTACTCTATACTTTCCCAAGCACAAAAAAACCATGAATATTTATAAAATGAGCTAAACTAAAGTGAATCACGGGGTAGATCCAAAGGTAAGCAGGGTAGGGTATAAAAGAAAATTTTCTTTAGATGGTTATATGTATTAATTCTTCTAACCTCTATGACAATAACATGTAAAAATAGCATTCACCAACCCTAGTGTAATACTCAAATCCAAATGAACATAGTTGAGACTTTAAAGGAAAGGAGGTACATATATCTAGAAGCATATGTTGCATGAAAGTTACTTATTCATATCAAATTGCATAAGCACATTAAACTATAAATAAGATGAAACAGAGCACATAAACCAACATATTTGTTAGCCTAGTGTTAAACTAAACCAATAGATGCATACATTAATACTATTGCCAAATTAGTCAGCAGAAAAGAAACCATTAATTCTCTAAAAGCCTGAGAAGTAAAAACTACAAAACACACAATAGAGCATTCAGACAATCTCATGAATTCTTATCTCTTTTGCATTAATTCTCTAATAACTATTCCTAAAAATTATAATGAGGGGGAATCTCCCTATATATATGCCTCAAAATGTTTATACAAGTACAAGTGGGCCCATTGAAATATGCCCAAATATAGCTAAGTAGATTTTATATTTTGAATAACAATAACTAAAATGCCACATATTACAAGGGAATATTCTAAATTTAAATTTTTAAAGAAAAGTAGAATATTCTTGAAGGCCCTAGTTACCTTGGTTGAGCTGGTTGTGGCCATTGTGCTTGAAGGGGAAATTATTGTTGTCCTTCATGTTGATGCACTTAATGTACTTCCTATGTCACTAGGGAACAAGAGGAAAGTAATAAACTCAATTTTAAGTCCTAGAAGGATCAGGGCTTGATTTGTTTGCACAACTACTATTAAAAATAGAAAAATAATAGAGATATGGCCACCACTTGTAAGTCTGCAAGCAGACCTTACTATAGGGACAATATAATATAAAATAATGACACTTTATTTCTTACTAATCTTTGTGAAATTGATCTAAACTTTTCCAATTATTTCCCAATCACAAACAAACCATGAATTTTTATAAAATGAGCTAAACTAAAGTGACTCATGGGGTAGATCCAAAGGTAAAAAGGGTAGGGTAGAAAAGAAAGTTTGCTTTAGATGGTTAGAAGTATCAAATATTCTAACCTCTATAACAATAAAATGTAAAACTATCATTCATCAACCCTAGTATAATACTCAAAGCCAAATAAATATAGTTGAGACTTCAAAGGAAATGAGGTGCATATATCTGAAAGCATATGTTACATGAAAGTTACTTATTCACATCAAATTACATAATCACATTCAACTACAAATAAAATTAAATAGAGTACATAAACAAGTAGATTTGTTAGCCTAGTGTTAAATGCAAACTAATAGATGCATACATTGATATTATTCCCAAATTAGTTAGCAAAAAAGAATCCATTAATTCTCTAAAAGCATGGGAAGCAAAAACTATAGAACACACAACAAAGCATTCAGATAATCTCATGAATTTTTATCTCTTTTGCATTAAATCTTTAAAAACTATTCCTAAAAATTATAATGAGGGTGAATACCCCTATATATAGGCCTCAAAATGTCTATGCAAGTTCAAGTGGGCCCATGAAAAGATGCCCAAATATAGCCATGTGGATTTTATCTTTTGAATGATATTAACTAAAATACCACATATGACAATGGAATATTCTAAATTTTAATTTACAAAGCAAAGAAAAATATTCCTTAAGGTCTTGGTTAGCTTAGCTAAGCTAACTATGGTTATTGTACTTAAAGTGGAACTAATTATTTTCCTTCCTATTGATGCACTTAATTTGCTTCCTATGTCATTAGGGTATGTGAGGAAAGTAATAAACTCAATTTTACATATTAGAAGACTTGAGACTTGAGTTGTTTACAAAATTACTATTGAAAATAGAAAAACAACAGAGATATGTCCACCACTTATAAGTTTGTAAGTAGACCCTACTATAGGGACAATAGATTATACAATAGTGACACTTTATTTCTTGTTAATCTTTGTGAAATTGCTCTAAATTTTGCCAATTATTTCCTAAGCATAAACAAACCTTGCATATTTATAGAATTAGCTAAACTAAAGTGACTCATGGGGTAGATCCAAAGGTAAATAGGGTAGAGCATAAAATAAAGTTTTATTCAAATGGTTAGGTGTGAATTCTTCTAACCTCTATGATAATAACATGTAAAACTAGAAATCACCAATCATAGTGTAATACTCAAAGCCAAATAAATGCAGTTGATACTTCAAAGGAAAGGAGTTTCATATATCTAAAATTATATTTTGCATGAAATTTACTTATTCACATCAAATTGCATAATCACATTCAATAATAAATAAGATGAAATAAAACACATAAACTAGTAGATTTGTTATCTTAGTGTTAAACTCAAACCAACAGATGCATAAATTTATATTATTACTAGATTAATTCTCTAACAACTATTCTTAAAAATTAAAATGAGGTGGAATACCCTTATATATAGGCCTTAAAATGTTTACTCAAATTAAATTGGGCCCATTAAAATATGCCCAAATATAGACAAGTTGCTTTTATATTTTGAATAACAATAACTAAAATGCCACATAGTACAAGGGAATATTCTAAATTTGAATTTACAAAGCAAAGTAGAATATTCCTCAAGGCCTTGGTTGCCTTGGTTGAGCTAGTTATGGTCATTGCACTTAAATGATAACTTGTTATTTTACTTCTTATTGATGCACTTAATGTGCTTCCTATGTCACTAAGGAATGGGAAGAAAGCAATAAACTTAATTTTAAGTCCTAAAAGACTCAAGGCTTGAGTTAAAGCATTGAAGAATTGAAGAATTTTAGCAAGAATCAGGATGTTTTAAATAAATGGTTTGATAAATGAGCCAAAATTAAAGCATTTTACATATTAAACTTTTTCCTATTATTTGACAAGGCCCATGAGAAGAAGGGATAACATGACAAGTTCAATCCTCTCAAGATTGCACCATATCAAGTGGCAAAAATATTGGGAAACAATGCATTCAGGCTTAAAGACCTGTAAGGGAATGACTTAACCTTTCCATTCAATGATCAGTACATGAAACATTATTTCTCTACCACTCTATTTCAAAACTTCAAAAGGATGGTAATCTTGTTTAGAGTTAGAGTAGGTAGGAGTAGAATAGTTTTCTTTCCTGCTTTGCTTTCTTATTGTGTTCTTTCTTGATTTTTGCTTGTTGTTCATTTTCTATTATGTGTTGTAGCTTAGTAATAATTCATTTGGATAGTAATTCATTATATCAATCTATGTTATTCTAGTCCTAAGATTAGGAAGAATGGATTATTGATTTTAAACATTGGTCATTCAAATTTTGGAAACCTATAGCAATGTTTTAATTAAGGAAAACTAGTTGAGGTTAATTAAAAGTTAATTTTCTCATAAAAATACTATGTCATTTAAAGACTGTAATATAGTTTATATGAATGAAAATTTTCTTGAATGAGAGTTTGAATCTGTGTGGACCATCATAATTTCACTTAAATTCACCAAGTAAATTACCAAGGCATAACTTGATATCTGAAAGTAAATTACATCCAAACTATATATTGGCAAAACCTTAGACCTAGATAATACTAATTCCCAACCATTTTAGTTTATGAATGCAAGTATATTAAAAAAAACTAAAAAATGATACACCATGAAGTGAAATCATAAAATACTTTCAAATTTCATGAATGGTGATTTAGGCAATTTATACCACAGCTATGGATGCCTAGCTAGCAGTAGAGTAAGGTGTGAAGGGGAGCCATAGGTATCTCTATCAAGGATATGGATGCATAGTTGTAAGTAGTCAAACACCTAATCCATCCTCAACTAAACAAAGTATAATAATATAAAATCTAAAGAATACTTAATTAAATTCATGTTTGATGTCTTGAAACTTGAAAGTTATCATTTATGAACCCAATGCCAATGGTTAACAAAACTCAAAGCACACACATAGTATGATTGTCTACAAGGTTTAAACATTATTTCAAGACTATGGGCTTTCATTAGTTTTGAAAAAAAAATTGGTAATGATTGAAGATCATAATGAGATAACTAATTTTTTGATTTATCTTTAAATAGAATATCTAGATTTTAATATTTCCCCATAGAGTTAGCCATTTGTTGATGATCAACATTCCCCTATTCTTAGAATGGGGACCCTCCTTTCTTTAATTTTCAAAAAGTGCCCAAGATTCTAAGCATATTAAATCATTTGACTGCATGGAAAATTGATTGAATTTACCAATACTTGTGTTTCTAGAGTTTTTGGTTAATCATTCATTCTGAAATAAGGATTGATAATTAAAAATATTCAAATTATTACAATTATTCTTCAAGTGTTATTCAAAAATGAATTATTGACCATGCATGGTTCAATTATATGTAGATAGGCTTTTATTAAGGAAGTACGACCTGGCTCTCTAATAGACATAAACACAACAAGCTTCATTACATTTTATTAAATTAAAATTATGTTGTGTTTAAGGCATTTTCTTTCAAAGTTTTTACTTTAAATTTGCCTAATATGGTTAATGACATCTTCAAAAAGTTAACTTAGTTTCTCACTTGACCTCTTAGTTCACCAAATTAAAGTTATGGTTTATGATGCCTCATGGGATGTCAAAGTTTAGACTACAATCTAAAAGGATAGATGCCTACCTCATCAGGCCTCGCAACACCTTAAGGGTTCATCACATCCCATGAGAGATACCTAGAGTAAATCTACCAAGTCTATGAGATATGTGGCATCGTCTATAAGGATCACAAGAAACTAGCCATTGGAATTCAAATCCCAAGGCTACGTGTCAAGATCTTAGCCCTTTAAAGGAGGTGAGGCCTTTGGTGGAGGTAGTAGTTACACCTTCTCCATCACAAACAATTCAGCATTAGGGTTGTCTCTCCTACTTCCTACTAGAAAGGAATAATATATCATAGGTTAGGAGTGTGTTTGTTTACCTCTTTCATTCTTTTATAAACAACCCTTGAACATATTTGGTGAACCCTCAACACTAGACCATATGAACCTATTCCCATATAGGCCTCTCACCAAACCTATAATTAGACCATGACTATGTCATTTCCCACCATCAACCCCTTCATCATATTATCCACTTCTCAGGTCTCTATAATGGCCATTTTAATTCTAGTTCTGCCTGGGCTTATGCCTAGGCCTGGTCCATAACTTCCTAAGAAGAGTCCCATTATCATCATACCCCAAGTTCCTATGTTCATAACTAGTGCTTCAACTATCAATAGTTCATCATTAGGAATGACACTTCATGATTCATCTCATAGCTATGCATTTTATTAATGAAATCCATAATTACTTCTTAGACATCAGTTTTCCAAATAATAACCTCCACTCAGTAATTACCTCCATTTACTCATTCTCTGAGTGGTTCTTCAAACAAATCATGGATAAAATAAATGCAATTGAATAAAATGGAGAACCAATATTTGGTCATAATAGACCCTCCATAGGTCACATTAGAATTTGATAAGAAAGTTAGAGAAATGAAGAGATTGACCAAGAGGAAGGTCAACCATCCTAACAAAAAAATTATGTATAAGTCAGAGGAGACTCTATACCCCCTCTCATCTTTAAAAGCATACAATGATATAGCTATTGAATTAATAAAAGGAGTGTAACAAAGAGAAACTGATCTGGAGTAGCAACACAAAGCCACATTGCTGGATGAAACCATAACAAAGGTAGAATGGGATGTGGGACAATTGTTTGACACATTGAACATCTTGGTCTAATACAAGGTAAAGGGAGATGACAGCAATATAATCAACTTGGATATTTTGATTCAAATGAAAAAATTTAAGGACTTAAATTTGATCCCCTTGAAGGACTTGATCATTTATCAGTCCTATATAATTGGCAGAAGGAAAGAATTAAACTAATGGATTGATGAAATGAGATCCTTGGGATTAAATCTCACTCATCAACGTGACAAAATCATAATTTTGATAAATGAGGTTGAGATCACGTACCTTCCCAATAATTATGGGTCCATTTTTAGAAAGGACACCTTTAGAGCCTAACTACAAAACTTTATTATGAGCTTTAGAAAGTATACCATGGCTAAAAGAGTAACCTTCAGGTAGGAGATGGTAGATTTGGTAGCATGTGCCAACCAAAGGATAGAAAAGGTTGTGGATATTAATGAAGCTATAAGATCTCTCTTGAGAAGACATGATGCAATGGAAGGGCTTAAAATCAGACTATTGAAGTAACCTATTATTGATCTAAAATTTATTGACAACATCTACAAGATATGCTCTAAAGCATGGAGAGGGCAAATAGAAGCTAAAAAATAAGCAACCAGCAAGCCACAAACCATCAACATATGAACCTCTACCTCCTCGACCCCTCTTATTATATCTTATTATTCAACTAGAACTAACATTCCTTATTCAATTTTTTTAGGTTCCCATCCATCTTATTCTATGCTAGGAGCTTCATCATTAACCGCACTAGTAGGATCTCAACTTATTACTTTAGGAACAAGATATCCATATGTTGAGCTTTATCTTGATGATAACCATGTCCTAATTCCCTTCAAATGCATTGTAAAATATTCCCATTTTTTAATAAGTAATATTATTTAATTTTAGGACATTAGGGACCTTATCCACTAATAGGTGTCATATATCCAGTTCTCTTGTAACTATCGTATGCATTTCATGGCCTATATATAGAGTTTTCCTCCTTTATTATACTTCAAAATAGAATTTTATGAGATTAATGCAAAGAGAAATAATAATTCTTACAATTCTCTTATTGTTTTCATTAATTTCATATGTTCTTTTTTGTCAAAATCTTTTCTAATAACACATGATTTCATTTTCTTGAATGGTTAAATCTAATAATATTGTTTTGAATGCATCTTGTTAGTTTGTGATTTCTTCTATGTTAACAAAGTTTTTCTATGTATGTTGTGTTTCCTTCTATTCTGCAAACAAATGTGCTAAAATCAATTTATTATAGGTAGTCATTTCAAAGCATACTTTATAGATATATGCATTATATCCACCCTATAATCTCCATTGCATTTAGGATACTTTGATTCCAACACTAGGATTTTATATGTGTGAGTTTTATTTACATTATTTCTAGAAGAAACTAAAGGAGATCGGTTAGTCTTTATTGTTGCAAAGAAAACTTTATTTTATGCTCTACCCTACTTAATTGTTGAAATTTTTTACATGAATCACTCTAAATTAATGCTCTTTATAAATATCCACTTGTTTGTTTAAATTTTGGGCATAAATTGGCAAAATACAAAAGTAATTCTACATCAAAATTATATAAAGAAATTTTAGATAGATTGTGTCACTATTGAGTTCTTGTTATCCCTATAGTAGGTCCTACTTATAGAATAAAGGTGGTGGCCACATAATCATCTATCAAAACTAAATTAATCCCTAATGTATTCTAGAACTTACATTATAAATTGAAAAATATTATTCTATTGTCCACATTATTTTGTTGACATAGATATACATTAACAGTTTCCCAAATACCACTCACTAAATATATTTAAAGTGTATCTAATTTTCAAGAATAATAACATGTAAGGCTTCAAACTTGGAGAAATAATTCTTATACCTATAATAGGAGAATATAAATATGAACCTTTAATTCACTAATGCATGCCATCTCATTGATAACAACTACCCTACACTGGTCGCCCAAGTCCTAGGTGACCAAGTCATGTCTAAAGAAAATTAGTTCTCATCATTATTATCATGGTGCACAAAATACTAGCCAACTATGCACAAACTATAATCACTTTGAGCTCAAGGGAAAAACATTAAAGTAGAGACAAATGTAATATATGAGCTCTTGGAAGAATATGAACAAGTTCTAGATACAGATGCACTCCAAGTCAAGTATATTATATAAGGCATGCTAAATTGTAAGTGGAAGTAATAACTTACTAATTCATTATCTGTATCTAAGCCAAAGTTAGGTAGGGTATAAAAATCCAAAGTTATAATGGAATATCATTTAGCTACATCTGAATCAATGGCAAATGCACTCAAACAAATGCTTGATTCATGGGATAATGTCATGAATAAACTATAAACCTAGGAAAATGAGATTATGTGCACTTCATTTGATGTTATTAAAATGCATAAGCATGCAAATCAATTAGAGGAGTTATCCTAATACATCTAGTTTAAAGTGTCAAATTCTGGGGAACTCATCACTATTAAAAAATACAAGGATATTTAGAATCTGATGGTGATTCAGGTCCTACTACGCACATTACTCATTATGGTGCAAGAGTTGATTACTAGTTAGAAAATTCTTAAACAAGATTTATCCTTACTTAATCCCACCATTGCATAACCTTTTTTTAGCCTCAATTAATCCCTCGACAATAGTTGTAATAGGTGATCTAATAATATAAGACTGATACATGTTTGTAACCATTAATCTAACATCTAACACAACCTCTTCCAATGGATTCTATAGAACCAAGTGCTTCATCTGCATCTCAAGTAGAACCATCATCATAATAACCTTATAATTATCTAATTCAGAGCATTCCACCACCACTTAATAGGTATTGAATAATTAATTTTTTTTAGTTTTCATAAGTTTTTGCATAATTCTATAGCATGGCCTTAAGCATTAGGAATGGGACCAAGTTGGTTGAAACCTATAAAGGGTGACTACCTAGTTAGGTTAGAGTATTGAAAACATGTGGGGGTGGAGGATAGTATGATACTTAGTTTAAAACCTAAAATAGTGGATAAGTAGTGTATAAAGGGTTAAAAATATCAAATGGCACCTGGATTGATAACTACAACTCTTATTTTTGGTTTAGTTCCATAGCTTAATCAAAATTGTAAAGATTTAGATTAGGATACATTATTGTGACTTTGTCCTGGGATTCAAAAATTGTTTAGGCTTGGGAAAGTGTTTAGAGTTGAATAGGGAAACCAAAATCATAGAGTTTGATTAATTTACATGTGTGTGACATGCACTATTTTTCATTTTACATATCTTTTTATATGTTTTCAACTTTTTTGAGAATAAAAATAGACTTCAGAATATAAAGAGTCCTTTTTAGGCATAGCAAAAGTCTAGACTATGAAGTGATATCACTTTTGAAAATTCTATATATAACACTCAATTATATTTGGATATGGTTCTGATGTGATAAAGAATAGCATATATCATTCTAAAATTGTATTATTATATATATTTTATCATTTTTCTATGCATAGTGAATATTCTACTTATTTAAATAAGTTAATCATATAGTTTATATCATTTTTATGATTCTAATAAGTATATGTTTCTTTGCATAAATATCTCTACTTTTCCTATTAATGAATACATTCAGTCTAAATTGCCATATATTATTTAATTTTGTCACTTATTACATAAGTTATCCCTAAATTAGCATGTTTTAAAGGGTTTTATAGGAACCTCTACTAACATTTTCAAATCCCAACACTTATTCATATTATTTCCTTGAACTCTATGATAAACACAATATTTAGATCTCCTTACAAGATGCATATGAGGCAAAGTGATCAAATCATGTTTCTTAGAGGTTCACATGGAGTCTTATTAACCTTAAGCATACTTATTTGTCTAATAGTCAAATATTCATTTTGTTTCTTAACCCATAATTAAGGTTAAATCTTTGGAGGAACATTATTTTTGGATGGAGAGCCATACTTATAATTTACATTAACATGTTTAGGATTGTTTTCATGTGAAATATTATCTTCAAGTGATTTTACCCTTATAGATAAAATTTATTTTTAATTTTGTAACACCTCTTTATATTTACTCATAATTATAATATGATCGTGTATGGTCATATTAAGAACATTTTTGTTCATAATCTGAGAATACATAGTTTTACAAGCACAAACCCTAGGCTCTTTAAATTTGATATTTACATAAATGTCTACTAAAGGACACACTCTACCTATTATTATTGTTATAACATGGATAAATTTATTCATTATGAACCTTGGCAAAATAATAGAGGAGGGACAATAGCTATCACTACCTTGAAGAGGGAAAAAATGAGTCATGCATAGGAGCATTCCTGATTCCACATACATATAATATGTATTATTAAGGATATTTAAGAATTCATCATTATTAATTTCAATCTTAATTTTTTTGTACATAAATTTTATCCATGGCATTACATGATTACATAATATATTACATTTTTTAAGGAAGCAACATGTAATAATGAAAATCATAGCTTGATATAGAAAGTATAAACTATGTCTATCCATTATAACCATGATTTATTTATGTGAACAAGGGGAAATCATAAATCAAATTTGAAACTTTGACATAGAAATATGAAACCCTAAGAAGATATGATGGATCACTAATGTAAACTTAGGGTTTTCCATGCTTGAAATAATGATCAAGTTAAAAATAATGTTTTAACTTATTTTAGATTTATTAATATAAAGAAGATAAAAATTTTAATATTTATATTGTATGAGATATGTCCTAAATTATGTATATCTGAATGTAATAAACTAGATTTAGATTGATCAATTATACTTACTACTTATAAAAATGACTAAGATGATAGGGTATTGTTGATGCCTAAGTATGTATCATAGGTGCCCAAAGTTTTCTTGAACACTTCTCATTTTATAATTCTAATAATTTAGTGCATGAGTTATAGGTCATGATAATCATATTATCTATTGATAAAATAGATGCAAAGCAAGTGGACTATTTCAAAATATTTATAATGTTTGGTGGTTGGGAGCCACTATGGCCAAATAGCTTATTTATGCAAAATATAAAGTATGTTATTCTAAGAAACGGTAATTATGATCAATAACTAATCTAAGATGGATATTTACAATGAAAATTAAGATAGAGTGATCTGGTTAAAAAAGTATCAAAAGGAAAAGTAAGGCAAAGAAGAGATGTTGATCTTCATTCCAAATATCATGATAAAGTTCAAATATCATCTAGGCTTACACTTAACTAATGTATGGCATAAAGTAGAATACACTAAAATCTTATCAAACATCATTAAAACATCTAAGGATGGAGTGAAATAATGCAAATAAGAACTAATTTCACTTTAAAGATTCACCCCTACAAGCAAATAGCATTAGCCCAAATGCAAGAAGAGTAAGAAAATGAAATGAATATAAGCACTTTCAATTAACCTAGCATCAACACAAGTTAATAAATATGCATTCAAATATACACACTAGGAATTCATAAGAACCATCAAAATCTAGAAATCAAAACAAACAAATGAAATAAAATCTAGGATAAAAAAAGACACAACCAAAATTGGACAAACTTTATAGAATTCCTTAATTATATTAATTACTCAAAAGTTACAAAGTAATTTTGGCTCTAATAACTCCCCCATTTTTTTAAAATTTTATAAAATGTAAGGAATTATGGCAATCATTCATATCTAATTAAAAAAATGCAAGTTTTAGGATAGTTGTCCTTTCTACAAATATTCTAGAATACACTAGACGTTCCCTAATAGACTGATCTATAGGCAATGTGTTTTACATGTTGCACATGCCTTTACAAAATAATATTATATTTTAAAAAATACATAAGATCAATTACAAAAGAATATTCTCATCTTAATAAACTTAGAGACCCTTATGTTGTCGTAGTCTTTTAATTTCCCTATTAAATCTTCATTCTATAATGTTGTTTAGTGATAAGCTAGAGATCAATGATAGGTCTCATTAACAATTATTTTTCTTGATATTTTAGGCCCTTGAGATCCCTCTCATCCCTTTCCAAATATTTTTATATGCCCTTGGCATCTCCTATATTATCCTTTGATGATAAAATCAAGCCCATGACCTTCTTATTATCATCCCCTATTTTCCCTTGTCCTTGATTCCTTACTTCTTACATGAATTGAGTAGTTTTGTGCTTGAACTCCTCATCAGTTATTAAACCTAAAGGAATAAATATGGTGGGATATTTTATCAATATATCTAGTATGTGCAACTTTTTATCCTATTATTATTTGAGGTCCTTGGAAATGTCCTCCAATTTCTTGGACCAACTACTTAGGGCCTTGATCTTATCAATTAATACAGTCAGCCATATTCATGTGGGTTAAGCTAACCATCCTAAATTTAGGGATTTGATTTTTAGTCAAGACCTTGATCAAATCCTTCACTTGGTAGCTCAAATCCTACCATTGGCTAACTTGGAATGTAACCTTAGTACTTTCTTTATTTATTACATCTTGCTTGGTCTTGACTAATTTTAAATATTTGAATAAGTCAACCATGGTGTCCTCAAATTTCCTAAATATATCTTCTTGGATTGATAGGATGGTTTTCTTTTTAAAATTATTATTTTATTTCAAGATCCCCTTGATCATTATTTGAAATTGATCTATCTAAGCTGAGCCATTTGAAGAATATTTTCTTCAAATATTGGGTCTTTGCCAAGCTTTTATCTTCTAACTAGGGTCAATCCAATAAAAGGTTCCACTTTATAAAAAGAGAACTCTTTTCCACCAACCATGGCCTTCTTCTCAGTTATTATCTACAAACTGGTAGTGGTTGGGTCAAAATTGATACCAACTAAAGATTCTATCACCTTGGGAGATGGGGTCTCCAATTATGTTCCACTTGATTCTCCTAGAGCATCCATTCTTTTCTCTTCCTCCTTCTATAATGCAACTATCCATGGCTTGAATTTATCATGTACTATAATATTAATTACTTGCATTATTTCCCAATGATGGTGCATAGTAGGTACCTTTTATAACTTGCCATAAATGAACCATTCAAGAATGGTTGGACCCTAAATCAGATTTTCTTCATTTAAGAGATTAACTTCACTCAAAGGATGAGTGAAGGTTACCTTGGGCTTCTTTCTCTTAAATAGGACAATGGTTGATTCAAATTTTATTTTGGGGGTGTCTATAGGAACTAGGTCTAACACTTCCTTCCCCTTTTCTTTTTTGACTTCCTTCATTTTTTCATCCTGAGACTCATAGGCTAATGATAATAATTTTAGATAATATTCAATTGTTTCACTAGGGTCTAGTGCTACCATATAAACCTCCTCCACTCGTGATCCTTGCTCCTATACTTGAGATTAAGAAGATGCAATTTCATCAAGCCTTCTCTCTTCTAGACTTTGTATCAAGTTATACCTTAGGTTTGGAATTTATCTATGAATGGGCTAGTGGAGGTCTAGAAGGTGCATCACTTAGTAAATGGTACTACCTTGGCCCCAACTACCATATTTCATCATTCCCCTTTTGTTCCCTTTAAATTCTAGACTTTGGCTTAATTTTGTGTTTTTTCAATCTAGTGGTGACTTCAAAAAATGAAGAGGCCTTTATATATATGGGGTTAAAAGCACCAAGTTGATGATCATAGGGTACATTTATTCCCTTAGATTTTAAGTGTTATTTAACCCTTCCCTAGGGATCTTACTACTTTAGTTCATCAATTTAGAGATTGAAAGAGGTCCTATGTCTAGAAGAAGCCTCAATGTTATACCATTGTGAAAAAAAAGTCCTTCCAATGGTTAAGGGGAGGTTATGAAGTAGTATTTTCCTCTTGGTCTTACACAAACCATCTATCCCATTGCATATTTGGTAATCCACCTCCTGCTTAGCAAACTTGATTGATACATAGACTATTAGTCTAAGGGGAATGCATTATGTTCCTTCAATCTTGATAATTGTGAAATATAGATATAACCATATGTTTCCCATGGCCTTAATTAAATTTTTGGTCAAGGGGCTGACTCTTATCATTGGTTTCCCAATTATTGCCTAATTAGGGATGGATAAACACAGTCACAAATGAAGTGGATGTGGTCCCTAAATTTGAATATATGCAATTTTAAATAGTATTTAGAGACTATACATGTCCTATCAGGGGACCATTCCCTAATGTTGGGGATCTTTGTTGTGGAAACTAAAGAATATAGGAGGTATCACATCATGAAGAATTGGTTTTTAATTTTTTTCTTAACTGTAAAGATCTATCTACTTAGGTAAGTACTAACCACTTCATCAAGGGGAGGGGTGAGTTATTTCTCAACCATAAAATAGACTAAGGGTACCCAAAATTTGTCCACATATGAGGTGGTTGAAATTACACATAACCTATTCATCATAGTCATTATCATTCTCATCTTAGGTTTGAATTGACTAATGGGAATGTTACCATTAAAATTGTAAAATACTTGATTTCTAGAATATAACCATAAGGCAAGGATGGTATTTTAAGTCATTTTCCTTGGCCCAATTATTGAAGGTGGTTTGGTTTCTTTGGGGTTTAGACATCTTGTAATAGTTCTCAAATGCTATAATAGAGATATAAGCTATAATTTTGTAAGTATACTCACTTATTAACATACCTTTTTCAATTTTACCATATCTAAAAATAGGAGAGAGAATGTATATATAATGTAGTACCTTGGGTATTGCTACAACATAATAGAGACCCATAATTTGAATGACAACTACATCATAGTAGAGTCTTATTACTGACATGCATTTCTCCTTGTCTCTTGTGATGGATTGTTGGTTCTTAATGGTCCAAAATAGGCTTGACCAATTGTTGTCCCCCATATTTATAGCTACAACATCAAACTATGTGTCCTTTAAAACTCTTCCCTCTACATCCAAGGTTAAATAGAGCTCTACATCATCTTTGGATATGATTTTATGGGTTTTCATCGCTATAAGTTTCTCTAAATTTCTTGCTAGTGGTCTATAATTTAATTTTGGACCAAATTCACTTTGTGCAGATGATAATCCAATCTTCTTGGACTTGATTATGATGATCACAAGGTAAAACTAAGGATTTTGATCATTTTGAGGATTTTCTAAATGTTTTTATAGTTCTTTAATGGTGGTAGTTATTTGAACTTATGTGAGCTTCATGACTTAGATTATGCTTAGATCTTTGCATTTATACCTTTGCATTACTCAAGTCCACAAAATCTTTAACTTGGCACATTAGGATTATGTGGATCTATTATGGCATCACCATATCATTTTGGTATAACTCTACTTATTAATATTTAAAAATTTACTATTGTCTTTTGAAAATTCTACATTGATATCACCTCATTGAATTTATATGAATGGATCAAAACAATTCATTGATCTTGATCCACAAGATCAAATGTCATTGGTCCCAAGCCTTATTGAAATGTCTACACTGATCTTATACCATTGATATTGATTTCACAAATCAATGTGGTCCATAGATCTTTGGATTATTTGGATTCAAATGGATATCTTAAAATTTACGTCTGCATGCCCATAATTTGACATCTACGTGAACATATTCGACATCCACATGACCATCAATTTTTAGATACCTCCTCTTGAATCTTTATTGTAATTAAATTACTTATATATTCACATATAATGATTTTATGTTGCATAGAATAATAAAATATGAGAGATTACATAGTGATAATTGACAACAAAATAGAATACTAGATAATATAGCTAAGCCACTTCAATGGGGCAACTTCCATAATAATACACTAATAGTATAATACTTCATATGATGATTAAAGAATAACCACTACCTCTTATATATTTCTACTTAGCCAAGGTTATTCCATAGGTTGACCTATCTAAGAACATAGATAAATTTAACAAGTAAAAAAAAGAGGTATGTAAGCCATAAGTCAGCCACACATATCCCTAGACACACCAATGGTTAAGGGCATAACAAGCCCTTCCCCTTCAAAACAACATTGTCCTCAACATTGTGTAAACTTTGGATGTTATTACACAAATGCTTCATCCTCTCAAGTGGCATCTTCACATGGTATATTCTTCCATTTGATCAAGTATTTTGTAATTGCTCTAGAACATAGTTGATTGGTGCATCATTAAAGGATCACCTCATAATCAAGGATCACTCTACCTTCCTAATCTAATTTTGGTAATTATATTTGAATGGAAACTCTATTTATAATGGGTTTCTTCAGGCATGATACATGAAATACTAGATGTATGCAAGCGGATGAAGGAAAATCTAACTTGTAAGTCACACTACCAATTTTTTGTAAGATCTGATAAGGCCCATAATACTAAGGGGACAACTTGTTATCCTTTTTTTGTTACTTCAATGAAATTTATTTGTATGGTTGTAAGCGAAAAAAGATGTAATCACCAATGTCAAAATATCTCTCACTTCTATTTTGATCTACTTGTTACTTCATGCGATTATGGGCTATAGATAAATTTCCATGCAAACTTGCAAGGACCTCCTGTTGATGGTGAATATGTTCTTCAAATGCACAAACCTTAGGATGGAACTTCAAGGTTAAAGTGAAGGATAGAGGGTGGTATCCATATAGTTCCACAAAATGAGAGATTTTAGAAGAACTATAAATAGAAGTATTATATCACCATTCAGTAAGTGGCATCTAATGAACCCACTTATCTTGTTTATCAAAAATAAAACAACTGAGATATCCTTCCAGAAATTTGTCGAATACCTTATTTTATCCATCATATTTAGGATGATAGGATGAACTATGAGCCAATTGAGTGCCTAAACATGTAAATAACTCAGTCCAAAAATTACTAGTAAAAATAGGATCTCTATCACTGACAATGATCTTAGGGGTCCCATACAGTTTTTGAATTATATTAAGAAAAGTAGAAGCTACTGTACTAGCAATAAATGGTTGGGATAATCAACAAAAATGATCATACTTACTGAGATGATCTACAAAAACCATGATAACATTTTAACCATCAAGTCTTGGTAAACCTGTAATGAAATCCATAAATACCTCTTCTCAACGCTGGCTAAGGATAGATAAAGGCTATAAAAGACTTAGAGTTTTGATGGTTTTGCTTTTGTTTTTTTGATAGATCATACATTTAGCCACATATTTTTGGACATCCCCTTTGATACCTTCCCAAAAAAATCTTTCTTGATCCTGTGATAGGTTTTCAAAAACCTTGAATGACCCCTAATTAGAGTTGCATGAAGTTCTTGAAGGATCTTTTTTTTAAGAAGAGAATTCTTACATAGGTAAAATCTATTTTTGTACCATAATTCATTACCTTTCCATGTGAATTTTTTAAATACATCTAAACCTTGTTGAATATTTTGAATCAAATCATGAGCATTACTATCATGTTCCCATTCTGATCATGCTTGCTCTAGCCAATCTTCTTGAAAAATGGTTATGGCACATATTAATGCCTTAATTGATTCATCTTTATTAGATAGTGCATCTTCCACCACATTGTCCTTACCTTTTCTATAGACTATTTCAAAATCATAGCCTAGCATCTTAGTTACCCATTTCTATTATTCTTCAAATGATAACCTTTGTTCTGAAAAATATTTAAGACTATCATAATCATTTTTTTCCTGAAAGTGATGACCCATCAAATAAGGTCTCCATTGTTTGACTATATGAAAAATGTCCATCATTTCCTTCTCATACATGGGTTTATTCTAATTTTTACCCTTGAGTTGATGAATTTAAAATTCTAGTGGTCTAACTTCTTTTAATACTACAACGCCCATACCATACCCAGACGCATCACATTCAACCAAAAAAGTCTTAGAAAAATGAGGAGTGGCCAATACTGGAGTAGTGCACATAACCAATTTCAATTTTTCAAATGCTCAAGTAGCTACATCAGTCCACTAAAAGGAGTCTTTATTTAATAAAGAGGTAAGTGGGGCTGTAATACTACCATAATTTTTGACAAATCTATGATAGTAACCAGTATGTCCTAAAAGTCTTTAAAGTTACTTGAGTGTCTTAAGAATTGGCCAGTCCACCATTACTTGGATTTTTTTAGGATCCAATTTCACTCCTTCATAAGACACCAAATGACCCAAATATTCAACCTCGCTAGCCCTAAAAGTACATTTGGAAGGTTTGTCATACAATTGATTTTGCTCCAAAATGGAGAGTACCTATTTCACATGTTGTAAATGGTCTTCCCAATTTTTACTATAAATGAGGATATCATCAAAGAAAACCAAAACAAATTTTGTCAAAAATGGATTAAAAATAGTATTCATCAAACTCTAAAAAGTAGATGGTGCATTTGTTAGGCCAAAAGGCATAACCGAAAACTCATAATGGCCCTCCTGAGTCCTAAAAGTGGTTTTGGGTATGTCTTCATCATGGATCCTGATTTGATGATACCTAGAACATAGATCTAACTTAGTAAAATAAATATCACCATTCAATTCATCAATAAAATCATCAATGGTAGTAATTATAAACTTATCTTTGATAGTGTACTTGTTGAGTTCTTTGTAGTCAAGGCACATCCTCCAAGTGTCATCTTTCTTTCTCACCATGATAACTGGTGAAGAGTATTCACTTTGGCTATGGTGAATGATTCTTACATCCAACATTTCTTGTACCATCTTTTCAATTTCACTTTTTTGGGCATAAGGATACTTGTATGGCCTAATGTTAGGTGGTGTACTACCAAAAATAAGTGTGATAGCATGATCATGTGTGTGGCTAGGTGGAATTCCTTTTGGCATGTCACCAAAAATAATGGAATGAGCATTAATTATTTATTGTAGATAAAGATGTGGAGATGGCTAAGTTGGCTATACTTCCATAGAAAACAAGTGAGCTATAAATCTCTCAACACCCTTACAAACAATCTTTATCATTTGATGGGAGATAACAAGTTGGGGAGATTTAACCTTTAATCCTCTTATCTCAAATGTCCTTTCTTCAAAATGAAAATGCATGAATAATTCTTAAAAAATCATCTCAATAGTTCCCAAAGTGGTGAGCCACTAGACTCCCAAAACAATATCAACTCCACCCATCGAAATAGCAAACATAGGAGAATCCAATAAGTAGTATCCCATGGCCAACTTAATACTATGACATTTTCTTGAATAGTTGACAGTACCACCATCTACAATCATAACCTAAAATTTTGGAGCTAGACAAATTAAATAGTTCAAATGAGTAGATAACTTATTATGGATGAAGTTATGTGTGCTCCCACAATCAATCAAGATAGTGACCTTCTATTTCTTAAGGAAACCCATCACCTTAAGAGTTTGGGAAGTACTAATACCTAATAGATCATGGCATGAAATAGTAGGCTAAGAGTATTCAGAGTCCTCCTTAGGAACTTTTACCTCTACATCATCTTCATCAGTATTGGCACCTTTAATGTAAAATAGATTCTTTTCAACATAATTATGGTCTTTGTTCCATTTTTTGTCACAACCATAACACAACCCTTTGGCTCACTTCTCTTCAATTTGTCATTATGTTAATCTGGTGGGCTATGGAAATGATTATGCTAGAAAGTTATGATCATGACCAATAATGAAAGTTTTCCTTTTGACCATCTCCTTTTCTTCTATCATGCATGCCTTAGGGATCTTATGATCTAGATATTGGGCCAAACATTCAAACCTCATATTGGATGCTATCTTTGAGGCCACCCAAAAATAGATCTATCAAATTTCTCCTAGTGATATTTTCCACCTATAAAGAGAGATTCTAAAATTATTGAATATAATCCTTCATAGGTCATATTTTTCATATCTTAGCTAATTAGATGAAATAGTTATCAAAGACATTATTTTGATAATGAGCTATCAAATCTTCAATAAACATAGTTTATGTAATAGGAGCAACTTTCTTTTTCTTTTTAGCACATAATCAATAATACCAAATGAATTACTCAAGTTCCATATATAGGGATGCCACCATCACCCTCTAAGAATAAGGGGTTTGATGTAGCTCAAATAAATTCTCAATTTGGTTAATCCAAGTGAGATGATCCTTACCATCAAACTTACGCATGTCCACTTTTGGAAACATCAATTTCATACCAGTATAAGAGTTATTGAGAGGAGGATTTGAATGCTAAAGTGGAGGGTTGTTAGGCTAAAACTGAGATGTGAGGGTACCCAATTGCATAGTGATATACTATAATTCACTGTGAAATCCATTAATCTCTTTATGCATCCTTAAAACATCAACTTGGATTGCAACAAAGTCATCATGCCTCATCAAGTTTTTTATGTCCTCTTAAAATTGAGAAATCACTAGATATAAAGTTCCAAATTCCATGTCATTAGTAGGAGTCTTAGGAGTTTTTGGTGCCCCTTTTCTTCCCTGAGTTGAAGGACCTACCATAAACAAACCCTAAGATTATATGTTATTTTTTTTTCTTTCACTACTCCTAGAAGCCATGCCTCACCAGATCCAAACAAAATATCATAGAAAACTTGCCCAAACTGAAGCTCTGATACCACTTGTAAAGAAAATACTTAGATATTCACATAGAATGATTTTATATTGTATAGAATAAGAAAATATGAGAGATTGCATAGTGATAATTGACAATAGAATATAATATAGATAATATAGCAAGCCACTTCAAGGGGGCAACCTATACAATAATACACTAATAGAAAAATACTTCACATGATGATTAAAGACTAACCACTACCTCCTCTATATATTATACTTCACCAAGGTTATTCCATAGGCTGACCTATCTAAGAACATAGAGAAATGTAATAAGTAAATAAAGGAGGTATGTAAGCCACAAGTCAGCTACACATATCCCTAAACACACCAATGGTTAAGGGCATAACATATACTGATATTAACTTTAACATTTACATTCCTATCATTTGACATCTATGTGACCATATTTGACTTATGTGCAACCATCAATTTTAATATGCATCCTCAGAATTCTTTGATGGCATTGCCACTTGTCACTTTTAGGTTCTCTCTGCTTCATTTGTGTTTCACTTGGTAGCTCTATAGGGTTTTTTCACTCTATATTTTATCATCTCTATTAGGTTAATTCACTTTTATTGCATGGTGATCTTGCATTTACCCATAGCTTTATTGAAAATTCAATGTCCACCTCATACCATTGGATCACTTCTGTTTGGGCAAATATGCTTCATTGGATCATGATCTGAGAGATGCACCATCATTGGCTACTTAATATCCTATTAAAAAACTTGTGATATTTGTCATCATCTTAGGGGTTTAAATTATCAATGCCTATTATTCTCCATTAGATCAATCTCATCTGAGTAAACATAGATCATTGATCTTGCAAATAAAAATGAAAGTTAGGCTCAAGAATATATATAAATAACTTAGGATAAAAGACTTAAGATAAGTTCTAAACAACATACATGGGACCCCATGAAATAAAAATGCATAACATAAAGGTATAGACTAAGGTTCTTATCATATTAATATATATGATAAACCTTAGGGTAAGGCTTTAGTCTAAGCCTTATAACAAGGGACCATGTGTTTACTTAGGCCAAGCTAGAAAATGAACAAAGCAGTCACAAGACATAAAAGAGACCAAGTATAATATTTTTATCCTAAGGTTTTGTCATGTTAATAAACACAACCAAGCCTTAGGATAAAAATTAAACAAAATCTATGGCACGATAATTGTTCCCACACAAATTTAAATAACAATTCTTGCTAAACTTGAATTAAAATTCGCATGGCCTAAGCTAGGGCAATTGGAGTTAGGTTTTTAAGCTGATCAAATATGAATTAAACTTGATTTTAATAGACTAAAGGTTATTAAAATATCAAATCATTATTAAATCCTAAAACCTAGACATTACTCATTCCAAATGGACTCCATTAGATTTGTGACTTGAAAAATAAAGATAAAATGTTATCAACTTTAGGCAAGATTAAATTAGAATCATGAACAAATATGCCAACAAAATTAGGATGTGGATGATCTTCAAATAAAGATAAAGTGCAGACATGCTAATGACATTGATCAAATGAATTTTCAAATTTAGGGTATAAATTTACACTATTTAACATAAGGGTATCCATTTTTTATAAATGAGGGTATGTTAACCTCAACAAGTACTTGTATTATTTATTTTATATTTTGATATATGTCCATGTACAATCATAAAAATTTCTCTCAAATGGATATGTGGTCACTTGGCTTAAGAGAATGATTATAAAAATTTACCTAGATATATCTAGTAATGCTCATATGCCTATAAATACTAAATATGTCCACTATCTACCTAAACTATCCTCTATGACTTTTATAGGTTATTTAAAATATATTATTTCACCTTCCTATCAAGATGTTTCACATGCAATTTAAAATTTAATTTTTGTTTGTAGATTCAAATTTATTTTCCTTCATCTTGAAAACTTAACTCCAATTTTAACTCTTTTTTTGGCCTATAAAAAAGGGTTATAAACATGGGTTGTGTTGATATTTTTTCCCAAAAATATCATTACATACAATATCATAATAGATACCCCTTTTAATTTTTAGGAAGAAACCTAAAACCTCTAAAAGAGCCCATCTTTCCCTTTTGAACTATAGAATTTAGAACTCTAGATGCAATTTTCACTTGTACAAATTGCTTTGTGAGTTCCATATCCCACAAATCACCCATCTTTAAAAATGGTAGAATCTAAAATCCAAGATTCACTTTTCATGTTTGCACAATGTGCAAAATACACTTCAGGGTTTGGATCTTGTAAAACACCCATACCCAAGACTGTTAGAAACTAGAACCCAACATGCACTTTGCATGTTTACAAATGTGCAAAGTACACAATGGGCTCCAAATCCCACAAAACATACCTTTTAGTTTCATGGAAATTTTAGGTGCTTCTATCACCTTCCATTCCTATGATAACTTTTGAGTGCTTCTAATTTGTAGTACACCTGGTGGGACCCAAACCCACAATCCATTTAATGATTTTGGTGTGTTCTTTAGTGCATCTTTCCATTCAAGGCATTTTATTCAACACCATAGTAACTCCAAAGATCAAATCTACTGGTTTAAGTAGTCTAAACTCTTAAATATTATCAAAGATAAGGATTTAGGTGATATTCTTGGTCTTTTCTATTTTTTTTGAATTAATCTAATCACTTGGTGACTCTGTTGGTATGTGTTTATTATTAAAAATGTAGACTTGATTATTCCTTATTTAAATACTTTAATATGTCAAAATTTCATGGAAAATATTCCTTTTCCCCTCATACTTATCAAAATGTATTTTAGATGCCTTCATATCATCCATATCAGACTGAAAATGCTACTAGTTTTATCCGAAATAGCCTTGTCATAGTAGGATATCTTCATTTTAATAATAATAATTTCATTTACACCCCACTTCAGCATTCTTGGAAACATATTTTCACTTATTACCAGCCAAAATAGGGATACCTTACCCCCAATCTACATTATTACCCTCCTAATCAACCCCAATAGAGCATCAGTGATATATAACTTGATTTCCAGAGACAACTAATGGAGATTGAAAGAGAGAAGTATAGTAGGTAGCAGGAAGAGCTTGTTTATCAATATTACACATAGTATTAGGAGGTGATGGGATAATTTATATATGAATAAGAGTGATTGGATAGATATATCATAGCTAAGGAGTAAATGCATAAGTTGTTTTCACAGATGCAAGAAATTGAATCATGGCCAACCACCTCCACTCCTCTCTTTCCTAGCTTCAAGAAAGATAAATCCTCTATGCTTTCAAGTAATTCCCTTGATTTTAAGGCTCCAAGTTTTATATACCCCCTTCCTTGAAATAAAATACCCCCATTCCTCCTTAAAAACCCCAAGCACTATCATGACAACCTTCTTAGACCATGCATCCCAACTTCATAATGCCAAACCTTGTGAAATCCCCTTCCTCTACACTAGTTGAAACTTCTTTCCCTCCCACCATCTCCATTTTCAAAGGAATATTAGTTATATGGAAGGAAATATAAGACCATTTAGATGAGGAAGAGGATATTTCAAGTGAGTATGATGATAAAATCATCATTGGTATCCCTCTTTGTGCCACTAAATCAAAAAATTTAGAGCTACTCCAAGAAGAAGATGAATAAAATTATCCTGAACAATAGGGTAGTGCACAAGGGTGAGATTATGAGGCACTCTCTTAGATAAATGAGCTTCCATTCAATATGTAATAATATGTGGTTAGTCATGGAGCTATAATGAGGCCTCTCATGTAGAATAAAGAAGAGCGGTTGGAGGAAGATTTATTTTGGTATGAACTAGAGGAATTTTGTTTGAGTATTGACATTAAAATAACATCTATTAAAGGGGAAAACCATGAACAAGTAGAAAAAAAAGGAATTGGTTGTGCTCCCAACTCAATCACTTGGGTAGGTGCATCTTAATCAGTAAGATGATAGATAATCAAAATGTATAAGGGAGGGTAATTTTGATTTCTCAAACTTTGTCTTCATAAGAGGGTGCCCTATTAGGTACCTAGCTTGGTTGGAAGACAATAAGGAGGAACCATCACATGTTTTGCTTAGTTTAGAGCACAAAATTGAGCATCAAAAAGAATAGGATCAACTTGCCTATCCACTCCAAGACAATTTTATGTTTAACCAATCAGATTGGGTACGTGAGTTTATTTATGTTCTTATAATTAGAGAAGTATATCATCAAGTTATTGACTATTTACTCCTCCATATTTAGTTGGTTACCCTCAAACATGTAAATCATATTAGATTAGTAATAAAGGGTAGTTATTTTGTATATCCAATTAATGGATTTGTTTATATGGCCTCTTCATTGGTTACTTTAGGGTAGGTTAGATGTTTCTTTCCTCTAAGTTCCTGTCACATAGGTTGTGTTGTTTTCACCTTATTTTGTTTGTCTATTTTCCTATTTTGTTCATGTCTAGGCAAATCCTAGTTTTTTCTTTCCTTGGTTAGTGTTTTTAGAATCAAAATTTACTCCATACCTAATGTCTTGGAAAGCTATTGGATTTAAAATGATTTTCAAAAAATCATCTCATAGAGGTCACCAAAAATGTTGATATTTGTGTCCTAAAAATATCATTACATCTAATACCCTAAGGTAAACAAAATTTGTTTTTTAGGAAGAAACCTAAAACCTCTAAAAGAACCCATATTTACCTTTTGAACTATATAATCTATAAATTGTTATGTGATTTGCACTTATTAAAATCACTTCATGAGTTTTGGATCCTATAAAGCACCCATCTTCCAAAATGGCAAAATCTAGAACCTGACATGCACTTTGCACATTTTCACAACATGAAAAATTCACTTTGGGCTTTTGATCCCATGAAACACACATACCCAATACCAAAAAAATCTAGAACTTGGCATGCACTTTGCATATTTTCAAGTGTGCAAAGTGCATGATAGGCTTCGAATCTCATAAAACATACCTTCTAGTTTCGTGGAAACTTTTAGGTCTTCCAACACCTTCCAAGTATGTGGTAACTTTTAGGTGCTTTTAACACCTAGTTCCATGGGAAATTTTAGGTGCTTATAGCACCTTCTATTTCTATAGGAACTTTCAGGTGTTTCCAACACCTTTCAGTTCCATAAAAAGCAAAAGTGCAAAATCATGAAGTGCAAATTACATGGTTCATTTTTTCAAAAGTGATAAAGACTTAAAAGTTGTAAAATTCTCACTTATGTTATGGTTTTTTTCAAGCAAAATTAAATTTAATTATTTTCATAGTTAACTTCTATTTTGGAAATACCAATTCTATTTTGAGCACCTCTTTTTACATGAGGAAGCATTTCCAGCCACTACCAAATGAAGAAGCCTTTCATGGAGATTCAACACTTCTATCCATGCCATTTTCTAGCCATTCTATGTTCAAAAACACCAAAAATAGAAGAACTCACCTCTTTTGCATGAGGGTTTTAGATTTGCATGATCTCCTTCAACTGGACATTTAAGCTTATTCAACTACATCTCATCTTGGAGATATTTTGTATAAAAATGGGCAGACCCCATGGCCCAATATATATTTTTGTTGTTAGATATATTTTTTTCATTTTTAATGTATTTACTTCAAGTTGTAACCTTTGAAGAGAAATAAAGTTGAAGATTTGCCTTTCTTGTATTGAGAGATCTGTGTGTGTGTGCAAGTTGTTTGATTATTTTTAGAATATTTGTCTATTTGTTTCACTTTCAAGAAATTTATTTGTAGTAATTGAATCTCTTGTAAATATTGTTTGGAATAAATATCCTTTTCCCTTTTTTGAAAAATAGCTAAAATACTACCTATGATTTCTACTTGTATGAGTTTGTGCTGAAATAAATTCAACATATGTTCTACTCTATTGTGTTTATCAAGCAAGCATTAAAATACAATATAAAATATTTGGTGAAATCACCATATTTTTAGTTTTTTTATAAATTTCAATTATTCAACCCTTTTCCCTATTAAAACCCTAGTTTAGGATTCAAAATCATTAAAGAGCAAAATTTCCACAAAACTAGTATTTTATTAGTTTACATCAAATTTAGTGAAAGGAAGCCAACCTTCTCTGGAGATCAACCTCAAATTGCCAAGGTCCCATGGCTTTAGAGGTTTTTCCATTATGTCATTAGGAAATTGCACAACAAGATACAAGATCAAGATAGGTGCAATCTTATGTGATAACATTATGATTTTATAAAGGTGAGACAAGTTGGGTATTAATAGAGAGGACATTGTGTAGAATTATGACTAGGAAAACCAATGTGTCTAAAGAATTCAAAAATAAAAGTGGGATGACATATGGCAAAATATGAGTTATTATATAATTACCCCCACTTGAGATATAGGTAGTTTAAATTAATGAACTTTCCCTCTTATTTATCTTATCCATTTTTTATATATTATAATTTATCATTTTAAAAAAAATGCACTAGGATCATTTTTTACCAGTCTACATTCTTCTTATGGAAAATGACCAACCAAGTAACAAAATAATTCCATATATATGAATTATCATAATTCAAATTCAAATTTAGACAATGGGTCTTCCTCAGTATTTAAATATTATATCTCGTGAATTGATAAAAGTGAAGTTATGATAACTAAGAAGGATTCATGTATTTTAAATGAGTCCATGCTTTATTAAAAGGAAAATATATGAATCCAAACAGAGAGAAGGAAAATTTTAAGGGGTCCCACCATAAAAATAAAGACTCAAAAACAATGCTTATGTTATTTTTGTATGTATTCAAGTGGACACAAAAGTTAATGAAATTATAGGCCATGTTTGAAGAGAGATATGGGTAGTATGGGTAACCTAAAAATAAATTTTATTGAGTGTTAAAAAATCCAAGATAAGATATATATATATATATATATATATATATATATATATATATATATATATATATATATATAATTTCATTCAATTTATGGTAGTGGGAAACTAAATTTGAAACTTTTCCCTCTATTTTCTCTTCCATTCTTATTTTATTTATTCTAATTTATGATTTTATAAAAGATATATTTCTTGAGCTTCTATGCTCCTTAAATTTCAATAATTCAAATTTAGACCCCTATTTTTTTAGTTGTATATGAATTTTTTGAACCATCTTTTGATATGTAATGCATTTTTCATAGTTATAAATATAATAAGACTTATTTGGTTCTCTTTATCTAACCTTTATTTTATATTTTTTTTTAGAAACTTTGTTAATTTTTTCCCTTGCATTTATTTTATTTATTTATTTTCACCTTTGTTCATGTATATTGGTAACACTATGTTTGTTTAGGTAGGATATCTTCCTATTCTCTATTATGGTGCATCACCACACTTATTTTATGAATTTTTATAACTCTTTTTCCATCCATATTTACCTTTCATGAATTTTATAATAGTTAAGTTAGAATTAGGATAGGTAATATAACTAATTGAATCATTATGTTTCATGTTAAGAGTAGTCCCACACTAAGCTTAGATCCCATGTTGTGTTTGGAAATGTTGGTATCATCAAATGAACATAATTTGGAATTAAAAATAATTTTGAGCAAAGGATAGGAGTCCATAATATTATGTTATGTATTAATATCCCTAACTCTATTTTGATATGTAATGCATCATGCTTAATTCCTATAGGAGTATAATTTTGTAACTTTCTTTGTCTACCCTCTATTTTCTATCTTATCATCATAACTATGTGCTACTTCTTTTATTTACATTAATTTTATTTATTTGTTTTCATTTCATTTAATATATACTAATAGAATTTTTTTTTTAGATAGGAGGATCTCGCATTTCTTATTTTGGTGTATAATCACTTTTATTTTCTTGCATCGCTTTAACCCTTTTCCCTTAAATGATATCTATTTTATGAAAGTAATTTAAGATATATTAGAATTATAATAATAAATGGAATTATATGGATTTATGTGTTATTTTAAAGGATAATTCCCACAATAAGTATATATCCCATGTTGTGTTTGAAGATGTGAGTTCTATTAAGTAGACATTAATAGTTTTGGAAAACCTAGAGGGATGGATTTGATTTTAGTTTTAAAAATTTATATGAATCCCCTAATTTTAATATCTCAACTAAGATTTTGGTAATAAAATAGTTAATATTTTATCATTTAAGCATTTCCTATCACATGGCAACTTTGTTAAACAATTTTCCTTTAGTTCCTAATTTGTAAGCCTTAGTTTTTTTTTCAAAATTCTAGTGTTTTAATGATAAAAAATAGAATATTATGGATAACCAAAGATATATACCCTTTTCATCATGGAATTATAGTATCCCACTATTTATTCAACATTGAGATGATATTAAAAAATAAAATTTAAAGTATTTTCCTTCTTTAAATGGAGATGGTCCCTACAAGCCCCATTTACCACATTAAGATGTGGAAAAAAATTATATAGTCCATCACATTACATATAAAAATATTTCCCTCACGGTGATTGCTTATTATCTTAAGGGAAAAACATTATATTTTGTTATAAATTTGGAATCACAATCAATTTCAACATGGGAATAGTTAGTATAAAATTTACATAATTAATTCAAAGAAGATGAAGATGTGCTTACTCTCATTGATAATCTTAGCACAATACAAAGAGATAACTTGGAGCACATAATTGAATTCAATATCATATTCAAAATAACATAGAAAAATATCCCTACTAATTTTAGGCCTTCACTATTTATTTATCCTCTTTATTATTTGAAAGCTTTTGATCAAATATATTAGTTATGATATAAACACTAGGAGGGAGGACACTCCTAAAGGCTTATGATATTAATGTTATAATTAAACAAAAACTTAAACAAGTTGGCAGGATTTATATTATAGTTCCAAAATCATTTCTTCCATAGAATTATACCATCCATCATATGTCCTAAGGTTTACAAGTGCAACTCACATGCTTATCCCAACCATCCCATGTTAAACCCATGAATGATCACCCATTAGTTGTGATAATGTGCTTAGTTGAAGATGTTTCCAATGAATTTAAGGCCTTTAAAAGGCATCTAGATACACAATATTTTTAAAATACACTTGTTCTAGAAGATTAGATATAAAATCAACCAATCCCAATCATAGACATCAACTCAAACCATTGCAACCATCCACTATTACACAAATCAAGAGATCAAAATTTACTTGTTATACTTATATGGAAATAATATTAGGATGAAACAATATAAAATAATGTTTACTTCATATCTCAAAAATATTTTATATTAAGCATGAGTTAATAATAATTGATAACTATATTTTATGACAATGGGATGGAGATTATGTTCCTATAAATTTGATCCAAAATGACAAGCATGATGCCATAGGTAGTTATTCACAAAGCCAATGTGAACTTACTAAAGAAGAAATCATATGTGATTTCTTGGTCATAATTAGGTGGAGATGAGAATTCATCTCCTCTTTAGGAACTCTAATTCTAGTGGATAATTAAATAATATTTACTTGAGAAATAAACTTATGAAAAATAAGTTGTGTATCCAGGTCCTTTTTTCCTCTTGATGAGCCATATTTTGATAGGGATCTATGCTTTTATTTTGGGCATGAGGGATTTATATTTCTCAAAGAGGATAAATAAGAATAGAATATAAGGGCATAAAATAAGGAGATTATATTATTAGCTTGTAACATGAATAATGATGAACTTGATACTCAAGAAGACTTAGAGACAAAAAATGATATATCTTCTAATAAAGCTAATGAAGAAATAAATTAGGAATGAAATGTGTTCCCTTTCTTAATTTTTTCCTTTCCTAACTTAAGTAAATATTTTCCTTCTCCTTTTAATAAATAAAATAGGGATTTGAATCAAGAAATATTTAACTACAAACACCTATAAGAAGTAAATCATGCCCAAGGTAGCCTTGAAATGGACTTATCTTATCTTCTCAAGTAATGATATCCTTATTACAAGATGAATAAAGTTATATCTTTCTTGAGGATGATTATTTGAATAAAGGTGGCTTGAAAGTTAATAATAAGCTAGATTTATTTTCCATCTTAAGAGTAGGATAAATTATCATATTAGAATATTAAAGTTTTTTCATATGATATGAAGATTTTTAAAAAATGAAAGATATATTACAAAAAGTATGATGTGGGAAAAATGAGGTTTTCCTTGAAGAGGGGATGCCCCATTCGGTCTAAATATTTATTGGAATTCATTATAGAGAAACCATCAATCATGATCATATCAGAGCATGAGAAAGAGCAAGAATTTTCAAAAATTTAACACAACTATCCATTTAGGCCATAATAAAAATGAATATACAAAATCGATTCATTCTCCAAAATGGGATGATATGGAAGAAGAAAAGATTGAAAATTTTAAAATTTTAGTTTTATTCTTCTCATTTATAATCACCACTACTACCAAATTAATTTATTGGACCAATCTATAAAGAAAGGGTAGTAGTTTCCTTTCCAATTATTGTGCTTGTTTAAATTCTCACTCACATAATTAGTTAGATAAAGATTTGATATTTATATAAAATAATATAAATTTATCATCACCATGCATATTTCACTTAGACTTGTGTATGCATTTTGGTTTTCTTAATTAGTTTTTAGCCTGGTCTAGAAGGAAGTTTTTAAAGATAAAAAAAATTAAAGGAAAAAGAGGAATGTAAATATTAATACCACAACCCCACTAGGTATTACCAGAATATTGCAATAATTTTTTCTTTAAAAAATTAAATACACATATTCAACATATAGATTTCACCATGAGAAATCCTAACTAGTGATCTCTAACTAACTACATTAATTTATTTAACCATCAAGGTTATAGCTAATCCACTTAGCTGAGGATCACCATGTGTAGATATAAAAATCAATAACAAACTGAATAACCATAATTATTGCATTTCAACATAAATGATATAGTAAAAGTTTAGCCATAATTGATATAATATTACAACCTCTATTGTAGGAAGTGCAATGCATAAATTATAGTTTTTAATAATACATAAAAATATCTCAAATAGTAAAACATGATATAAAGCTCCTCTGAGTAGAGTCTCCATGACTCAAGTATCAATAAGTAAACTCAAATGTACTCTCAAGTATAGAACTCTAGCTAGGAGAGAGAGCATCATCTGAGCACTTTTCCACACCAACCATGGACCATAGATTCCCCACACTATATCCCAAATAATGGCATGGACCTCCTTTCATGTATGGGTTGATAATGATAGTGCAGGAATCTGGAGTAACAAACCAAAACCCATGTTTCAAAGATATCTAATAAATAATGTGTACCATAAAGAAATCTATTCTAATATAATATCACATAAATATGAAAACTATATCAGCATATTAAATGACATTGTTTATCAAACATTACTTTAACCAGAAAATTTAATAATAAATGATCTCTAGGATCAGTCAAATTCATACACACCACTTGATTAGATTAGCCCCTATCTTGCATTGATGGTGCTAATTAATCTAGTGGAATCCATCCACTACTTAATTAGGGTCATGAATGTGAGATTCGGTAAAATAAATAATAATATTAAAAACTAAAAGATTATTTCTTAATAATTAATTTTAGCTAAACAAAAATGCACTAATTTTATAAAAATCACAAATATTAATTTAATCCATCAAAGGAAGTGAATGAAATCCAAACATATAGTTTATTATAAATAATAAACAAAATACAAAAATAGTCCTCAATATAACACACCATCCATGTAATGAATATCTAGACTGCTAGTTGATTTATCGATTAAGTAACTTATAATATTATTTCTCCATGAAATAATATTATAAACTTGGTTAATAAATTATTCATATTCCACATATAATAATAGCCAGTCCATATATACAAATATATTCTATATTTAATTTGTTCAACATTATGAATGTTCTATAGTTAAACATTCTAATGCTTTTATATTAACCAGATATAGACAAGCATCAATTATTCATTATTATTATTATAACAATAATTATACATAGTTGTGTGTGTATACACACACACATGCATACATAAAATTTCATTACACATACCTTATTTATACAATAAACTACAAAGGTGATGTCCTTTGTCTTTAGTCTTAGAGTGTACTATATATGTGATGTATACAATCTATTTATAAGAAAATGCCCCATAATCCTTTTTTGATAAACTAAGAAATTCATATGACATGATAATTAATACATGGTGTTTTACAAAGCAACTTAGTTATCCCATTAATTATAAAAACTATTAATTATTTACATCCAATCAATCATTCCAAGTTTCCATTTAAAATATAAGTCAAAAGATCATTAATTGTATGAAGACATTTTTACATTACTTAGCTACATTTCAATAAAACAAACATCAACACACAGTCGATTACCCAACTCAAGTATCATTTATATCCTAGTTAAGACTTAGCTAAACATAAAACAAGATAATTATACCTTTAAACTTGTTTACCCATTTTTCCCCTCCCCCCAATAAACTATGCAATTCACACACAAATTGCCTAAATTTTCATCAATACATAGCCAATGCAAATTTCAAAATCATAATAAAAACTAACATTGTCTTACATCTATTTAAAATTTATTGGCTTAATTACTTTCCTCAATTAAAATTCTAACCCTATATTCATATTACTTATCTACCTGTATTCGGGTTACACAAGTGACTGCCCATAAAATATCCCAATTTCATTTTATAATCCATTATGAATATTACAAGGTTTCACAATCTAGTTTAAGGATTATAAAATAATGTATGCTCAATTTAAACATCATCTTCATTTTTAAAATGTATAACACAAGTCATTTATAAAACACACACACACACACACACACACATAATCATTTAATGAAATTTGATAATTTAACATACAAGCATATATATATATATATATATATATATATATATATATATATATATATATATATATATATATATATATATATATATATATATATATATATATATATACATACACACACACACCTACAGTTATTTAATGAAATTTGATAATTTAACATACAAGCGTAATCGAGTATATTATCATTTATGTATATATATCTAAAACCCTAAAAACTCATATTTTAAATCTAAAAGTCCATTTTGATTTAATAGTTGAATGCATATACAGGTTAACTTATTTCATTCTATATTTTCATAAACCTAAATGCATATATAATAATTTGGTTTGAATTTATTATTACGATCCATATTATTTATATACCCATTAGGATAATTTTAATGTAATGAAAAGAGGTTTCCAAGTGTCTAGAGATGTGTAGGATAGAGTTTTCAAAAAATAACAATAGCCATGGCCATCTCTACCCCATCTCCCAAGTTATCATGGTTGAATGTGGGGTTTTATGGAGGCCAAGCCTTCTATAAGGCTCCACAAAAAATCCAGTTTTCTAAAGAAATAACCATAGAAAACTAGTAACCATACATTCAAATAAAAACCCACTCACCATTTCATTAAGAAATTAGATTATAAGACCAACCTAGTGAATGTATGAATGTCTAAGATACCTGAATGAAATTCCTTCTTTACAATTATTCACCTCCTCTTCACTTTCTACCTTCTCCACTGACAATGTCATGATCTAATCTTTGTGTTGATTCCTAAAAGTGTATTATAGGTGGTTTTGAGTGTTTAGGAAACACTACTCATTTCTAGAATCAAATAATCCAATGCATGAGTTGCATGATATCTGTGATGGAATAATGATAGAACAAGTGAATTGTTTCAAAAAAATTATAATGTCTAGTTTTGAGGAGCAACCATGGCCTAATATCTAACTTTATAAAAAATAAATTAATCGTGACTAAGTGAAGTGAATTATGCTCAAATAACTATGTCTAAGATCTAAGCTAATCTAAAGTGAATTGATCAAAAAATAAGCAAAAGGAAGGGTAGGGAAAAGAAGAGATATGTTGATTTTGTTGATATCCATTTTATACATAATGAAAACATTCAAATTTCATCTAAACATGCACTTAAAACCAATGTATGACGTGAAATAGCTGAATCTCAAATCCTATCACACATTAGGCAAAAATCTAAGGAATGTGGAAATAATGCAAATAAGAACTAGATTCACTTTAAAGATTTACCCTTGTAAGAAAATAGCATAACCACATCTACAAGAAGAGAAAAGAAAATGAAATGAACCTAAAAACCTTCAATCAATCTAAAATTATCACAAATTGATAGCTCTACATTTAAAAGGTGCACCTCAAGAATTCATAAGAACCATTCAAATCTAAAAATTAGACTAGACAAGTGAGAGAGCAGCCATAATATCAATCACACAAATAAATGAGATAATATTTTCAAAATTCTCTACTTTCATTAATTTCTCTAAAATTAGAATAAATTTTTCTTGCTCAAAACTCCCTCTCATTTTATAATTGACAATGCCCCTTATATAGAAAACTAAAGAGGTATGTTGGTTAGTCATGCCAAATTATAATTGCACAAGTGTCTTAGATAGTTGTCCTTTTTGAAATGTTCTATAACTATGACCTCTCCTAATGTACTAACCTATAGGCAATGTGCTTTACAAGTTGCACATGCCTTTTACAAAAGAATATTCTTTTTTCAAAAATGTACATGTTTCTATACAAAAAAAAATCCTAAGTTATCTAACTTGAATTTGGGGATCTCCTATGGTTGTAGCCTTTTATTTGTCATGAAATATCTTCATTTCTCTATCATGTTGTCCATCAATCAACTTGATTTTGATGATAGGTTCTATGAATTGCTCATCTTCTTGATATGCCAAGTCTCTAAAATCATTAGCATATATGTTTAGTTATTCTTTGATGCTCCTATCTTCACCAATATTTTCCTCTACATTTAGGATCATGTCTAAGATCCTACTATTTTCATCCCATGTCCTTCCTTGGCTCTTATTTCTTACCTCTTTCATAACTTGAGTGACCCTAAGCTTGAATTCTTCATCAGTGATTATACCAATGGGGATAAGTGTAGTTGGGTATGTGATCATGATCCCCAATATATTACTCATTTTGATCTCTAATTCTATACCATCCTAATCTTGTTCCATTTTTCCAAACTCTTGATCTTATATGTTAATACAACCATATACATGTTCAAGTGGGCTAAGTTAATTATCTTGAAATTGAGAATTTGGTATTCTATCAAAATAATGACCAAGTCTTTCACCTTGTCATATGAGTTATGCGATCAAGTTACTTGGTTCTTAGCTAAAGTATCTTTTTTAATCACTACATCATGTTTGGACATCATTTATTTCAGGTATTTGAAAATATCATACAAATTATCTTCAAACATATTGATCATAGCTTTTGGAACATACAAGATAGCTTGCTCTTCCAAGTTCTTCTTTTTTTGTTGCCAACCCTTGATTGTAGCTTGAAATTATTCTGAATAAGCTTGGGCTAACTCTAATGGATCCTCTTCAAATATAGGATCTTCTCTAGGCCTATGTGCTTCTTTTTGTGTCAAACTAGTCAATGGTTATAACTTTTGGTATGTGATCTCCTCGCCAACTACCTTGATCTTCTTCTTAGTCACCCTTAGTAATCTAGTAGTCTTTGGGTCAAATTTGACTGCAACTTTTGATTGAGTCACCTATGGGGTTGGGACCTCTATTTTTTTTTGACTTGATTGACTTGGAATAGCCAATATTCTTTCTAATTATTTTTGTAAAGCCACAATCCATGGTTTAAGATCTGTGTGCACTAAAATATTAATGGCTTTCATCATAGCCCAAATATGGTGCATAGTGGGCACTTTCTATAATATAGGCTCATACAAGAACCATTCTAGGATTGATGGGCCATATAATATATTTTATTCACTAAATAATTTGACTTCACTTAATGGAGTAGTGAAAATCACTTTGGATATTTTTGTTATAAGAACAATGGCCAACTCAATTTTTGCTTTCCTCTTGGGGATGTCAATAATTACTAGTCCAAAGATTTCCCTTTGTCATCCTTAGTGTCCTCAACACTTGTCTTTTATTCTTCATTTTAATCTATTTATTTCATATACAACATATTTAAAACATCCTCAATAGACTCTTGAAGGTCTATGGCTATCATATGGATCTCTTCTAGATATGCTTCCTGTTTTGTTGCTTTGGAAGGTTCAAGAGTTGATGAAGTAGAAGAAATATCACTTGAATTTGGCCTCTCCTCTTAAGGATTTTGTGTTTCTACCTGTGCATTAATTGGTGGTGGTCTATATGGTTCACCAATAATCAAATGGTATACTATCTTGGGCCAAATTACCATCTATCATCAACCTTTGGATTTATTTCTAGCCTGGACTCAGGCCTTATTTTATGTCCTTTCAATCTCCTTGTGACCTTGAAATAAGATGATTCCTTGGTATAAATTATATTAAGGGCACCAAATTCATGTTCATATTATAAATTTAGCATCCCCTTGAGTCTTAAATGCTCCTTCAACTTCCCACTGGGGTCCCAATATTTGAGTTCATCAATTTTTAGGTTAAAGGATGATCTATGTTTTGATGCCACTTCAATATTATCCAGCTACTTAAACATGGTCTTTCCAATTATTATGGGGAGTTTGTGAAGGAGTCTTTTTCTCTTGGTCTTGTATAGACCATATACACCATGAAATAAATGGTATGTCACCTATTACTCTACTAGCTTGTCAAGGACATGAATAGGTAGCCTAAGATAACTTTGTGTTCCCTCAACCCTTATAATAGTGAATTCTAGATATAGCCTCATATCACCCATAGTTTCAATAGATTTTCTGACCAATGTGTTAATTCTTGACATTATAATGCTGATTATGGATTCACTTAGGGTAGGGTAGATGTAGTCACATATAAATTGAATGTGATCTCTATATTTATAGATGTGAAGCTTGGATTAATATTGGGATATTGTTTGTGTCCCATTTTTTGAAAATTCCCTCTATTTTGGGATTTTTGTAGTAGTATAAAGAGAATCTAAGAGATATGACATCATGAAAAATTGGGTTTTATCTTTGTGTCTAATTACAAAGATTTGCCTATTCAATGAAATTCTTATTATTTCACCTAGAGGGGGGATAGTTTCCTTTTCAACCATGAAGTACACTATGGGCACTCGAACTAGATTAACATAATTTTTGATTGCATCCCCACATAATATATTCAACATAGTCATTATCATTCTAATCCTAGGTCTAAATTGGCTAATAAGAATGTTTTTATAAAAGTTTAAAAAGACTTGGTTTCCAAAATCTAGCCACATGGTAAGGGTATCCATCAAATTGTTCTCTTTCGCCCAAAAATTGATTGATGTTAGGTCAATTTGGGGTTTGGGAAATTTTTAATATTACTCAAATGTTATGGAAAAAATATAAGCCAATTTACTATGATTAAGTTCATTAACTATCATGCCCTTATCTATCTTGGTTTCTTTGAAAATGGGAGAAAGAATGTCAGTACATGGAGTACCTTAGGCTCTACTACTGTATAATGAAGGCTAGTCATTTTAATTTCAATCATATCATCATATAGTCTCTTGGTTGAGAGAATCTTCTCCTCTTCCTAGGTGATGGTTAGTTGATTCTTTAATTTCCAAAATAGTTTTGACCAGTTACTGTCTCATGTGTTCAAGGCAGAAGCATCAAACTTAGTGTCTAAGAAAATGTGACCTTTATAATCTGTTTTTAAGTATAGTTTGACATCTTCCCTTAAAACACTCTTTTGATCCACCATTATTTTTAATTCTATCAAATATATCACTAGTGGACTACAATTCAATTCTATATTGAATTATTTCAATGCATATGATGATTCAATTCTCCTTGGCTCAGTTACAATGACAACAGGGATAAACTAAGGATTTTGTATACTTAGGGATTTCTCAAAGGTTTTAATAGAGATTTAATCGAGGTAATTAAGTTTGAAATGATGAGCTTATGTGCCTTTGATTTTGCTCAAATCATGTATTTATACTTTTCATGTCTATAGTCCAAAAAATATTTTGAACTAACTTATCTTGCTTATGTGGCTCCATCATGTCAAATTATTCATTAATTTCAAAATGTAGCTATTTGTCCTTTTGGGACATGTGTCAGCACCTTGTGCACTCTTGGATATTAAACATGCTTCATTGATATTTTTCTAATTCCTTTAAATTTGACTTATTACAGACTATTGATCTTTGGTATGGGCATCTAAGATCATACCACTTGGCATCTCTACAAGCCTCCTATGCTTCTTGAAAACACATGCCACTATTTAATGCCTTTACACCATGTGGTAGTCTCTCATTGGGTCTGGACCCCTTTAAAAAGTCCACTCTTTACTTACCATTAATCATGATTTGAGAGGCTAAACACCATTGGTCAATTTTTATTTGGTTCACTATAATTATGACTTGTGTCATTATTGCATTCATTTTGGGCTCTTTGAAAAGTTTACTTCATTTTACACCATTGGATCTTCTTTACATATATCATTGCATGCCATTGATTTTGAGATATGAATTCAAACATGATTGGCTACTCTACTTCCTTTGTAGGATGCTTAACCTGTTTACTTTGCTATGCACTGTTAGATCTACTTTGCATGGATCAATGTGCACCATTGATTATGATCTACTTACTATTAACCCTTCTTCATGCACACTATTAGATATTCATTTTACACTTCAATGTACTCCATCAATCTCAACCCACTTGACTTTGGTCCATCCACTATGGTTATGACACTTGTCACTACTATGTTCTATATTTGAGCTTTGATAATTTGACCTAGGTGGATGCCTACACACCATATATCTTCCCTTCAAGCTCTGAGATCCTAACACTTGGCATCCTCACATTGATCCTATGTGCTATGGAAATAAACAAGTTAGGGCTCAGGGAATATAAATAAATGAGGACAAAGTTTTAGACCAAGGTTTTAATTATATTAATAAATACAATCAAAGCTTAGGATAAAATTTATACTAAGTATAAAATATCAAAAAGTGCTCCCTCGCTTAATTAGTTCATGTGAACAATGAAATAGAATAGGTATTTTTGGGAAATATAGATAACTTAGCATAAAATTTTAGCCTAAGGTTTTGGTCATATTTATAAATATGATCAAAACCTTAGTATAAAATCTAAACTAAGTTTAAAACAATATAAAGTGTTCCTTAAATTTGAATAAAATGAACCCATATAATTTTTGAATCTATTTCAAAAGGACCTAGGTTAAAACACATTATATTAGGGTTTTTTCATGATTTAAAGATATATTAAATTAGATAAATAAAGATAAAATATTAATAAAAGGGGTCAAATTATCATTAAAGCACAAAACCTTAGACATTATACATCCAATGGGACTCCATTAAACCTAAAATATGAAAACACAAACAACAACCATTAGCAACATTAGACAGAATAAAACAAGGATCACATGTAAACATTTCAAACAAACCATTGGTGTGGATGATATTTAAATAAAGATAATGTGCTAACAAGCTAAGGAAAATATTCAATTCAGAACACAAATTTGTAAAATTTAAAACAAGGGTCCCTAATATTTTCAAAAATAGGGGTATGTTGACCTCAACAAATGGAAACTTCTAGGGGAAACGTTTCCAAATATTAAAACTTAGATACTCTAGTTTTAACTAATAACTAGACTACTCATTCCATATCATTAAGTGACATTATTAAGATCAATTCATGATTAAAACAAGTTTCACATAAGCATAATGAGGCTTAAACATTAAAACTTAGTCATGTTGTGTGTGTGTTATGATTCCTTAACTAATTACCATGGGATTTTGAGAATTACTTCTAGATTTCATGACCTTGATCATTAACATTAACTTATAGCATATTTAGATATTAATTAAGAATCATGATTTATTAATAGGTAAGGCTTGGGAATTTCTCTACTTCCATCTAGGTATCCATAGCTCTGATAGAGATACCTTTGGCTCCATCATAGGCCTTGTTCCACTTCCATCTAGGTCTCCATAACCCTGGTAGAGGTAACCCAAATCACATTTGCTTAGAAAGCTTCTAGATTTTCAATAAATCTCTTATTTTTTATATTTTTCAAATATATTTTACTTTGCAACAAATATTGGGAACCAAAATTAGCTAGGTATTGGGATTTTGTCAAATGTTTGATCTTTAGACAATCATCCTTGGTCATAAACTTCCTCCTAGGAAATGATGTTCTTTAAGTGGTAACATGACTGTGTCCCAATAATTTAAACTTTCACTCAACATGTGAAATTCTTATTAAAACAAAATTTAAATCAAAATAAGGCTTAATATTTTAAGAAACAATTGATCTAGATACCAATCCTTCCCAATTTCTACAAATCATAGCATTAAGCTCACATTTATAGAATCCATGATCAACCATTGATTAAGATTCATACCTACATTCTTGATTTGATGACCTTTAAGCAATTCCATGCATTAGAGCTTGAGTACTATCTTGAAAAATATTTATTGAAATTAGGGACAAAATAAAGAAAAAAGGGAACACAAAACAAACAAATAATCAAATAAATAGGCAAACAAATATATACAAACACTATGTACAAATAAGGAACAATAAAGAAACCTTATCTAATCCTACCTAAACTAACCCTAACTAGTCTTATAGGTTACTTCATGTGGACTTGGGGTGGGGCAAAAGATAAGTAGTGCTTGAGATATTTCCCATTTTTTAGTAAAGTAAACTCTACTCCCTACAAGTCCTTGATCTTTAAAGTGTTGTATCCTAGTATCTTAGTAATCTATTAGGGACCAATCCATAAAAGAGTAAATTTTCCATACTTTCCCTTAGGTTCAGATGCTTTGTCCCAAAGAATAACTAGGTCCCCTTGCCTAAACACCTTAATTTTAGAACATTTGTTAAACCATATTTTCACTATGGTTTGATGTTTACTAAAATTGGCAAAAGATTCCTCTCTTGCATCCTCCATTTGAATAATGTCAAGTAACCTTGAACTTGCAAATTATTGATCCTCTTCCATGTACTCTTACATGAACTTATAGGTTGGTAGCTTGAGAGTGATAGGAAATTCAAGTTATTGACCATATACAAGAAGAAATGGTGATGCCTTTAGAGCTTTCTTGACTCTTATTCTATCAACCCAAAGGGTATAATTGAGCAACTTATGCCATGTCCTTGGTTTGTCAGCAATAGACTTCCTGATAGATTTCATCAAATTTTTATTTGTTGATTCAGAGACTCCATTACCTTGAGGGTAATGGTTTGATGAAAACTTGAGAATAATTTTATTATCATATGCCCACTTAGTCATCTCAATGGATATAAAGGCAAGTGCATTATCACAAACTAGAGATAGTGGTGTTCTAAATCTAGTACATATGTTCTCTTCTAAGAACTTAATCACATCTTCCATCTTACATTGCTTGTTTTCTACTACCTCTGTCCATATTGTGTAATAATTAGTGGTAGTGAGCACATACTTATGTCTTTATGAATAATTTGAGTTTATAACCCCCAAAAAATATAATCCCTATTGAGAAAAAGGTTTATCAATCATAATTGCCTTCAATGATATGACCTCTTTGGATTCTTTAGTATTGAAAATTTGGCACTGATGACATTCTCTCACATGTTTGTGAGCATATTTGAATATTGTAGGCCAATAATAAATAACCCTAAGGATATTATGAGTTTTTTTCCTTCTATATGGGTGTCCACTTCTAAGCCTCTCATGGAAAGTATTTAATATCTCAGCTACTTTCTCTTTAAAAACACATCTCAAGTATATCCTTTCATAATTCTTCTTGAAAAGTACTCGATATTTGATTAGGAAATTTGTTGTCTTGAACCTTAAAGCTCTATTTTTATTTCTATTCATCCCTACAAGACAAGTACCATTGATTATTAAATGAACAATTTAATCATACCAATCATTGGGTTGAAAACTTTGATGCACCACCTACATGACACTCAATTTGGGGTTGGTGTTATCAATTAATTTAATTAGTCTTTAACACCTTACCAATTTGGTAGTCTATATTTATAGATTATATTCTTTAATTAAGGACATATATTTACCTCTTCTTTCCCCTAATTCACATTGGCTAAGCATAAGTTTAATTGCAGGGTCTGGTAATATGGCATGTACTTTATTCCTAGGAATATAGTGTCTAAATTTATTTACTGGATTAACTAAAGCACATGCTTGCTTGTTAATTAGAGAATAGTTTAAATCAACATTTTTAAAATTAATGCTCATGAATTTAATAGGGTGATCACACCCATTAATTTTTTGAATTAGAATAGTTGCAATTATATAGTCAGAAGCAAAAGAATAAAGATAAAAATATTTTGAAAAATCAAGACTTATGAGCATTGATGCCTACACTATTTATTCCTTTATGTCTTTGAATTATTTTCTTGTGTCTTCATTCCATGTGATCTTGGAATCCTTTTTCAACATGTCATTCAATGGTCTCGCAATCTCTGCAAAACTAGAAATAAATTTTCTCACAAAATTGATTTTCCCAAAGAAATATTTTAATTATTTTCTACTATTAGGGGGTTATATTTTTGATATAGCATCTACTCTATCAGGGTCTATATAAATCCCCTCTTTATTTATAACATGTCCTAATAAATTTCCCTCAGTAACAAAAAAACTATTTTTCTTTAGATTGAGAGAAATTCCATACCTCCTACATCACTCAAAAACCTATTGTAAGTGCATGATATGGTCTTCCCTATTTTTAGAGAACACAATCAAGGCATCCATGTAAATGATAATGAACCTACCTATCAACCCTTGGAAATCATGGTCCATATCCCTTTGAAAAGTTTCACCTACATTTATTAGTCCAAAGGGCATCCTTTTGTAGGCAAAAGTGCCCCACTTAGTAGTGAATGAAGTCTTTAACTTGTCTTCATTGTTAATAAGCACTTATTTATAACCAAAAAAACCATCAAGAAAAGACATCATAGTTGAACCACTAACAATATTAATAACTTGGTCAAGTGAAGGTAAAGGATAATTATCTTTTTTAGAAACTCTATTCAAATTTCTAAAGTCTACAAACAATATATTTTCCCCATTCTTCTTTCTAACAAGCATTAATTTAGGCACCCAAGTGGAGTGTCTAATGGGAAAGACTATATTTGAATCTAGTAGATTCTTGACTTTCTTGTCTATCAAAGATTCTAGGATAGGGTTAACAAATTATTAATTTTTCTTAAAAGGCTTGCAAGTTTCCTTTAAAGGAATGGTAGGGGTGATGACTCTAGATCAAATATATTTAAGTCTTCGTAAGACCATGTTATAACATGTTTATACGTGTTTAACAACTCTTTAGATTTTCTTAACTCTTCACTTGTGTAGGTTGTACCAATATTAACTAGCTAGGGTTGACCTTGAGTTCCTAGGTCATGTGCATTGTAATTTTTCTCATTTACATCAGGAACTTTGATAGTGTCAGGTAATTTATCTGTATCAAACAATATTTCTAAGGCAATCATGGCTTTGGGTATTTTATTTTCACTTAATTACACAATTATTTTATCAATGTTGTCTCTATTAAGATCATTTTCATTGACCTCATCAATGATGTGGGCTTCAAATACTCTTGACTTGTTCATGAATTATAAAATATATTTATCATCATTGAATACTTACAAATTATTTATATTATCATGGATTGAGGGACATGTAACCAACTCAACACTAAGGTTTCCTAGCTTGGAGTCTTGATTAGGCATAAGATTAATTGCAGTTGAGGCCATCTCATCAGCAAGCTTATTTTCTTCCCTAGGAATTGAGATAATATTAAAGGCATCAAAGTAATCCATCAAGTCCCAAACTCTAAACTTATATTTCTTAAGATATGAAAATTTACACTGGTACTTACTTCTAACTTGATTAACTACTAGCTCAAAGTCACCATACACTAGCAGTTATTTGACCTTATGCTTGATAGAAAATTGCAATCCTAAAACTAAAGCCTCATACTCTGATAAATTATTAGTGCATGAAAACTAAAGTCTATAAGAAGTACTAAATTATTTTCCAATGGGATTAATCAAAACAATTTCTACTCTTAATCTAGACTTACATCTAGCACCATCAAAATATAATTTACATATTTTAAACATAGCATAAGTATCTTTAGAGTCTCATACCTTAGAAGTGTCAAGAGTGTAAACTCCTAACTCAAAATTGACCATGTTAATCCTTTTATTTATAGCAATATATCTGGTGATCATATGTTTCATCATGGTTTCTCTTTCAATATGAATCTTATTTGGTACTCCCTTCCATGGAAGCCACATATAGGAATAGTCAGTAGACATGTAACCATTCAAAGACTTTATTCAATATATGATCAATATCATCCCATAAGCATCAAGTATGTGCAATAGTTGGATGCCAATGAAATTTTGTATCCTTGGCTCAACAATAACCTACATATGAACATTCAACAATTCTCCAATTAATTTAACCCTAGATTTATCTAATTGAGTAAAAACCCTATCATATTTAATTAGAGTCAAACTAAGTTGTTCACAAATACCTTTAGGCATGATGTTAGTAGAAGCACCTGAATCTAGAAAATAGTTGTACAAATTCTTACCAAAAATTCTAAATGTTAGCGAGAAATGGGGAACATCTACCTTATTCTTGTACATAACAACATTGGCATTTGTAATCTTAGATGACTTACTAGGCTTATTAAATAGAGATTCAAGTAACAAGTATCTTTGCTCATTAATTTGAGCCAATTCATGTAATGTGATGTTATCCTTAATCTTTTTTATGTCCTCAACTATATTGTATCCACCCCTAGCAGAAGTATTAGATGAGTCGACATTGTATTTAGAGGTACTTCCCTCTAGGGGTTCAAGATTGTTTTCAACAATAGTATTAGGAGTGTCAAAGTTATTTGGTAGAGTTTAAGTGGTCAAAGGTTATTTTTTCTCCCTATTTCTCATAGGATAAGTCTTGTAAAAATGCTATTGAAAAGCATGGACCTCTTTAGGAGTATCTTCAAGCTCATTCTCTTCTTGGAAAGGGAAGCCAAATGTCTCCACCATGAGGGTTGTATCAACCAATTTAGATGACTTTGAAGAATTAGATGTACCTAAAAATTATCTCTATTAGGTCCACCTTCATGTGTGTTTAATTCATCCTAAAAAAATTCAAAAGCATTGAAAAATTCAATACAGTCCAACTCACCATGGTTTGAAGTATTGTGAATCCTACAATATTTAGTTAGAATTACATCACAAATATTAACTTCAAGATTATTCTTTCTTGATGATGACAAATTATTATTATTCTTTCCATTATTACCATTGTGAAATTGGTTGTTAGGTCTATTCAACCTTTGATAGTCATAATTTATATTGGAGTTTTCCAAAGTATTGCCTACTTGATTTTTTAATTGAAGGAGGTTAGTACTCAACTTTTGAACCATCTTAAGTATAGAATCATTCTCATTATTTGGTGCTTCAAATTTATGAAATTGGGTGTTATTATTTATTAGAACCAAGGCCCTCTTTCTTGTGGATGAAATCGACTTACATTATTGTTCAAGAATCTTAGGTTTTGGCTAGGATGAGCATGAGTTAAGGGAAACTAGTTTAACACTAGTGTCTGATTTAAAGCATGCACATTATGATTGGCATTAGGAATGACATTCAGTATAGGTAAATCAAGATTTAAATTTGTAATGGAATATGCAAGTTGACCTTGAGGATGCATTTTATCATTAATTATTATGACTTTAGCATAGACCAAGGCCAAGGTATTTATATCTCCAGCAGACCATTTAAGAAACATAGAATTCATGGGGTCTAAAGCATCTTTATAGATTTCTAGAGCTAAGGCTTCATCAGGTCTATAAGGAGTTATGGTTCTACTAAAAAAAATGGAATCTAGAATTAAAGGCTCTAATGGTCTCTCTTGAATCTCTCTTTATAGTGGTGAATTGTTGATAAAGAATACGAGGACTAATGAGCTTACCAAATTGGTCAATAAATATTCTATTAAATTCATTCCAATTGGTGATATAATTATTAGGAAGGTTGAGAAACCACTCATATGAAGCATCTTTGAAAGTAAATGGAAAAAATATGCATGATACATCTTCATGAACAACATTCAATAATCTTAAATCATATTTAAAAATTTTAATATGTTCTTCAGTTGTGACAGCACCATTAGGATTGAAAGATGATAAATATTTCTTAGGGTTCCTAGGTAATTCACGTAATAGTCTAGGCACATTGATGAAAAAACCACCTAAATAAGCCATACCTTGATAAGGATTGAACATAGGAACACCATGAATAGGAGAAGTAGGTTGAGATTTAGAAACCCTTTGTTTACCTTTGTTTGATCTTACTTTCCTATGAACTGCTAGTGAAAGGAGAGGTAACGTTGACTCTGACCTTGACCTATTCCTAATTTTAGGTAGTTCTAGCTTGTAAACCTTGAATCTTGTTCAAAATATGACATGTAAACCTTCATTGTAAATAAAAATGATTAGACTTGCATGTTAAGCTAGTTTTGCACAAATTTAAACAAAGAACAATAATTTTTAACCAAATTAGTTCAAATATGTGTCTAAACTAATGAATATAAATGAGCGTTACACTTATAAGTTTGAATAAACCTAAATTTACAAAAATTCAATCAATCTTTGAATAAAATTAATATTACTAACCTTGAACATGGAAAATTTACAAAGCTTAAGCTACATTTGTAAGAATTTAACATGAACCTTCAAACAATGACAATCCTCAGCTAAATGAGCCTAAAGGTTGGTCTAAAACCCCAAATTTCAATTACCTTTACACAATTGAGCTAAGGACAACTCAAATATTTAAAAAATTCGCTAAAATTAGCAAAGACACTATAAATTCATAAAGATTCAACTAAATGCCCTCCTTCTAATGCTAGTAAAATATGTTTCCTATTGATGCCTAAAAGTGTATAACATGTGGTTTTGAGTTTTTAGGAAGCACTAATAATTTATATATTCAAATAATCTACTACATGAGTTTCAATTTGTGATATTCTTGATATCTTTAGTGGAATAACTATAGAACAAGTGAACTTGTTCATAAAATTTATAATGTTTGGTTGTTGGGAGAAACCATGGCCTAATATATAACTTTGTGAAATTAAAGTAATCTTGACTAAGTGAAGTTAATTATGATCAAAGAACTAAGTCTAAGATATAAGCTAAAGTATATATTTACAATGAAAATAATCTAAAGTGAATTGATCAAAAAATAAGCAAAAGGAAGTGTAGGGCAAAGAAGAGATATGTTGATGTTGTTGATCTTCATTGTAGACATAATGATAAAGTTCAAATTTCATATAAACATGCACTTAAAACCAATGTATGACATGAAACAACTTAAGCTCAAATCCTATCACACATCAGGCAAACATCTAAGGAATGTGGAAATAATGAAAATAAGAACCAAATTCACTTTAAATATTTACCCTTGAAAGCAAATAGCATAATCACATCTACAAGAAGAGCAAAGAAAACAAAATGAACCTAAGAACCTTCAATCAATATAACATTAGTACAAATTGATAGATCTGTATTTAAAAGGTGCACATCAAGAATTCATAAGAACCATTCAAATCTAAAACTTAGACCAGACAAGTGAGAGAGTAACCATAATAATAATCACACAAACAAATGAGATAATCTTTTCATAATTCTCTGCTTTCATTAATTGCTCCAAAATTAGAAATAAGTTTTCTTGCTCAAAATTCCCCTCTCCTTTTACAATTGACAATACCAATTATATAGAAAACTAAGGAGGTATGTTGGTTAGTCATGCCAAATTACAATTGTACAAGTGTCCTAGATATCTATCCTTTCTAAAATGTTCTATAACTATGACCTCTAATAATGTAATGACCTATAGGTGATGTGATTTATAATTTAAAAATTCCTTTACAAAAAAATACTCTTTTCAAAAATGTACATGTTCCTATACAAAATAATATTCTTAAGTTATCCAACTTAACTTTGGGGCTCCCATGTGGTTGTAAATTTTTGTTTGTCCCAAAGGATATTCATTGATTTATCATTTTTTCCATAAATCAATTTGAGGTTGATGATAGGTTCCATGAATAACTCATCTTCTTAATATGCCAAGTCTCTAAAATCCTTGTCATTTATGTCTAGTGCTTCTCTGATGCTCCTGGCTTCACCAATATTTTCCTTTGCATTTAAGATCATGTCCAAGATCCTACTATTGTCAACCATATCCTTATTTGGATTTTATTTCTTACCTCCTTCATAAATTGAGTGGCTCTAATCTTGAATTCTTCATCAATTATTAAACCAATATGGTTGACTGTAGTTGGGTCTATGATCATGTTCCCAATATATTCCTCATTCTAGTCTCTAATTTTTTTACATTCTCAAAAATTCCATATAGGCTCTTTTTAAATTTTCCCAAACTCTTTATCTTCTCTATTAATACAAACATATCCATGTTTAAGTTGGCTAAGTTGATTATCTTGAAATCAGTAATTTGGCCTTTTTGTCAAAATAGTGACCAAGTCCTTCACCTTGCCGTATGAATTATGTCATTGAGTTACTTGGTTTTTAGCCATAGTATCCTTTTTGATCACTATATCATGTTTGGACATTAATGGATTCAATTATTTGAACATATCATATAAATTAGCTTCAAACATATTGATTATATCTTCTGAAATAGACAAGATAGCTTGTTCTTCCAAATTATTTTAATGTTTCCACCCCTTGATGGTAGTTTGAAATTTCTCTGACTAAGCTTGGACTAACTCCAAGGGATCCTCTTTAAATATAGGATCTTCTCCAGGCCTCTATGCTTCTTTTTGTGTCAAACTGGTCAATGGATCTACCCTTTGGTATGTTATCTCCTTACCACCTACCTTGATCTTCTTCTCAGTTACCCTTAGTAATCCAGTAGCCTTTGGGTTTAATTTGACTCCAAATTTTTATTGATTCACCTATGGGGATAGTACCTCTATTTTTTCTTGACTTGATTGACTTGGAGTAGCCAATCTCCTTTCCTCTTCTTATAAATCCACAATCCATGGTTTAATCTCTTTGTGCAATAGAATATTAATGGATTTCATCATAGCCTAAGGATGGTGTATAGTGGGTAATTTCTATAATCTAGGTTCATACATGAACCATTTTTGTATTGGTGGACCATATTAATATATTTTCTTCACTAAATAAGTTGACTTCACTTAGGGGAATAGTGAAAGTCACTTTAGATCTTTTTACTGCAAGAATAATGGTCATCTAAATTTTTATTTTCCTCTTAAGGATGTAAATAGCTACTAAGTCCAAAGATTTCCCTTTCTAATCCTTATTTTCCTCAACACTTATCTTTTCTTCCTCATTTTAATCTATTTATGTCATAGACAACATCCTCAATAGACTCTTGAGGTTCTATGGCTATCATATGAATCTCTTATGGATGTGTTTCTTGTTCTACTTCTTTGAAAGGTTTTAGAGTTGATGAAGTAAAAGAAATATCACTTGAATTTGGCCTCTCCTCTTTAGGATTTTGTGTTTCAACCTATGCACAACCTGTGGTGGTGTAGATGGTTCATTAATAATCAAATGGTACTATCTTGGGCCCAATTGCCATCTATCATCAACCTTTTGATTTCTTTCTAGCCTGGACTCAATACTTAGGCTATGTTATTTCAATCTCTTTGTGACCTCAAAATAATATGATGCCTTGATATAAATGGGATCAAGGGCATCAGGTTCATGTTCATATTTTAAGTTTAGCATCCCTTTGAGTCTTAAATGCTCATTAACCTTCCCACTAGAGTCCCACTATTTGAGTTCATTAATTTGTAGGTTGAGGGATGACCTATGTTTTGATGCCACTTCAATATTGTCCCACTACTTGAACATGGTCTTTATAATTGTTAATGGTAGGTTGTGAAGGAGTCATTTTCTCTTGTTCTTGCATAGACCATATACACCATGAAATAGTTGGTATGCCACCTCTTTCTCTGCTATCCTGTTAGGGACATGATCAAGTAGCATATGAGGAAAACTTTGTGTTCCCTTAACTCTTATAATAGTGTAATCTAGATATAACCATATATTACCCATATATTCAATATATTTTATGATCAGTGGGCTAATTGTTGACATTTGATGTTAGTTATGGCATCACTTAAGGTAAGGTAGATGCAGTCACATATAAATTGAATGTGATCTCTATAATTATAGATGTGAAGATTAGAGTAATATTGGGAGACTATTTGTGTCCCATTCCCTATGGTTTGGATTTTTTTAGTAGCATAAAGAGAATCTAAGAGCTATGACATCATGAAAAACTAGGTTTACTTTTTGTGCCTAATTTCAAAGATCTACCTACTCAATGAAATTCTTATTATTTGACCTAGAGGGGGGACATTTTCCTTTTCAACCATGAAGTACACTATGGGAACCTAGACTAGATTGACATAAGTTATGGTTACATCCCCACATAATTTGTCTAATATATTCATTATCATTCTGATCCCATGTCTAAATTGGCTAATAGGAATTTTTTCATTAAAGTCTGAAAAGACCTGGTTTCCAAAATCTAGCCACATGGCAAGTGTTTCCATCAAATTATTCTCTTTTGCCTAGGAATTGATTGATGTTAGGTCAATTTGGGGTTTGGTAAGTTTGTAATATGACTCAAATGTTATGGCATAAATATAATAAAAATTCTTATGATTTAGTTTATTAACTATCATTCCCTTATCTATATTGGTTTCTTTGAAAATATGAGCAAGAATATCGATATAGTGGAGTACCTTATGATTTGTTACTACATAATGAAGTTTGGTCATTTATATAGTAACTATATCATCATACAGTCTTTTGGCTAAGAGAATCTTCTCCTCTTCCTAGGTGATGGTTGGTTGACTCTTGATTATCCAAAATAGTATTGACTAATTATTGTCTCCTATGTTTAAGGTAAAAGCATCAAACTCAGTGTCTTTGAAAATGCAACCTATAACATTTATTGTTAATTATAGTTTGACATATTCATTTGAAACACTCTTTTGAGCTATCATTACTATGAATTATGTCAAGTTGCTCACTAGTGGACTACAATTCAATTCTAGATTGAATTATTTTAGAGGAGATGATGATTCAATTCTCCTTAGCTTAGTTACAATGACAATAGGGATAAACTAAGGCCTCCATACACTTAGGTATTTCTTGAAGGATTTTTTAGAGATTAAATGGAGGCAATTGAGTTTGAACTTATGAGCTTATGTGCCTTAGATTTTTCTTAGATCATGCATTTATACCTTTCATGTATGTGGTCCATAAAATGTTTTGAACTGACTTATCTCACTTATGTGGCTCTATCATGTCAAATTTTTCATTAATTTCAAAATGTGACCATTTTTCCTTTTAAGACATGTGTCAACACCTCATGCAATCCTAGAGCTTGATTAAACACACTTCATCAATCTTCTACTAAGTCTTATAACTTTAACTTATTATAGACCATTGATCTTTGGTATAGGCATCCAAGATCATGCCACTTGGTATCTCTACAAACCTCTTGTGCTTATTATGAACACACACTATCATTTAAATCCTTTGTGCCACATGGGAGCCTCTCATTGGGTCTAGCCCCCTTTAAAAATTCCATGCTTTTCTTATCATTGATTATGATCTGAGAGGTTAAATGCCATTGGTTGATCTCTATTTGGTTCACCACAGTTATGGCACATGTCATTACCATGTTCATTATAATATCTATTAAAAGTCAAATTCATTTCACACTATTAGATATTCTTTGTATGGATCAACATGCACTATTGATTATGATCCACAAAGTTGAACATGATTGGTTGTTTTGCTTCCTTTGTAGGATTCTTGACTTATTGACTTTGTTTCACACCATTAGATCTATTTTTAATGAATCAATGCACATTGTTGATTGTGATCTACTTGTTGTTAACCTTGCTCTACATGCATCATTATATCTTCATTATATGCTTCAATTCTTTCCATTGATCTTGATCCACTTGACTTTGTTCCATCCACTATGGTTGTGACACTTGTCACTACCATGTTTCATCTCTAAGCTTTGACAATTTGACTTAGGTGGATACCCATGCACCATAGATATTCCATTTGAGCTCTAAGATCCCAACACTTGGCATCCTCATGTTAATCCTATGGATCATGGAAATAAACAAGTTAGGGATAATGTAATATAAATAACTTAGGATAAAGTTTTGACTAAGGTTTTAATTATATTAATAAATACAATTAAATCTTAGGATAAAATTTATACTAAGTATAAAATATAACAAAGTGTTCCCTGAATTAGTTCATGTAAACAATGAAATAGACTAGGGATTTTCAATAAATATATAGAACTTACCATAAAATTTTAGCCTAAGGTTTTGGTAATGTTGATAAATATGATCAAAACCTCAGTATAAAATATAAACTAAGTCTGAAATAATATAAAGTACTCCCACCCAAAATTAAATAAAATGAACCTACATAATTTTTTAATCTATTTCAAAAAGACCTAGGTCAAAACACATTAGACTAGGGTTTTTTCATGATTTAAACATGGATTCAATTATATAAATAACAAACAAAGACTAATAAAAGGGTTTAAATTATCATTAAAGCACAAAACCCTGAACATTGTCCATCTAATAGGACTCCATTAAACTTACAATATGAAAACACAAGCAACAAGCATTAGCAATGTTAGATAGAATAAAATAATGATCATATGTAAATATGTCAAAAAAAACATTGTTGTGGATGATAGCCAAATAAAGATAATGTGATAACAAGCTAATGGGAATATTCAATTGAGAACACAAATTTGCAAAATTTGAAAAAAGGGTCCTTATTTTCTTCAAAAATGGGGGTATGTTGACCTCAACACTTTATCTCTATCTCCTCCTTCACATCCCCACTTCTCTATTTTATTTATTTTCCATCATTTATTTTCCTCCACCACTCCATCATTAATTACTAATAAAGCTCATTCTAATTTTGCATGCCCAGATAGCTCACAGTTCACTTCCATGTAAAGTATAGTAAGACCCATAATCTCCTCTCAAACATCACTTAACTAAAGTCATCAAGTGATTAGTTACCAAATAATTCTTGATTCTTCTCTATAAATCCCTAATAAATCATATTATATTCCTTTACCAAATCTTCATGGTGATGATCAAACCATCATCGACCACCCCAAGTCACATAAGTCAAATAATCCTTATATTCCATAAAAGACTTTTAAACTTGTCCTAGACTAATGTATTTCCCGCATGTAATGACTAGCATAATGAAATCATATAACCTTGGCAATGCTACATTTGTATAATAAGACTTAGAGTTTACATTAAATGTTTTAGATTAGAGGTAAAATCAGGTTTTGAAGGGGCCCCGAAACCCTTTAACAAAGAGCAAAAAAAAGAGCAATCTAAGCCCACAGGCAACGCCTTAAAAACACTACATAGAGGTAGTAAAAACAGATATAGAATGGTCCTAAAACCATTGAGATACAGCCGAACAAGACCCAAAAAACAAAAGTCTGAAAGAACAACAAACTAAAAACTAGCAAAATAAAACCAGAGATCAGTACCAGTTTCTTAACCGAAAAAAAGGACCAAATTATTCATCCAGTTCCAGAATCAACTTCATGGTTTCTTTTTCTTTCAAAGCAATTTCTTGGGTGGCAGCCTCCAGCAAGTCTCCTTTTTGTGTGTCTTTCTTTCTGGAACTTTGCCTTGTCCTCTTGCAGGGGCCCTCTATTACTTTCGTCTCCTCATTGGCACGTTTCCCAATACTGATAGCAGCTACACAAAATTTGGATGTTACTTCATCCATTTTCTTTCTATTATCCTTTATAAGCTCCCGGAGGTTGTTTTCATAAACTTTAAGCTTCACAGGGATCTGGCTTAACTGATTTTCCATGTCATTTACTTTGTTCCAAGCAGCTTTCATAGATTCTTCCAATGTTTCCACTTTTTTATTTAGATCAATGATCTCCCTACACAACCAGGCATCTAATTGGGAAGAACACTCAGCTTTACTGTTAACCCAAATCAAAGGGGTGTGTATTTCCTCATTCTGTTTCTTCCCTTTCCAGTCCTCAGCCTTTTCGTTTGGGCTATTTCTAGCTTCTTCAAAGAAGTCTTCTTGGCTCTTTAATTCCCACTCGTTGAATCCTTCTTCAATTTCCATCTCCATGTTTTGAATATTTTCCTGGACTGGGATTTCCTTTTCATTCTTTGACATTGGGTCCTCACCAGAATCTTCCTGGACAGTGTCATCCTCCTCATCTTTCTGGTCTTCCTCCTTCTCTTCTCTTCTGGTAACAGAGTCCTCCTCAGTATTGACTTTATCTTTTTCCATATCCTCAGGTCCTTCTTCATCATTACTAGAGTTGGTTTCCCAGCTCTCTGTTCCATCTTCTTCCACCCATTTTTCCTCCACGGGTTCTCCAATTCTCTCCCGACCCCTTTCTCCTACTGCATTCTGTGTATTGGGATTAGGGGTCTTAATTTTTCCTCTTCTGCTTTCATTTTCATCCTTTTTATTCCCTATCAACTTGTTTTTCCCCTGTTTGGGATTCTTTACCAGTGCCCTATTCTTGCAAAAGCCTTCAATGAGCAAAATAAGGCCTTCGTGAAGAATAGGGCGCAAGTCTTTCTTCTTATGAGCATAAAGGCTTTGAATCAGGGAGTAGCGAAGGTAGAAAGGAAAAGATATTCTTACCTTATGCCTGAAGTGGTTGAGGAAGATGAAGTGGAACTTATGCACTCGTTTACTTCTACCATCCAGGATGAAATATTCCCTGATACAGCTTAGGATTAAATGTTATCCATAACATATATATAACAATTATAATGATTTCCAAAATCATTTAATAATTAACATTAATATATCCAATTTTATATATGAATATCGATATTTAAAACAATAGTTTGCACACTCTATTTAAAAATAATGTTATTATTTTTTGACATTAAAATTTTATAATAATAATAATAATCTTTAATTATTATTATTATATAAACATTATAGCTCAAATAATGATTATGGAATCCGTCAAAACATCATAATCTTTTACTATTCATTGTAAAACATAATAAGGCAATAATATAATTAAATAAAAACAAATTCATTTGTTAAGCCTAATAATATGAGCTATGTAAGATCACAAAACACAATGAAATCACTCAAATAATCACATGATTATCAATATCAATCAAGATTATATCAGAAAGCATACTAACAATCATCTAAATAAAAGTACACAAAACATGTTATGTTAATCCATATCAAACAATTATGAAACATAATATACTAAGTGGTATGTGCAAGGGTTTCTCAATTTTTTTCTTTCAATTACCAACTTCTCCATCTAACCACCCTCTCAAATGATATTGTCCCTCTATCATGATCTAAGGGAAGAATCTTTCTTGCATTCACCTCATGCCAATGAAGGTAGTTAGCCAAAAAAATCATTATATCCATTAAATAATGTTGTAAAATAATCAAAAATGATCACAATATAATGAACATAAATGTACTAATAATTCATAGTAACTAATCATGTAAATTAAGTAACATAAATTGTCCCATAATCAACATAAGTCATCAAGCTTAATAAAATATTAGTTAATCAACTAATCAACCACAATAATTCATGGATTAAAAAATTTATTTATCTTAGAGAGAAATTGAAATGTGACATCCTTACCCCATAAAGTTAGTCATCATCCTGATGACATTTATTCAAACACAAGTTATGAATTTAAAACACAATTTAGCAAAAAATAATATAATAAGTAGTAATAAATCAAGATAAGAGGTGTGGAAATAATTTGTAAAACTCATCATAGGCATCCCAAGTGTCACTATTCCCATAGTATTGGTCCCACATGACCTTTCATTATAACACTTCCCTATTATGTAAACAAAATTTTTGAGTGTCAATTATTCTAATTGGTTCTATGATGACCACCCCAAGATTCATAACTTGCAAAGCATTCCAATCCAACACATGTGAAGGATCATCTATATACTTTTAAGATAAAATACATGGAATACATTATGCAAAAGAGCTAGATCTGGTGTAAATATAAACCTATATGCTATAGGTTTGACCACTTCTAAAACTTTGAAGGGTCCCATGTATCTCAGTGAAAGTTTCATTGACTTCTTGAATTTAATCAAGTTTCTCTAAGGCTTAACCCATAGAAACACTTTATCACCAACCAAAAATTTCTTAGTTGTTCTCTTTAGATCAACATAGATTTTATGTCTATTTTTGGCCTTGACCAACATTTTCTTGATTATTCTGACTTGCTTTTCCATTTTTGAAAGAATCTCAAGTCCAAATACTACCTTATCTTCCAACCTATCCCAATTGATTGATGTTTTACACCTTTTGTATAACACCTCAAACAGAGCCATATTTAATGTTGATTAGTATGAGTTTTTATAAGTAAACTCAACCAATGGAATATACTCTTCCCACTTGTATTTTTTATCCATGTACTACATATGAATAATATCCTATAAAATCAAATTAACTCACTTTCTTTGTCCATTAGTTTATGGGTGATATGTAGTGTTGAAGTTCAACAAAATACCTAGAGCTAAATATAGAGTCAACCAAAATCAAGAAGTCATCTTCAAATCATGATCGAAAATGATTTTTTATGGAAAACCATGAAACATATACACTTTTTTTATGAATCTCTTTGCAAGATTAGGTGCATCATCAGTCAAATTACCTAGTATAAAGTGAGATACCTTGGTTAGTTTGTCAACTACTACCAAGATCATGTCATGCATTTTTTGTGATAACAAAAATCCTTTGACAAAGTCCATATTGATCACTTGCCACTTCCACTCTATAATATCATGTGGATAAAACAATCTATCTAAATGAACATGTTTAACTTTCACATATTGACATTGTATATAATGAGACATGAAAATTGTTTCATCTCTCTTGATTCCCTTCCATAAATAGAGTGGTTTAAGCTCATCCATGAGCTTGGTTATTCCTATATGTCTTGAATATGGAGAATTTTCCTTTAGCACCATAATCCTCATATTTTCTCTATCTAAAAGATACATCCTACCATTATACCATAAAATACCATCATTCTCTATTTTGAATCCCTTATACCTAGGATTCTAGGCATTCTTAGTTAATTCTTTACTGACCTAATAATAATATTCATCTCCTAGTGATAATTTGATCATTTGATATCTAAAAGTAATCATGTTATTAGCTATGGATGTTATGTACCTTATATAACTTAGAACATCATCTACTCTATTATCCTCTCCCTTGATATAGTTAATATCAAAATCATAGTTAGATAAGAACTCTAACCATTTCCTTTGATGAGCATTCACATTCAGTTGGGTGAAGATGTACTTAAGTCCTAAGTTATTAGTCTTGAGATCAAATGATTTTACCAATAGATAATGATTATAAACTTGTAAAGCATACATAATTGTCATTATTTATAGGTCATGAGGGGTATAATTCATCTCATAAGGCTTTAGATTCCTAGATTCATAGGCTACCACTGAACCATCTTGCATAATAACTCCTCCAAGCCAATCCCCAAATCCATATGTGATCATAGAGAATTGACCATTAAGATCATTAATTCTTAGCACTGGTGTTGAAGTAAGCCTCCTTTTCAATTTCTAAAAGGATACATCACACTTATCTAACCATATGAAAATTTGATTTTTTTCACTAAAGAGAGCTAGTTGGATTAATTATTTTAGAAAAAATTGAAATGAATTTCCTAGAATAGCTCACTAATCCCATGAAATTTCTTACCTCATGTATATTATTTGGTGCCAACCAATCCTTGATAACTCTTATCATTATTAGATCAACTGAAATACCATCCACATAGATAATATGTCATAGATATTGCACTTTATTTTTGAAAAATACACATTTATAGAACTTTTCATATAATCTATGCTTCTATAAATGTTGAAAAACCAATTCTAAATGTTGTATGTGTTCCTCCTCATCCTTGGAATAAATGAGAATGTCATTAAGAAATACCAAGACAAAGTAATCTAGGTAATATATGAACACACTATTCATAAGATTCATGAATGTTATCAGAGCATTCATCAATCCAAATTGTAACAATGTAAACTTGTAGTGCCCATATCTAGTCCTAAATGCTAATTTTGGGATATCCTCTTCATCGATCCTCAACTAGTGATACCCTAATCTAAGATCACTATTAGAAAAGATTGTGGCTTCTTACATTTGATCAAAGACATCATTAATGCATGGTAATGAATATTTATACTTAATTATTGCTTTATTCAACATCCTATATTTTATGCATAGATGAAGAGTGTCATCCTTATTCTTAACAAATATAACTAGAGTACCCCATGATGACACACTTGATAAAATCAAACCTTTTGATAATAACTCTTGGATTTGTGCCTTTAACTCAACTAATTTGGTGATTGTCATTATGTGTGGTGCCTTAAAATATAGTTTTGATCTAGGTATGATATCAATTGATAAATCAAACTCATTCTTAGGTGGAAATCTTGATAAATCTTTAGAAAACACATCATGGAAGCTTCTCAAAAAAAGATAATCTTTGATAGATGGTTCCTTGGATTCTTCCATCTCATTTATCTTAAATATAAATGCCTGACATCCCTTCCTTTGATCTTTCTTGAGTTAAATTTTATAAATTTGGCTCAATTTCAACTCTCTTCTCTCACCTTGAAGTTGTGTCTAATTTTTGAAATCATCTTGACACTCAACCTTCTTCAAAAAATAGTCAACCTTGGCCTTCTGATTCGCAAGCCAATTAACTCCTAGGATCACATCATATGGTCCCAATGGTGTTTCAAAAATAACTACTACTTTGATTAGACACTTATTAACTTTGACCTTTGACTCATTCCCATATTGTATTGACCCTGCATTTACCATTATCTAGCCCTTCTAGACAATTTACTAAGCACTCTAGGAGAAATGAAATATTTTGTATCTCTCGTATCAATTAAAATAGAAACTAGATAATTGAACAAAATACCCAATAGTTCTATGGGAAAATCTTGATACTCATCCTATCAATTATCAATAGCTTTATGAATCCACTACTGAAATGTACCTTGCTGAGAAGTTGAACCCTTATTCTTCAATTTATCTTGAGTATTTTCTCAATAAAATTTCTCACCTCCACAAATGAAACAACCTCTAATGAATCCTTTATTCTCATTATGTTGGTTTCCCTTGAAACCACCATTAAAACTATTACTAGGATTTTTTTCGTTAAACCACTATTGAAATTGGCATTTTAATTCTTAAACTGACCCTTGGAATCTTTGCTCCTCTGCTTCTAGTTCTTCTTCTTAAAAGTTTTTTTAGAACTTCCAAATTTTGTTTTGAACTTATCTCTAACTTGGGTAAGAGATTTAAATTTCTATTCCTACTTGACCACCTTATTGAACATTTGATCCATGGTAGATAGACCATGCACATATACTTAACCACCTACTTTGGGTTTCAATCCCATGATGAATTTATTGATTTTGAACATCTCATCTACCTGATATTGAGGTATATACTTAAGATTCTTTGTGAATTTCTCATGGTATTCATTTACTGACAAATCCACTTGCTTAATATTTTTAAAATTAGTAAGTTTTTGGTTGAAGTATAGTTTTAAAAGAAATCATGACCTAAACAGTGTCACAAAGTATTCCCAAGTGGTGATGATTGAGTTGAGGTTCATCTTAAGCTTCTTATTTGCCCATCAAGTTGTTACTTCACCATCAAGTTGATAATCTCCTCAAACTATTGTCATGAATTCAAAATAATTATGAATCTCAAAATACTTCTCCATTTATGTTAGCCATGATTCAGATCCATCCCCCAATATCATTACATCAAACTTGGGTGGATTTACCTTTTTCATGTCACATGTTAACTCTACATCTACTCAATATATCACATCCTATGGCACCTCCTCATGTCTCTAATCTTAAATATGTTATTGGTCATTAAGATGTTCTTTAGGTTCTTCCTAAGCAGTATCCTCTTCATGTCCATGCACTTCCTATTCTAAGGCCATGATCTAGTACTTGGTCTCTTTCATGGTTGTGAGGATTTGGTCTAACTTTGTAGCTTGCTCAGCTATTAAACTAATTTGGATCTTGTTTATGCCTAAATATATACCACAGGGGCCCATAGTGTTTAAAAAACACTTCTCATTTTATAATTCCTAATAACTCAACACATGAGTCATGAGTTGTGATAATCCTATTATATGTTGGTGGAGTAGAGGTAAAACAAGTGACTGTTTCACATTATTTATAAAATTTGGTGGTTGGGAGCCACCATGGCCAAATAGTAGATCTATGTAAAATATTTAGTATATTATGTTAATAACAATGAATTATGATCAAGAACTAACCTAAGAACTAATCTAAGATGGATATTTATAATGACAATTAAACTAAAGTGATCAAGCTAAAAAAGAAGAAAAAGGAAGGGTATGGTAGGAAGAAAGATGTTGTTGGTCTTGTTCCAGACATTATGATAATGTTTAAATCTCATCTAGACATGCATCTAACCAATGTATGAAGTGAAACAGCTTAAGCCCAAATCATAATATATATTAGGCAAACTTCTAAGGAAGGTATGAAATAATGCAAATAAGAACTAGGCTCACTTTAAAGATTCACTTCTACAAGTAAAGAACATTATCCCTAATAACAAATAAGTGAAAAAAATGTAATAATTCTAAGAAACTTGAACTAATCTAATATTGGCAAAAATTATCAAATCTACATTCAAAATACACATCCAAAATCCATAAGAACCATTCAAACCTAAAAGTGAAACTAGACAACTGAGAGAGAAACCATATAGCCCTTCACACAAGTAAATACTGGATAATTTTTGTAGAATTCCTTGCTTATATTAATTTCTCAAAGTTTACAGAGTAATTTGGTTTGAAGAACTCCTTCCTAATTATAATTGACAATTTTCCTTTTATAAGATACAAGGTATCATGTCAGTTAGTCTCATCTAATTACATTGGTATAAGTGTATAAGGTAGGTGTCCTTTCTATTGCATTCTAGAATAAATGACCCTTTCTAATGAACTGACCTATAGACAATGTGCTCTTATAAATTACACATGTTTATACAAAATAACATCCTATTTCAAAATATTATAGAAATTCAGTTAGAAAAGGAATATTCTTATTTCATTGATCTTTAGGACCCTTATGTTGCTAAAGTTTTGATTTATTATTTTAGGGTCCTCATTAGTCATTGATGTTGTTTTTAAATTAGCACAAGGTTGATAATTGGTTTTATAAAGAGATTATTCACTTGATCGTCTAAGCTATTGTGAACTTTATCTACTCTATCTGATGCCTCCCTGATTCTTCTAACTTCACTGACTGTTCCCTTATATAGTTAGGATCATACTCATAACCCTATTATTGTCCATCCCATATTTCCTTTGGCTCTTGCTTTTCATTTCCTATAACTGAGTTTAAATATATTTCCATGTTCCCTCACTATGCTCCCTCATGAAATGTTGTTTCAAGCTATAATGGCTTATTATATTTCCCACTAGTAGACTCTAGATTGAATTACCTTTACACAAGAATAAATTTAGCTTTCCTTATCTCAACCATGGAGAATAAAAGGATAATCCAAGGAATTCTTAGAGGTTTTAATAGTGGCCTAATGGATATCATGAGCTCAAATCATAAGCTTTGTGCTTCAGAATGCTTTTGGATTTACTTGTTTATACCCTTGCCTTTGAAAATATATCCTAAAAAAATCCTAAAATTAGCATCTTCACAACCATTATTTAACATTCATGTGGATGTATTTGATGGGTGCATGACCATCAATTTTAAATACATCATTAAGGCTTTTTGTTGTGTTAAATTTGGCATCTATGTGACCATCATTTGACATCTGCATGAATGTTATTGATGGGTGCATGACCATAAATTTTAAACATGTTATGTGGACTATTTGTTATGTTAAAATTGAAGTCTACATGACCATAATTTGACATCTATATAGACATCATTGATAGGCACATGATCATCAACTTTAAACACATTATGGGTACTATCTACCAAGCCTACTACTTGTCATTTTCTGGTTCATCCTTCACTCTACATGTGTCATGTGTCAACTCCTTGGTGCTTTTATGATCTTTATACTAGAATCTAATTTTGTGCCACTTGGCATTTCTATGGGATTTTTGAGCTCTACATCATTGTCAACTTTTCTAGTTAGCATGTTTTTACCATGTGGCGATTCTACGCTTGCTCAAAGCAATGTCAAAAGTTTTCCTTGGTCTCACATCATTCGATCATGGTCACCCAAATGAATGTGGGCCATTAGATTATGATCCAAGGGATGAGCCACCATTGGCTTCTTATTATTATTGGGTTATGACCATGACACTTATCACTTCCTCACCTTTTCAAAGCATCATTGAAACTTTGACTTGGATACACTCCATCAGATTTATCCCATTTGAGTGAACATGAGATTTAGATCCTGAAAAAAAGCACATGGTTTAAGTAAGGGATTTAAGACATATAAGACTTAGGATAAAGTCTTAAGATGAAGGTCTTATTTATGTTAATAAAAATGAATGGGGCCTTAGGACTAAGACATTAGTCTATTTTTATAATAAGATGGACCATCCAAATAATAAAGTTAGTCCAAGCTAGGAACATAATAAAAGGACCCTGTAAACATTAAAATTAAGCCATGCTAAAATAAAAAGGAATGATAGGCTTGGGACTTAAAAAGACCAAGTATATAATTTTTAGACTAAAGTTTGGTTGTGTTTAAAAAACACAAATAAGCCTTAGTATCAAAATTAAGATTGATTTCATGGCATTTTAAAACTATTCTCACTAATTTTATTCTCATTAATTTTGAATTTGGTCCAAAAGAACTTGTGCTAGGGTTTCTTCAAGGAGGGTTTACAAAATATTTAAACATGGATTTATCTTAAATTCCTATAGACCAAAGGCTAGTAAAATATTAATTAAACATTGAATCACAAAAACCCTAAGCACATTCATTCCCAAATGGGATCCATTAAACCAATAACTTGAAATAGAAATATTCAATGTTAGCACCTTAGATAAAATTAAAGTAGAACCATGAACAAATAAGTCAGTCAGACCATGGTTTGGATGATCTTCAAATATAAATAATGTAAAAACATTATAATGACACTTTGATCAAGTGGATTTTCAATTTTAAGGTACAACTTTACACAATTTGACACAAGGGTCTCCATTTTTTAGAAATAGGGGTATGTTGACCTCAAAAAATGGTAACTTCTAGGGGAAACATTGTAATATGTTAGAATTTAGAGTCTCTAGTTTAGACTAATAATTAAGCTACTTATTCCATTTTATCAAGCATCATTATTAAGATTAGTTCATGGTTAAAACAAATATTGCATATGCATAATTAGAATCAAACATCAAGACCTAGTCATGTTGTGTGTGTGTTTTGATTCCACTTACTGATTGCCATAGGATTTAGAGAACAACTTTCAGGTTCATGGATTTAATCATTAACACTTTTAGCATGTTTATATATTCATTAAGTACTAATATTAGCTTGATGAAGGCTTGAACATTACTCTGGTGCTAGCTAAGCATCCATATCCTCGATAGGGATGCCTTTAGCTCCATTTAAGGCCTTGTTTCACTACCATTCAAGTGTCCATAGCCCCAGTGGAGATTACCAGAAGCACCTCTACTTAAAATTTTATCAATTTTTGCATTAAGGATCTTATTTTTATATTTTTCATGTCATTTTGACTTTATAGAAAATTTTAAGAACTATGTTAGTTAGGTTTAGGGATTTGGTTAAGTGTTTGATTTTTAGACAATCATCCTTCGATGTAAACTTTGTCCTAGGCAATTAATGTTTTTAAGTGCAAGCATGACTATGTCCTAATAGTTTAGACTTTCATCCCACATGTGAAATTATTCTTAAAACTAGGTTTAGATCAAAATAATGTTTAAGACCTTATGGAATAGTTAACCTATTCACTAGTCTTTACTAAATTTCTCCAAACTATATCACACAACTTGTATTTTGAATCCATGGTCAACACTTGTTTAAGATTCATACCTACATTTATGGATTGTGAAGCTCTTAAGAAGTTAGATGAAACTCAAGCTAATGGTTATCTAAAAGGACTTATTTAAAATCAAGGAATAAAGCAAGAGAAATATATATATATATATATAAACATGCACTATTTACAAACAAGGGAAAGGAAGGAAAAAAACAAGAAAGAAACTAAACTAAGCCCTAAACTAACCCCATAAAGTCCTTACCTCTAAGATCAAATGGAAAATTATTTAGTCTACTAAATAATCTTAAAGCATGATTACTTCCATTTGATGGTCCCTTCTTATGGATATCATCACTTGTACTCTTATGTCTTATAGGTGATGTAGTTTGGCTGCCTATCAGCGTTCTCAAATGCATGGATCAAAGATATGAATATGAGACCTAATCATCTTCTTCTCAAATCCTTATGTCTTTCATTAAGAGTGATAATTCTCCTTTAATCATATATAAATAGTGACTTATATCATCCTCATTCAATAATGGTAGCTCATCTAGGATTCTTGTCCTATTGTCTTCATTAAATTTATCTTGAGGTGGGGATAGACTACCAATATTTGTACCAAAACTTTTCAAGTCATCCTAAAAGGATAATTCATCTTGATCATCTGAAAAATAATGAAATTTATCTACAACCTTACCATTTGAATCAATTTGATCACATACTTCTACCCTTTTAGAGGTGTCATATGAAAATTCATGATTTTTTTCACTTGCTTCACCCTCATCCTCCATGCAGAATGGCATCTCATCTAGCCAATCAAGTCCCAACTCATCTTGCTTTGGTGTCTCCAAAATGATATTTCTATCTTTAAATACCTAAATTTATTTCAATAAATCTTGGTATAAATGTTCCCATTGGTCTTTTAGGAACTCTAGATCATTGGTGAAATCCTTAAATGAAGCATCCATATGTTATTCTATCCCTTCATCCACCATCTTTAGCTCTTTAATTTCATTCAAAAAATCCTAGTATGACCTCTACTAGTGATCATCTTCTTTAGGAGTATTCTCCATTTCATAAATAAATCTACATGGGTTATCTTTTTGGCCACCTTTTGAATAAATATCATCTTACACTTGATCCATATCCATTTCTATCAACTCTTCTTCTTTATATACAGACTCTATTTCAATAATGACCTCATATGAATTATCCTCACATCTATCTCTTGAAGAGAGGTCATCTTGTATCTAGTCTTGTTCATCAAGCTGCTCATCTTGGATGACCATTATTTCTTCTAGGGCATCTTTAGGCTCACTTTTTTCTTTAAATGGGAAATCAAAAGCCTACATAAAGGATTTAGATGTTCCTACAAAGCTAGATTTCCCTATAACACTATCTTGATAAAACACAGGTTTAGATATAGCCTTTTCATTTTGATAGTCTTCAAGGATATTATAATGATCAGCTAGGCCTATATCACAAAGATTCATTTCATGCATATCCTCATAGAACTCATTGTTGTAATTATCATGAAACCTATTGAACCTTTAAGAAGATTAGTTTCTATTAGAGCTTTCCCCAGAATTACCCACTTGATTTTACAACTAAAGAAAATTAGTGCTCATCATTTGCACCATCTTAAGTATGGATTCATCTGCATTATTTGGTGCTTATAAGTTATGAGCTTGATTTTCATTACTTTTGGGCACCAAATATTTCTATATTTATGGGTGAAATCCATTTGTATCATTATTCAAGAACCCCAAATTTTGGCCAACATAGGCATGGCTTAAGGGAAATTGGTTCAATGTTAGTGTCTAATTTAGGGTAGACACAATCTAATTAGCATTAGGAATAACATTCAGTGCTAGGAAATTATGGCTATCATTTGGGATAGCATATGCAAGCTGGCCTTGAGGTTATATTTGATCATTGATTATTATAACTTTAGCATAATCTAAATCCAAGGTGTTTATGACTATAACAGACCTTTTAAGGAACATATAAGTCATGGGATCCAAAGAATCCTTGTAAATATCTGAGGATAGAGCCTCTTTGGGTTTATAAGGGGATATAGTTCTACTAAACATATTTTAAAACCTAGTATTAAAGGCTCTAATGGGATCATTTGAGTCTCTTTTGATAATGGTGAATTACTGATATAGAATACATGGACTAATGATTTTTCTGAATTGATCAATGAAGATCTTGTTAAAATCATTCCAGTTAGAAATATAATCCTCTATAAGGTTAAGAAACCATTCATATGTAGCATCTTTAAAATTAAATGGGAATAATATACAAGTTACATCTTCATAAATAATATTTAAGAGTCTTAAAGTAGCCTTAAATTATATAACATGTGCTTCAATAGTGACAATGCCATTAGCATTGAAAGAAGGCAAATACCTTTCCAAATTTTTTGGTAAGTCATGTACTTGACCAGGCACATTGATAGAAGATCCACCTAACCATGCCATACTTTGATGAAGGTATTATTTGTGGTGGTTCCAACTCTAAATATTATTTGAAATAAGATGCGTAAGCCTCATCTTTACAAAGAATAATGATCAAACTCACACATTAAGAAAATTTTCTACAAGTATGCATAAAGAACAACAAAGGACATTGATATTTAACTAAATTATCTCAAAGATATACCCAAATATGTCACTATGAATGATATTTACATGTTTAATCTCATATGAACTCAATTTTGTAAAATATCAGTCAGTTTTTTAGCAAACCCACTATTAATAACCTCAAATGCCTTGGATTTAAGCTATCTTTACCACAAATACTCATGAATCTTCAAATAATATCAATCTTTGGATAAAGGAAACCCAAAGACTAGTCTAAAACCATAAAGATTGATGATATTTACATAATTGATCAAAGGATCACTCAAATATGAAAAGAATACACCATTATTTGATCAAAATACACTAGAATTAGCAAATATTCTATAAATTTACAAAGATATAACCAGGCCCTCCTTTTAGCACCAATAAAGCTTCCCCTGTTGATGCCTAAATATGTACCATAGGTGCCTAGAGTATTTAAAAAACACTTCTCATTTTAGAATTCCTAAGAAATCAATGCATTAGTTTCAATTTGTGATAATATTATTATCTATTGGTGGAATAGAGGTAGAACAAGTGACTATTTCACAATATTTATAAAATTTGGTAGTTGGTAGCCACTATAGACAAATACTATATCTATATAAAATATGCATTATATTATGCTAAGAACAGTGAATTATGATCAATAACTAACCTAAAAACTAATCTAAGATGGATATTTATAATGATAATTAAACTAAAGTGATCAAGATAAAAAATAAGCAAAAGGAAGGGTAGGGTAGAAAGAAAGATGTTGTTGGTCTTGTTCTAGACATTATGACAAAGTTCAAATCTCATCTAGACATGAATCTAGCCAATGTATAAAGTGAAATAGATTAGGCCTAAATCAAAACATACATTAGGAAATCTTCTAAGGAAGGTATGAAATAATGCAAATAGGAACTAGGCTCACTTTAAAGATTCACTTTTGCAAACAAACAACATTAGCCCAAATGTAAAAGAAGTGCAAAAAATGAAATAAGCCTAATAACTCTCAACTAATCTAGCATTGGCACAAATTAGCAACTCTAAATTCAAGATACACATACAAAATCCATAAAAGCCATTCAAATCTAAATGTAAAACTAGACAACTGAGAGAGAAATTATATAAAACTTCACACAAGCAAATACTATACAATATTTGTAGAACTCCTTGCTTATATTAATTTCTCAAAGTTTAAAAATTAATTTGGCTCTAAGAACTCCTCCCTGATTATAATTGGCAATGATCCTTTTATAAGATACAAGATAGCATGTTAGTTAGTCTCATCCAATTACATTGATATAAGTATATAGGACAGGTGTCCTTTCTATTGCATTCTAGAACAAATGACCCTTTTTGATGAACTGGCCTATAGACAATGTGCTCTTACAAATTTCACATGTTTATAGAAAATAATATTCTATTTCAAAATATTATACAAAGCTGGCTATAAAAAGAATATTCTTCTTTCATTTACATTTGGTAATGTTATGCTATTGAAATTTTGATTTACTATTGTAGGTTCCTTATTATTCATTGATGTTGAGTTTCAATTGGCACAAGGTTGACAATTGGTTTTATGAAGAGCCTCTTCATTTGATTTAATAAGCTATTGCGAACTGTATCCACTCTATGCGATGATTTCCTAATTCTTCTAACTTCACTGATTATTCCCTTTTATAGTTAGGATCATACTCATAACCCTTTTATTGTCCATCCCATATTTCCTTTGTCTCTTGCTTTACATTTATTAAAACTAAGGTTAAATAGAATTTCGTGTTCCCTCACTATGTTCCCTCATGAAATGCCCTTCTGAGTTGTCATGGCTTATTAGATTACCCATTGGTGGACTCTAGATTGACTTACCTTTGTACAAGAGGCAATTTAGCTCCCCTCAACTCAACCATGTTGAATTCATGTCCAAACTAGGGCTTTCATTATTTACTAAGGAATTCTTATAGGTATTAACAATGTTTTATTGGTTGTTATGATCTCAAATCACAAGCTTCGTTCTTTAGAATACTTTCAAATTTACCTATTTATACCCTTGCCTTTGAAAATAGATCCAAGTAGCTATCCTAAAATTGATGTCCTCGTGATTATCATTTGACATCCACATGGATGTCTTTGATGGGTACATGACCATAAATTTTAAATTCATCATCAAGGCTCCTTTTTTTGTTAAATTTGATGTCTATGTGACTATCATTTGACATTTGTGTAGACATTATTGATGAGTGTGTGATTGTTAAATTTAAACACATTATGGGGACTATCTATTATGTTAAAATTGATGTCTGCATGACCATCATTTTATGTTTGCATGGACATCATTAATGGGTGCATGACCATCAAATTTAAACATATTATGGGGATTATCTACCAAGCCTATCACTTGTCATTTTATGTTTTGTCATACACTCTACGTGTGTCACATGTTAATTGCTTAGTGCTTCTATGATCTTTATATTGGGCTTTGAGGTTGTACCAATTGGCATTCTCATGGGCTTTTTGAGCTCTACATTATTGTCAACTTTTTTATTTAGCACACTTTTTCTATGTGTTAATTCCATGCTTGTTTGGAGCTCCATTGAAAAGTCTTCCCTAGTCTCGTGTTGTCTGATCATGGTCACCCAAATGAACATAGGCCATTTGATTATGATATGTGGGATAGGCCCCCATTGGTTGCTTATTGTTCATTAGTTTCAACCATGATAATTGTCACTTCTTCACCTTTTCAAAAGCATCATTAAAACTTTGACTTGGTTATGCTCCATCAAATTGATTCCATATGAGTGAATGTGAGCCATAGAACCTGAAAAGAAGCACATGGTTTAAGTTAGGGATCAAAGACATATAAGACTTAGGATAAAGTCTTAAGACTAAGATCTTGTTTATGTTAATAAACATGAATGGGTCCTTAGTACTAAGACATTAGTCTAAGTTTATAACAAGAGGGACCATATTAATAATGAAGTTAGACCAAGCTAGGAACATAATAAAAGGACCCTGCAAACATTAAAATTAGACCATGTTAAAATAAAAATCAATGAGGCTTGAGACTTAAAGAGACAAAGTATATAATTTTTAGACTAAGGTTTGGATGTGTTTAAAAAAACACAACCAAGCATTAGTATAAAAATTAAACTTGAGTTCATGGCATTTTTTAAAGTGGTCCCACCAACTTTATTCTTGTTGATTTTGAATTTGGTCCAAAAGAACTTGTGTTAGGGTTTCCTAAAGGAGGGTTTTCAAAAGATTTAAACATGTATTTATCTTAAATTCCTACATACTAAAGGCTAGTAAAAGATTAATTAAACATTGAAGCACAAAAACCCTAGTCATGTTCATTTCTAAATGGGCTCCATTAAATCTACAACCTAAAACACAAATATTAAATGTTAGCACCTTAGATAAGAGTAAAGTATAACCATGAAAAAATAAGTTAGATATACCATGGTGTGGATGATCTTAAAATACAAATAATGTGCAAACATGATATTTACACTCTGATCAAGTGGATTTTCAATTTTTAAGTATCACTTTGCATAATTTGACACAATGGTCTCCATTTTTCAAAAATGGGGGTATGTTGACCTCAAAAAATCCACAGGGGGTTCGGTATTTGAGTTACTCTCACCTCCTACTCTATAATGCACCATTTTTCTTCTTATATTGAGAGAATAAGTTTTGTGTTATCAAACACATTAAATCCTAGAGTTTGAGCCTCAACTCTGATACCAAAATGTAACAACCCCACTGTGTTTTACTATAATATTACAATAAAAAAAATTAATTAAATACACATATTCAACATATATATTTCACCATGAGAAATCCTAACTATGATCTTTAACTAACTACACTAATTTAGTTAACCATCAAGGTTATAACTAATCCACTTAGCTAAGGATCACCATGTACAGATATAAAAATCAATAACAAATTGAATAACCATAATTACTACACTTCAAAATAAATGATATACTACAATTTTGACCATAGTTGATACAATATTATAGCCTCTACTATAATAAGTACAATGCATAAATTATAGTTTTCAATAATACATAAAATATCTCAACTAGTAAAACATGATACAAATCTCCTTTGAGTAGAGTTTGCATGACTCAAGCATCAATATGTATTCTCAAGTATAGTACTCCATCTAAGAGGGAGAACATCATAGAACACTTTTCCACACCAACCATAGACCATATATCCCCCACACTATCTCCCAAATAAGGGCATGGTCCTCCCTTCACTGATGGGTAGATACTGATGGTGCAAGAATCCAGAGTAATAAACCAAGACCCGTGTGTCAAAGATATCTAATACATAATGTGTACTATAAATAAATATTTTCTAATGTGATATTACACAAATATGAAAACTATATCAACATATGAAATGATAATGTTTATCAAACATTACTTTAGCCAAAGTTTTCAATAATAAATGATCTCTGGGATTAGTCAAATTCATACACACCACTTGATCAGATTACCCCTTATCTTGCATTGATAATGTTAATTAATCCATTGGAATCCATCCACTACTTGATTAGAGTCATGAATACAAGATTTGGTAAAATAAATAATAATATTAAAAACCAAAAGATTCATTTTTAATATTTCATTTTAGCTAAACAAAAATATGCTGATTTTATAAATATCACAAACATTTATTTAATCCATCAAATGAAATTAATGGAATCAAAACATCTAATTTGTTATAAATAATAAATAGAATACAAAAATAGTCTTGAATATAACACATCATCTGGGTAATAAATATCTAGATTAATTGCTTTATCCATTAAACAACTTATAATATTATTTTTCCTTGAAATAATATTATAACCCTGACTAATAAATTATGTGTATTCCACATATAATAATATCCATTCCATAAATACAAATATTTTATATATTTGATCTCATAAATACTATGAATGTTCTATATTTAAACATTTTAATGCTTTTATATTAACTAGATATAAATAAGCATCAATTATTCAATGTTATTGTAATAACAATTATACACAGTTGTGTGTGTGTGTGTGTGTGTGTGTGTGTGTGTGTGTGTGTGTACATGTGCATATATACAATTTCATTACACATACATTGTTTATATAGTACACTACTAAGGTGATATCCTTTGTCTTTATCATTAGAGTGTATTATATATGTGATGTATACAATCAAATTATAAACAAAGGCCCCATAATCCTTTTCCAATAAATTGATAAATTCATATGACATGATAATTAATACATGGGATTTTACAAATAAACTCAGTTATCTTATTAATTATCAAAACTATTAATTATTGGCATCTAATCAATCATTCTAAGTTGCCATTTAAAATATAATTCTAAAGAGCATTAATTATATGTAGTTATTTTTACACTACTCAGATATGGTTCAATAAAACAAAAAAAAACACACAATCGATTACCCATCTCATGTATCATTTGTATCAAACTTAGCCAAACATAAACCAAGACAATTATACCTTTAAGCTTATTTACCCATTTCCCCTCCCCCCAATGGAATATGCAATTCACACACAAATTGACTACATAGTCATCAATACACAATCAATGCAAATTTTGAAATCACAATAAAAACTAACATTTTCTAACATCTATTTACAATTTACTAGTTTAAATACTTTCCACAAGCAAAATGCTAACCCTACAGTCATATTACTTATCTACCCATATTCAGGTTACATAAGTGACTTCCCATAAAAGATCCCAATTCCATTTTATAATCCATTATGAATATTACAATGTTTCACAATCTAGTTTAAGGATTATAAAATAGCATATGCTCAGTTCAAACACCGTCTTCATTTTTAAAATGTATAACACATAGTCACACATATATATACATATGTGTGTATGTGTGTGTGTGTGTGTGTATGTATGTATATATATATATATATATATATATATATATATTATCATGTCAAATAATTTAATAATGTTATATATATATGATATTTTAAATGACTATATATATATATATATATATATACTTAATCAATTTTTAATTGAGTATATTCTCATTTATGTATATATATCTAAAACCTTGAAAAACTATATTTTAAATACAAAAATTTGTTTTGATTTAGCAATCGAATGCATATACAAGTTAACTTACTTCATTCTATATTTTCATAAACCCTAAATGCATGTATAATAATCTGGTTTGAATTTATTATTACAAGCCATATTATTTATAAACACATTAGGATAATTTTAATGTATTGAACAGAGGTTTCCAAGTGTCTAGAGATGTGTAAGATAGAGTATTATAAAACTAACAATAGCCATGGCCATCTATACCCCATCTCCTAGGTTACCTTAGTTGAATGTGGGGTTCTATAAAGGCCAAGCCTTCTACAAGGGCCCATAAACAATCCAATTTTTCTAAATAAATAACCAAAGAAAACCACTAAATATACATTTAGATAAGAATCATACTCTCCCTCTATCATGACCTGAGGGAAGAATATTTTTTGCATCCACCTCATGCCAATGAAGGTAGTTAGCCTGAAACATCATTATATCCATGAAATAATGTTGTAAAATAATCAAACATTTCACAATATAATGAACATAAAAGTATTGATAACTCATAACAACTAATCATTTAAATTAAGCAACATAAATTTATCCACAATAAACATATGTTACCAATCTTAATCAACTAATTAACCATAATAATCCATGGATTAAACAATTTATTGTCTTATAAATAAATAAAAATGTGACACATAGGTTCTAATCTCACATTACATCCCATGTTTACACTATAGTAAAATTTTAGAGTCTTGGAAAAAAAAAATGGAAAATAATTTATGCTCTTAAGTCTTGATTTTGAAGTTAGAGATACATTAAACAATAGTCATTGGATCATTTTCAAAGACAATAGAATTTTCACATAAGCTATCTAGGAGAAAATTAAACTTCTCAAATCAACAAAGGAGTAATTGCATATCAACCTGGTGAAGTTTCACATCCATAAAACAAGGAATGAATGAGAAATTGATGGCTATAAATACTCATTATCATGGAAAAAGGGCCTTAAAAATGACTTAGTCATTTTATTTTAAAACCTCATAGTGATCCCTATCCATTGATATTTCCCATACATAATGGCATGAGATCATATTGATAGTGTATACCCCTAAATTTCATTTAGTGTTGAAATGCATTCTTCTTATTCCCCAAATTCAAATTTGAACTAATATCATTTTCCTCCAAAAGTTTTAATATTTCTTAATTAATCAATTATTCACACCTTTTATCCAAATTTAATTAATAAATTTCTATTTTCCACCTCACCTATACATTCTTCACATTTATCTCAATCATGTTTTGACTCATCTAACCATTTCTTCAACTTCCTCAACCACTTTGTGAGTCACCTTGGAACTTTTCAACCAACTTGACCCATTATTGATGACTCACTCAACCAAATCCCCCTTCCTCCCAACCTATATAATTAGTCATCATCATCATGGATGAGGAATAATTTTCTAATGTTGATTATTTGAATAATTAGAAATATTCAAATAATCCTCTATCATTTTATCAACCTCCAATAAACCTATAAACAGACATACAAGCCATCACTTTCAATCATCCTTACTTATGATAATGAAGTTATATTGAATTATAAAATAAATCCCAAGTGAATTAAATCCATCCAAAGATCACTTGCATACTAAAATTCTTCCCAAATTCCCTTGCATTGGAGAATATTGAGCAACCACATTTAGAGAGAAAGTCAATTCAAATCACAATGGAGAAAGTATGTGGTACTTAAAAGGTATATGTTTGTATATTAGTTTCTTCCATTTGTAGCTCTATCCTAGGTTGATTGAGTTTAGATTATATTTTTTTATAGTTATTTTCTTAGCTTAGTTTCAATCTAAATTCCTTTAACACATTTTGGCACACCCAGTGGGACCTTTCCCAAATCTTTTTCTTCTTGCCTTTTTTTTTTTTTTTTTTTTGAAAATTTAATTTTTTTTTTTTTGTTTTTGTGCAAGTTTTCATCTAATTTATTTTCTCTTTTTATATTTTTATTTTTTATTTTAATATTCGAAATTATATTTATTTTTAAAAAAAAAACATGACCGTTAAAATTATTATAATTTTTAATTTATAATCTAGGTTTTTATGATTTTTTTATGTTGGTTTGTATTTAAACTATATATTACCTATTAAAATTTCATATAAATATGATATTTAGTTTAGGAGATATCTTAAAATTTGTGACTATTTTTTTATTTATTAAAAAAATATGATATCAAAATAGCTATAACTTTTTCAAAAATATAAGGTTTTTATAATTATTTTTAAGTTGTTGAAATTTACATTAGAAATATATTAATAAAATTTCATGAAAATCTAAATCATATTTTATAATATATCATCAAAATAGTGGTTTTTATTTTTCTATTTTTTCTAACTTATATATAAATATATATATATATATATGTATATATATATATACATATATATATATATACATATATATATATACATATATATATATATATATATATATATATATATATATATATACAGATATATATATATACATATATATATATACATATATATACATATATATACATATACATATATATATATATATATATATATATATATATATATATATACATATATACATATATATACATATATACATACATACATACATATATACATATATACATATATATATACATATATATATATATACATATATATATATACATATATATATATATAGATATATATACATATATATATATACATATATATATATATACATATATATATATACATATATATATATATATATATAACATTTTTGGCTAACTTTGTAGGTTATCTTAATTAATCAGGTTTTAAAACACTTACTAACATTTGTGTATAGGATGCTTGACAAAAATAACTAAAAATAAAATCAAAAATGCAAAAAAATATTTGTTTTTTGTTATTAATGGTTGCTTGCTTTCGAAGTTTTGATTTAATTCAATAACTAGTTTTCATTCTAGTATTTATTTTCTATAGTAATTTGCTAATATTTTAATTTTTGTGTTAGTCATTTTCATTTTCAAGAACCTTGTTTATGTGTGTTGTAAGGTTGTATATGATATTCCCTTAACATCACATTAGTGACGATACTCAATAACCAAAAATAATTTTGAAACTTTTGTGTTACCCAAGTTATGCTTGTGTGTATGCTCTTCCCTTGGCATCACATTGGTGGCAATACTTGGGAATTGCAGACAAGCATTAAACTTTTTTTCTTTTATTAGGGGCTCTATCGACCATGGATTTTACCACTATGCAGTAAGCCAGCCTCATGTATCAGTGTGGTATATAAATCGAGCTAAAACTATCATTTTTGACTAAATGGATGTATGTTTTAAGAACACCATAAAATGAGGGGTTTCCATGCTCCAATACCCAAGCCTTAACTAGAATGACTCAAAATTTGGTTTTTTTGACATCAACACACTGAGACCCTAACAACTATGTTGGGCACATTGGGACAAGACCTATTTGTGTGCATTCATCAAACTAGCTTCTTCCATGATTTTGGGCCTCTTCATACCGAAAGGTAATCAATGATTCCCCTAGCTAAACTTGTTTATACCTTGAGTCTAATAAATCCTTTATTTCTATTTAATTCATAGTGCATCAATTATTATTTATTTCTAAGAAGCTACTTACCCCATACCCTTGAAACTGATCTTAGTGGGCCATGGAAATTCTAAAGTCTTCCATGGTTAGTTCCTTTAAATATTAGTTCATAGATAATGCAATAGATAATTCAGTGACACAAGAAGCCTATGGGTTAATCAAGTCCCTTTTACCTAGATTTTCGCCTATTTATGTAATTGCATGTGTGTTTAGAATAAAATTTATTTGTTTGTTCCCTTGTGATTTAACACATAATAAAAATCCTTGAATGTAAACAAAATTACTTTTGAGTTTTAAAATAAATTCTAATTACCAAAACTTTAAAATCAAATCTTCTAAGTAAAACTCAAAATAACCTTGTTGTCAATTAAAACATTTTTGGTCACTTTGGTATTTTACTTTTTTAGAGTCTAGTGTCAATATTTTTATCTTTTATTGATTCAAAAATTTTCCCTTAGTTATATCACCTATCACAAGGCACATGACTATGTTGAATAATCTTAGGGTGGGGGATGAGACTTTTGGCAATTACCCTTTCCACATTAGAAATCAATAAAATCATATTAAGATAAAATACAATGTTTAATATGAGGAACATATTCTTGGAGCTATATTATCCCCTTCTCAAATCATATAATATATTCTAGCCAACAATAATGAGGTCTTGTTACAATATTTACATCTAGGATCCAACCATCCCCCTCATATCAAACCCAATGCCTTACATCATTTACTCTCTAGGAAGGAATCCACACCTCCCATCCAAAATCAAGCCACTTTTATAGCCCACTTTATTATTAGGTAACCCTAAATCATTTCACATCAACATTAACCTACCACTAGTAAACCTATTATCTAAAATGACCAAGTATACTATCCACTAGATATAGTCATGATAACAACATCCCTTATCATACTAACAAAGAGAACCAAATTATATCACCCCTAACATTTAGAATTACTCAAGCCCCAAAACCAAAACTAATCCAAAGCACCCAACCTAAAAATAATGTTACCATGCCTAGTGTTCAACCTAATCAAGAAAATTGAAAATACAAATTCAGTCCTTTAGGAGAACTCTATGATATATTATTTCAAAATTTGGTTACTAAAAATTTGGTTATATTTCTCAATACCAAATAATTTAATGAAAACATCACAAAACCTAAGTGGTATAGAGCTAACAAATTTTGTGAATACCACATAATCCAAGGTCATTCCACCAACCATTGATGAGACTCAAGCATTATATCTAAAGATTTGATTGACAAAAGGTACATTAAGGTAGATCCAAGTGTATCTACATTTGAAAATCATAGCTTGGGGGTATGTCAAAATGTCTTTCCTAAACCTAATCAAGTTACTCCACTTCCAAGTCAAGGTCATCACCTTCCATCCATTTCTCATGAAAATATTTTTGACACATCCATTTTCAACAAATCCATAGTTGATGAACCCATATTTAACAACCATGGTTTACCTTCTATTTTTTATGAGCTTGTCTTAGACCAAGAGTCTATTTTTTATTAAGATCCTATCTTTGACCAAGATCTTATCTTTGACCAACATCCCATTTTTTAAAAAAGAACCTATTTTTACCAATATCCCATCTTGAACCACTCTTCCTCTAACCAACACAGCCTATCACCTATTAGCCAATCACCCAACTTCTTATCACATGTTAAATCCCTCATCACTTCACAATATACACCCCAAGTAATAGAGGTGATTGAAAATAATAAAATCCATGAGTAATAAATTATTGAACCCATCCAATTTGAATTAAACATTAGACCCCATAGCATCAACTACAAACCATTTTAAATTTAATGTAAAGATGTCAGTGATACTTTGGCAGTTTCTAAGAGAACTTCATCCATAATCAAAATAGGATCCATTCATAGTCTCTATGAGGATTATGTTGCCATCACTCTTTTCATCAACATTACCAATACTTCCTCCCATATTACAACTCCATCTCTCACACCCATTTATTAGGACCAATAGTTTTACCTGCTATCATTTTCCTTCCATGATAGTCAAATAATCATAGAATTCTTAGCTAGTATTTGGCTAGAAGAGTATCAAGAACATTTACATATTTTGAGAAATAAATGTTCATAAATCAAAAATAATCCTACAATCTGAATATAAAATCAATATCCCATAATGAAAATCTCTTTGAGTCACTATCAGATGACCAAAATCCAAATCCAAATCCAAATCAAAAAAATAAAAAATATGAGTCCCTTTGTGAAAACCTTTTTGAGGAACTATTAGACAATCCAAATCTAAATCCCATTCAAATCAATCAAAAAAATTCCATTATTGAAAAATTTTGTAAGGCACCAATTAATAAACAACTTAATCTCCCTCTTGCATTAGCATAACCACAAGATAACTCTCCTTTGTTTATTGAAAACCATTGATCCAAATATGAATCCCTAAATCATCCAACTTATGGTTACTCCTAGTCTTGTTAAACATGATATTATTGGTCATAATCACCCTTCCCATCATGACACTTACACTTATCTATATAATCATTCCATCCCTCCAAACCTTCCATGCACTCAACACACATCCTTTATCTAACATACCTTCCACTTCACCCTATTTTGTAGTAATCTCTATCGTAGGGGCTATGACAATATCATAGTAAATCTAGAAGAAACCAACTTAGAAATCAAAGAAGTTATTGAAGATATATTCAGAGTGTATACATAAAATATCCATAGGGGTCAACATCATGAATCTCAAACCCTTCCATATTTGAGATGCCAAAAATCAAAAAAATCATAAAACATTAAAAATAAAAAGAAAAAGAAAAGAAAAAAGAAAGACCAAAAGAGATTAAAAAAATAAATTTCTCTAATGGTGAAAACCATTTTTATGGCACCTTGGGCTAGTACCATGATGAAAACTAGTTTATGGAATCATACATAAAATAATCAATTTACTATACACACCTTAGTCACTTGGGAGCAAACCCATTTCATTTAAATCCTATGTATTCTCAATCATCCCTCCATACCCACATATTTTATGCCTATACAAATTCATCCTACACTTATCATCAACCATCTTTAACATAAAAATAATGTCAAAAAGATCATTCCAAGCCAAAGATATGAATCATTAACATCAAAAGCATCACATAATATTCATAAAATAACTTTGATATGTTACAAATGATAATCATTACATATATAGGCAAGGACAAATAAGAAGTAAGTCAAACTAACCAATGTGGAATAAATCCACAAAAGGACAAACTAAGAAATAAACAAAAACTATCTATAAAACCTATTAAACATGAGAACTGATGAGCTCAAAATATGGCTCATTATTAACATGTTATTTCCTTCAATTCATCTCTCAAAGGATATTATCTTATGCAAATCTTAGATTGTTAGATAACTATTACATGGAAAATAGATATTTATCTTGTTTATATTGAACTAAAGATTAAACCTTTACTTTGTCATTAATGTCTAATACATAGCATTTTTTAGTGATTTTTGTTGTGAAGAATGCTCAATAAGAAGACACATGTGATGTATAGTGAACATTCAATTTTGATCTCCATCTAGCAGAACTATGAACTCTATAGGCTTGCTTCTATGGACTCTGTAGGCTTGCTTCTACGGACTCTATAGGCATGTTTCTATGGACTCTATAGGCTTATTTCTACAAACTTTGCAAGGTTGTTCTACGGACTCTGTAGGCTTGTTTTTATGAACTCTACAAGCTCATTCTTCCTGACTCTGTAGGGTCAATTCCATAGATTTTGTAAAGATGAAGCTACAAATGAGGAAGCTGGTGGCCAGATAGGATAAGAGAGAATCATTCCAGCTGGAATAAAATAAGGAAAATAACCACCTACTATTTTATAATATTTGTTTTTGATAAAGTTGTATATATATTTGGATCTTAGGACTAGTATAGGATAGGATATCTATTTCATCAGAATAATTAGATCTCTTGGAATCTAATCTCCTATCTTTGGATGAATGGATTGACCAAGGAATCCTATTTATTTGCATCCTATTTTGAATTGATTGAATTAGTATAAAATGTAAGACTTTCATCATTGAAATATATTAGATATATATATATATATATATATGAGACCAGATAATAGAGAAAACGATTTGTACAAGCATATTATAGGTTTTAGCCAGATTGTAATCATTTCAATTTTATGAATTATCACTTCAGTTTCCAACATTGATTAATCTTTATTCCTAAGTTCAAGAGGAGCAAGGGCCCACTCTCTTTAGAACCAGCAATTGTGTATGGTATTTATGTTATGTTTTATTAATTTATTGTTATAACTAATTAGAAACTTTTTAATGTTTACATTTAATCATAAAAACATCAAAACAAATTCATAGTTTAAAAGGCATTTTATTATTCCAAAATTATTTCCCTTCTAAGCAAAGTGTATTTTATTTTACAACAAATGTGTGATGCAAATTTCCTTTTTTAGTTAGGAGTGTGATTTTACTTTCCACATAAGCATAAATAGGAGTGCGATTTTACTTTCAAGAAAAAGAGTGGATTGATTTGATTTCTTCCTTTTCAGCAAAAGAGTGAATCAAGTAGTTTAGGACACATTTCTTTCATTAGTCAAATTTAGAATATGACCATCAAACACCCACATAAATAGACTTTTAGATCTACCATACTATACCTTACTATAGATAGCTTTAGACACCAGCCCTAGTTGATAAGACATCAATTGAATATTGATTAAATGAGGAGTTAAATGACACTCATCATTTTTGGTGCCATTGCAAGGGACACAAGGTATTAGTAAGGTAATAATTATTGGTCTAGAGTTAAAAACATAAAAAATTGTAAAAACTATAAAATCCCATAAAAATTCAATAAATTGATGTACCATCTTAGAGATTATAAAGGATGATTCATCCCAAAATTTCCACCAAAAACACAAGTTGAAACTCCTTCAACATCTCTGAGTAGTGAACTAGAAGTTACAAGTGAAACTTATCTTTAAGAATCTTCTAAAACTTGGATAGAAACCAGGCCATTGCCACAAGCAAGCCCCATAAGATAAATTCCTCAAGATCAATATCTTACAGGAAGACACTATTTATAAATTTCCAAGGATTTAGAAGAAGCATTTCAAAAATCCATAGATGAACAAAATTTTGAGAATTTTGAACAACCCATAACTGGTACCACAAATATTTAGTGGGAAGATCATCCCAGCTTTGAAACATCATCATCAGAAGAAATGGCTCTCCAAAAAAATTAAAAACTTGCACAACCAAGGACTTTTTCCTTTCCTATTGTTGTAGATCCTAATGATCAAACCCCCATGAGAAATAATTCACTAGCTAATCTGCTAAATTTCTAGGGAAGATCTACATAATATCCTGATCAATTCTTGTTTGAGTTTAAGGTGTTATGTCAAACCTATGATTACACAACAAATAGCTAGAAATTAAAACTATTTCCCTCTACACTTAAAGATGTAGCTATGAGATGGTTCATGAGTTTACCTGGTGATTCTATTAAAACATGGGATGATATGGAAATAGAATTCTTGAACAAGTACCAAGATTATTGTTGAGTATGAGAAAGAAAAGAGGATTTCTTCAAAATCAAATAAAATGAGGAAGAATCTTTAGAGAATTATTTGGATAGATTCGTGTTCACTCATAAAGAAGTAATTATCCACTCACTGAAGAAGTTCAAAAGTTGGTTTTCTTAAAAGGGTTGGATGAAGATACTAGAGATGCCTTAAATCTGATGGAAGGAGGAGATATAAATAGTTTAGCTTTTGATCAAATTTATGAGCTTTGTACCAACTACTCTAAAAAAAACTTAGAATTAGGAAAGGAAGGTTTGGGAAATATAATGAAGTGGGTAAGCTAATGGAAGATTTACTAATCTAAAGATAGATATCCTGGTTACACTAAATAGTAATTTGGATGGCCTTCAAGCTAAGGCAAATGAAATAGAACCCTTAGCAATTTACTATCCTAAGTGTAGATAGAAACATGCCCTTAGAGACTACCCCCTAGATAGAACCAATGTTTCATTATGTGAGATCTATGATGCAATAGATCATGATACCAAATATTTCACCCTTCTACCTATTTTAATGCAAGAAACCTAGTTAATCCATGGATGACACCATGGAATGTTTTATTTCCTTAACCTTTTTTGAATCAACCCCAAATTCCATCAATCAAAAATCCATGGGCAAGAAAAGATTGGATGCCAAAACCCCCATGGATGATGCCATAGCCATAGCAACAATGGGTACCACAAAAGCAATGGATACCACAGCCATATCAATAATGGAATCAACAGTGGAACCCACAGTCACAATTCACCCAACCAAGAAGACCACTTCAATATCAAACTATTATGTTAACCCTAGTTATTTAGTAATAAGGACAAATCAATCAACCCTCAATTCCTACACAACCAATAACAAATCCAAAAAATAAACAACCAGCACCTATTTATGTTAATGAATAGGAAGAGACAATCAATGTTGGAGTTATTGAGTGTTTGGACATATACTTAAGATCAGGGAAAACTATAAAAACACCTCTAGTTCTCATTTCTGAGATACTTGATGACAAAGAAAAAATAGACTCATCTCAGTTAAACATTAGAGAGGCCAAAATCAAAATCAAACCAAAATCAAACTTGGTCTATGAGTTGCAAAAGATCAATATTGAGGTACCCCTTCTATAAGCTATTAGGGATATACCTGAATTAAATAAGATCATCAAAAACCTTTGTATCAAGACACTTGGGAGGAAAGCAAAATATCCAAGAACCATTCATGTTGATGGAAAAGTTGTTGATTTATTAGTAGGAAAATTATTAGTTCCAAAAATGCAAATCCAAAAAGCCCAGTGATCACAGTCACAATCAGAGGTAAAGAGATTCCTAACATCTTGATAGATTTGGGAGTAGAAATCAATGTTATGACAAGTGATACTCTCACTACGTTATCTCTTATGTGAATGCAACCCACAACTAACATTCTTTAAATGGTAGACCAATCTGTAACTAAACCAGAAGGGACTATAGAAAATATTGAACTACTAATAGAGTCTTGGAAGTATCCAATAGATTTCATGGTCTTGCAACCCAAAACAAAGAATCTAGGATATCCCATAATCCTAGGTAGACCATGGTTGGCTACTTTAACAACATTAATTGATTGTAGGTCAGGAGATATGACCATTTTTAATGGGTTAAAATATAAATTCATTTCTTTATATCCTCTTGCAAAACCATCAATAAATCACATACAAGAACTTTGGGTGGATGAGTCAGATAACACATCAAACACTATTTCCTCCTTAGCTATGATCACAGTTAAAAAACACTTGGAAGAATTGAATGGAGACATATACCCAAAATCTATGGACTCTGCCAATCTGAAAGCTATGGAACTCTACCAATTTGAAAGCTATAGACCCTACCAGTCTAAAAACTATGGACTACCTCAGTTTAGGATTCTTAGGTCAGATAAAATATTCTAAAACCTCCATTTCTACTTCTTCTATTGTTTCTTATCCATATGATCATGGATTGATTTGGGAAAGTGTATGGAAATTGGTAGAATAATAGAAAACTCATTTCTTAGATGCATTCCATTATTCTTTAGTAAGACTAATTCTTCCTAGAAAAGAGTTTGTTGATAATGTAACCATGTTTCATAAGGTACTTCCTCATCCATATCCTCTAAACTCATTGATTAGTGAATTCAAGTAAATAGAATCCAACTACCTAGGTATAAAACCAATCATGGTATTACCTGGAAAGATTTTGAACATCAATAGTTGGTTAAAAATAAAGAGGAAGATCAACTCTTTGAAGTGTTGGAAAGACATACCAAGGCTTTTGCTTGGGATTATACCAACATGAAGGGAATTCACCTTAGCATATGCACTCATCATATTTACACATAATCTATCAAACTGGTCAGACAACCATAAAGAAGAATAAACCTAGCATTAAAGGAGATAGTTAAAACAAAGATCCAAAAGTTGCTAGAAGTTAGGTTTATTTACCCCATCTCAGACAACTAGTGGGTTTCACCTCTGGTAATTATGCCAAAGAAAAATGGAAAATTAAGGGTATGTGCAGATTATAGAGAATTGAATAAAGCAAAACTAAGAGATTACTTTCCTTTACCTTTCATTGATCAAGTTCTTGACAACTTGACAAGAAAAAGATATTTTTCTTTCCTGGATGGGTTTAGTGGGTATAATCAGATAATGGTAGTAGTTGAAGATCAAGATAAAACCATATTTAACTACCCTTTGGGAACTTTTACTTATTGAATACTTCTATTTGGACTATGTAATGCTCTAGCAACCTTCTAAAGAGTAGATCTAGCAATATTCTTTGACCTTACAAATGATTGTGTTGAAGTATATATGGATGATTTCACCGTTTATGGTGGAACTTATGAAGAGGCTCTTACCAACTTGGAAAGAGTATTTATAAGATGTGAGGAACATCAATTATCTTTGAGCCATGAGAAATGTTTGTTGATGATGGATGAAATAACAATGCTGGGACACCATATTTTTGCAAAAGGCATTCAAGTAGATCCAAAGAAAGTTGAAATAATATCCAACTTACCCATCCCACAAACACAAACTAAAATTAAGAGTTTTTTGGGACATGTTAGTTACTACAGATGCTTCATAGATAATTTTATCCAAATAGTTTCCCTTATGTTTTCTTTGCTTACAAAATATAGTACATTCAAATAGAGTGATAGTTGCCAATAGGCCTTTGAGACCATCAAAGCTAAAATTGTTACTACTCCAGTAGTGAGAGGACCAGATTGGACTCAACCATTCCATATATACACATATGCTTCCAATACAGCACTAGGAGTAGTCCTTAGACAAAAGGATGAAGAGGGTAACATGTATGCTATATATTATATTAGCAAAAAAATGACACTTGCTAAAAGAAATTACACCACAATTGAAAGATAATTCTTAGTTGTAGTTTATGCAATTAACAAATTTAGACACTACATAATAGGCTATAAGGTATTTGTCTATACAAACCATTCATCTATTAGATATATTACCAACAAACCAATTATGGGAAGTAGGATTATTAGATGGTTATTGCTCTTACAAGAATTTGATATTACTATTATAGATAAACCAGAGAAGTCTAATATGGTTGCTGATTTCTTGTCAATAATGAAAAATATAGGTGAAGAAGAACCAATGGAAGATGACTTTCTAGATGAACAACTATTTTCTATTTCATCAAAATCTTCGTGGTTTACTGATATAGCCAATTACCTCACCATAGAGAAGTTTCCTCTATAATTTTCATAAAAAGAAAAGAAACATTTAATCAAATAAAGTTCTTCTTTTAAATGGATTAACAGAATGTTATTCAAACTTGGACCTGACCATGTATTTTATAGGTGTGTGACAAATAGTGAAGCTTATGACATCATCAGAGCTTGTCATGATGAACTAGGAGGAGGTCATTACTTATCTTAAAGAACCATACATAAAATCCTAGGATTAGGATACTATTGGCCTCACCTTCATTAGTAATTAAAAAGCTATGTCAAACACTGTGATGTTTGTTAGAGAATTGGATAGCCTACTCTTTAAATAGAGATGCCTCTACACCCTCATCCTCAATTGGTTTTAGAATTATTTGACAAATGGGAAATTGATTTTATAGGTCCTATAGATCCTCCTTCTAGAGGAAAATAATATCTCCTAGTATGTACAGACTATGTGACCAAGTGGGTGGAAGTGGAAGTATTAACTCATGCAAGAGAAGATATGGTAGTTGTTTTCTTATATTTTAAAATCATGCAAAGATTTGGTGCTCCAAGGGAGATAGTCTCATATCAAGGACCTAGTTCATGTAAAACATGATAAATCACTTCATGCAAGTATATCAAACTTAACATAGAAAAACATCTCCATACCACCTACATGCTAATGGGAAAGTTGAAGTCACCAATAGAGAACTAGAAACCATTTTAACTAAGGTTGTTAATTCCAATAGAAAGGATTGGGTAGATAAGGTACCAAAAGCTTTTTGGGCCTATAATACTACTTGTAAAACAAAAACTAAATTTTTACCTTATGAATTAGTTTATGGTAAGAAACCTTTATTCTCTGTTGAATTTGAATTACAAACTTTGAAAATAGATGTAAAAGTAGGAATTGAATTAGAATAAATACAGAAAGAAAGACTCTTATAGCTTAATCAACTTGATGAAATGAGGATGGAAGCACTACAAATAACTAAATTGGTACAACATCAAAAAAAAATTTGGCATGATTCACAAATCAAGCAATGGAAGTTTCAGAAAGGATATTGGGCACTATTATTTGATTCCAAACTTTAACAGTTTAAAGGAAAACTAAAAATGAGGTGGTTGGGACCTAATTAGATTGAGGAGGTCTATGAAAATGGTTCTGTTAAGCTAATACCTATTGATGATAGTATAAGAGCTCTGTTAGTTAATGGACATAGATTGAAGCTTTATCAAAAACTTCTCAATAAAAAAAGAATTTATTCAAAAGGTAAAAGATCAAGTAGTTATTCTGGAGAGCTCTGATTCTTCTAGAGAACATGCTCCTTGATAATCTTGCAGTATAAAAATAAAATAAAATAAATAAAAATAATATATATATATATAACAATAGTGAAAATCTTTTCAGAGACACTATTGACAATGCATACCCAAAAAACCAGCTTGTTGGTTGGCTATGCATTACAAAAAGGGCTTTGGCTAGAAAACCAACAATGGCTGGCCAAAGGGTAAAAACAATATTTAAAAAAAATAGAGAATCTCATCATGTCACTATGATTGGTTGTATTGACTAATCCATGCAAACTTATTTGTGTAGGACAAATGGTGAGAAAAGGATAAATCTAAGGCCAAAGTAAGTAAGACATATATTTTATTTATCTATGTTTAGTTAACTAATTATCTTATATTTAATTAAAACTTATTCTATGAAGATGATCCAAATTTGAATCCTCTAAAATAGAATGACATGACATAATGAAGAAGCATGCAAACAAGCCGCTAAAGTTGTATAGATAAGTGTGCAGCTTTGATACAATCAATTGAGTCATCAATCATGATAATCATGGGACATCATAAAAGGGGTTTTAAATGAAATAATGAATCGATGTCACCGTCAAAGTAACATGTCTTTATTTCACCCAATTTCTAATAAATGACAAAATAGCTGGCACACTCCATAGAAATGTGTGGTGCTTAACTGTATCAATTCATCATATCAAATTATAGACTCATGCAGTTGTAGCATTTCATATGAACCATTTCATTTCTATAGACTTCAATAGAATCTGGTCTATAGATCCTCCATGATTGTTGCCTAAAAATCCTTAGTGATTGTTTCCTACTAATTTTAACAAAAGATTGGTCTAAACCCCAATTAGAGTTAAAGGAATAGAGTTGTCTATAAATCTGCATAGAAATAAGATAGAAGATGATATCAGAGCTAAAAATATATAGAAAAGTTTCATAAAGATAAAGCTTCTATGGTAGTGTTTAGATCCAATGGCTAGCTACATTTCATTCAAAATTTCCAGGGTTTTGATGAAACAATGGTAAGTGAATTAATCACTAATCTCACCCCTGAATTTTCAATTGTAAAAGGCATTGTTATTCCTATTACAACTCAAATTATAATCCAAACTATACAAGTTCTAAAAGAGGGTATGAGAGCTACAAGCAGAATTTCATTTAGTGATTTAATTAGTCAGTTTAATGGTAATGAGTAGAATGGGACTTCATGTCTAGTAGATTCCAAGGGAAAATCAAAAGGGATTAATAGAAATTCACTTCCTGAACCCTAGAAATTGGTAGCCAAGTGGGTACTCAAGTATATCATTTGTGAGGGGCAACACAATCTTTTAGGGGGAGACACCATGAAAATATTAATACACCTTAAGCATGGGAGAAAAAACCCTTAGTAAAAAATTAACCTCCTATCCTTCTTATATGGTGCTCTGCAAATTATGTCTACAACCCTAATGCCACTCTTAGGCATCATGGATTTATTCATCTCATTATCCAACATCACTTCCTTTAGCAAGGACAAGAGGTCTGGGAGGAATTTTAGAGTAGTATAGCACAACAAATTCCAAATTTTACTACACAAGAAACCTCAAATTCACCACAGGAACATTCATCTCCACCTACTACATCAATTGAAAAAACAATGCCAAGGAAGAAATCATAGATTGTAGTCCCAACAAAAATCCCTTCTTCTTCTTAAAGAAAAATCACAAGGTTTCAAAACCCTAAAGTTTAAAGGTCCCCACAAGAATGTCATGAATCTGTAGTGTAACCAATTCCCTTGTCAGGAAGAATAAAATTGAGATGAAAGGTTGCTACAGAACTTGAGAAGATTGAGGGTTTGATGGTTGTGAAGGAAATCCAACCAAGTGTATCTCAGAGAGTGACTAAAAGAAGAAGGCTCATTTTAATAGATGAAGATGAACAAGAAGCTACAGATATTTTAGATAGTCTTAAAATAGTATCTCATTCCCCCATACATCAAAATATCCCTGCACCTATAGATGTTGAATAAATTATTTCAAAAGGAACTCTCCAATCATAATAGAGGAACCAATTCAACAGGAAGAGCCACATACATTAGAGGAATCAAGTATGGTGGAATTACCACCTGTTCTGCTTGAAACTACAATGGATAAAGGGAAAACTATACGTATTAATGAGAAAGGTGAATCATCTAATCTAAATGATCCTATTATGCAGTTAACTTTACATCTTTCTCAATCTAAAGCTCTTAAACAAAAATAAATAGCTGACATTATTGACTTGATCAGTCAATTGCAAAATAAGAATCATCTCGACTCATTGTTGGTGCAAAAATTAGACACAATATCTACTGATCATGAAATAGAAGTTCACAAATTAGAGGAAATAATAAAGGAATATGAAATTGAACAAGTAAATCTTTGGATATATGTATAAAATCTAAAGAAGGAAAATAGGATATTGTAGATTTTGGTAAACTCTTCCAAAGCACCTGATGTTGCACCTTTTCCTCCTAAATTATTTGTTGACCACAGTTGTCAAATAAGTTATCCAGGTATTCCTCCCTTGCAAATACTACATCAAATTAAAGAAGAATATTCCATACTTAAATAAAAAATAAATATGCAACTTATTCAAATAAACTCTTGGAAAATTAAAAGAAAGAATTAAAAGCTAAAGTCTAAGATTTAGAAGAAAATTTATAGGATGCATGCAAATTAGGGGAATCTCTTTTGGCATATAGGAATCCTTCTCCTGCATACAGTTTGTTTTTATTTGAACAATTTTATAGATGGAAGTTTCTAAGGATCTCTTGTCATCTTCCTTACAATATTTTACAACCAACAACATTTTTGGAAATTTTCTATAGTGTTAAACCTGATCAACAGGATTTGCTTTGTGAGTTTTATTTGCATGATTTTATTCTAGGAGACCATAAGAACAATAAATTCTTGATAAACTTTAATGTAGGAGATGTTCAACTAAGGTCATTACATTCTACATTCAAAAATCAAATAGCATAGAAAAGTAGATTTGAGGACTATATAAATCATGCTAAGACTATAGCATTGTGTGTCAGACCAGCCTTTCCTATTCCCAGATTGATCAAACATAATGTTAATTTTACTTTGTTAAGTGATGAGCTTAAAACACATTATTTATAGGCTTTATATGATTGTGTTATTTCTTTTGAATTATTTTCAAGATAGAGTTTTGATTCAGTGGTGACTACAAGTGTAAATAGATGGGACTAACTTTTTGTGCCTCTTAAAATATGAGAGGTCATATCCCCAAATAACTTAAGATGGAGTATGAGGAAAACGTCCTCAATTTTAGAAATCTTAATAGAGGTAATAAACTTTGGGGAAGCGTAGAAATGGATTGGCATGAGATATAGACCCCATTTGATGATCATACCTATTCTAAGATGATAGAGTTAGGCTCTATGATCAAAGGAGCAATTCAATATATGGAAACAAATGATTCAAGCACATTAGGGATTTACAAGCAATTCAGACAAGCATATAACAGATGTATTTGATGAATATGATTTAATTCAAAGTGTGGAAAGTAGATGCCAAAGCTAAAAATGCTAATAAATGTTTGTAATGGGACTTGTAAAAGGTAAATCTTGGGGGACATGATGAGCTTAGAATATGGCTCATTATTGACATGTTATTTCCCTCAATTTATCTCTCAAAGGATATTATCTTATAAAAATCTTAGATTTTTAGATAGCTATTACATAGAAAATAGATATTTGTCTTTTTTATATTGAACTAAATATTAAACCTTTACTTTGTCATTAATGTCTCATACATAGCATGTTTTAGTGATTTTTGTTGTGAAGAATACTCAGGAAGAAGACACAGGTGACGTATAATGAACGTTCAATTTTGATCTCTATCTAGTAGAACTATGGACTCCATAGGCTTGCTTCTACAGACTCTACAGGCTTGCTTTTATGGACTCTGTAGGCTTATTTTTATGAAATTTATAGGCTTATTTCTATGGACTCTATAGGCTTGTTTCTACATACTCTGTAGGCTTGTTTTTATAGACTCTACAGGCTTGTTTTTATAGACTCTGCAGGCTTGTTTCTCCTGAATCTATAGGGTCAATTCCATGGATTCTGTAAGGATGAATCTATAAATGGGGAATCTCACGGCCAGATAGGATAAGAGAGAATCATTCCAGTTGGAATCAAATAAGGAAAATAATCCCCTATTATTTTTTAGGATTTTATTTTGATAAAGTTGTATATATATTTGGATCTTAGAACTATTATAGGATAGAACATCTATTTCATCAGAATAATTAGATCTCTTGGAAATACAATCTCCTATCTTTGGATGAATGGATTGACTAAGGATTCCTATTTATTTGCATCTTATTTCAAGTTGATTATATTAGTATAAAATGTATGACTTTCATCATTGAAAGATTATATATATATATATATATATATATATATATATATATATATATATGAGAGTAGATAATAGAGGAAAATATTTGTACAAGCATATTATAAGTTTTAGCTAGATTGTAATCATTTCAGTTTTATGAATTATCACTTCAATTTCTAGCATTGATTAATCTTTGTTCCTGAGTCTGAGAGGAGTAAGGGCCCACTCTCCTTGGAACCAGGAACTGTGTACATTATTTATGTTATGTTTTATTAATTCATTATTATAAATAATTAGAATCTTGTTAATGTTTACATTTATTCATAAAAACATCAAAAAAAATTCATAGTTTAAAAGGCATTTTTTATTCCAAAATCATTTCCTTTCTAAGCAAAGTGTATTTTCTTTTACAACAAACATGTGAAGCAAATTTCCTTTTGTTAGTTAAGAGTGTGACTTTACTTTCCATGCAAGCATAAATAGGAGTGTGATTTTACTTTCAAGCAAAAGAGTCGATTGATTTGATTTATTTCTTTTTAGAAAAAGAGTGAATCAAGTAGTTTAGGACACATTTATTTCATTAGTCAAATTTAGAATAGGACCATCAAACACCCCCACAAATAAAATTTTAGATCTACCATCCTATACCTTACTATAGATAGCTTTAGACACCAACCCTAGTTGATAAGACATCAATTAAATATTGATTAAATGAGGATTTAAATGACACTCATCAAGAACCAACTCTAACACCCCCTCCAAGTGAATCTAGAATTTAAAATAGCCAAAAAATAAAAAGTGGCATATCCAAAGCATGAGTCTTGGAAACTAGAAATGATAAGGTACTCATGTACAACATATATCCATGAAATGGAGAAAGAGAGAAAATTCATAGGAAAAAACTCCCCCCCCCCCAAAAAAAAAATTATGTAAAAGAGATAAAAGAAAGGAAGGAAGGACTTCATGTGGAATCCCCCTAAGGACAACTTCCTTCACCCCACATGAAGATTAGTAATATATATATATATATATATATATATATATATATATATATATATATATATATATATATATATATATGGAAAGGACATAAGTAACCATCTACATAGGTGGTGAGATAGTCCCAAAAATAAAATGTTCTTCCTATTAAAGTACCTTCCTCTTGAGTGTTATGAACAATATGTCCCAAAGACACATCACCTATATAAATATTGATGCTAATAGGATATAAATACCCTATAATAGTCTACCAAGGCCTCCATGAGTGTATTCCATAGATTGAATTATGGAAGATCCAAATCCTAGAGTATATTTCTCAAAGAAACCAAGCACATAAGTAGGTGGATCCAAAGTGGGATAAGTAACAAATGCAGTAGCAAGAGTATTAAAAATATCCAAATTTGAATGTGTAATAATAATAGGTTCCTCATTAAAATAACCATCAAAACACATATCCTCACCAAAAAATTAGTAGGTGATGAAGGAACAACAACTATGGCATAATAAAAATCATCCTTAGGAAGTCATGATGATGTCTCATCCATGATCTCCAAAAGTGATGGTAAAGGTGCCACATCCTCAATAATCATGCCCTCTCAGTCAATAAAATGAATGAGAGAATTAAAATATATATGAGGAGTAATAGGTACCTCAATAAAACCATCATCAAAAGACAATTCATCACTAACAACTAAATAAGGTTGAATAGTGAGAGGTGTAGGAAGTAATAATTCCTCATCTAGATCACCATCAAAAAGTATGTACTCACAAAATGAAGAGGAATCCTAATTCATTTCATTATTAAAGAGTGAATATTCACTAAGAGGAAAAGAAGGAAGTGCCATTAGTACCTTACATATGTCATTGTCAAGACTCAAATATTGAACAACATCAAGCTCATCATCAAAAGATAAATCCTTGCTAACGGGAGGAGATAAAAGTATAAAAAAATGAGGTAGAGTAAAAGAGGGTGAAAAATACCTAGAAGACTTAGTATCCTTCTCAAATAAGGCTAAAATAGAATCTAAATCTTCCTTTGGTGATTTGGCATAGGTGACATAACACTAAAAACTATTTTTAACATGGAAATGAAGCAATTAAAGAGCCTCATCTTGCATAGATGCAATCCAAGAAAGATCTTCCTCATCTATAAAGTGGGGAATGTCATCAAGAATAATAGTCCACATGCATTTATGTTGTAAGTGTATCCACACTTTTATCTTCCAAATAATTTATGAGGAGGTGTTGAGGGGTTCAAATAATCAATAATCCATTACCAAAAAATAAATAAAAATTCAAGAAGAACCCTCTTGAAAACATAATTCCTTCATGACAATTTAATGTCTCTTAATGAAATAATGAACACCCCAAAAAAGTGTAAGGCCCCCCAAATTTGACACTTTATAATTTATTTAATTTTACAATATAAATTAACCTAATATATGGATAATCAAAAAACATAAACTTTTGAAAAAGATAGTACTCGATTTTGAGTCACGGTTCAAAAGTTGTAGTTTTTACAATTTTCCCATCATTAAAATGGGTCAAATAAGTAAACATTGCACAAAAATTAAATTCTTTGAGAAAAAAAAATTATTTCTACTATCTATAAAAAAATAATTTTAAGGAAATTCTTAGCAAATGAAAATAACAATCTTCCACATAGATCAATATTTCATTCTAATTTTTCACTTTAAATACAAGATTTAATTTGTTTCTTGATAATGCATAAAAAAATTAAATAAAAGCATAATCATAGGTCAATATTAGAGCCCCATATATCCTTTAATAATACTCATAATCCTTATTATTACCACTTTTTATAAACCTCTCGAAGTCCTCTTTCCAATAGTGAAATAAGTTTTTGAATCAAACACATGTGTGAGGAGAAAAATGATCTGCAAGAGAGTCATAATTTTTTATAAAAATAATTCATAATTTTTCCAAAAACAAAAATTTCAATGGCCAAATAAAATATCAAATATCCATACAAAATAACTCCACTACACCAAGAATAAATTTTGATAAATGGATAAACCCTTGTAGAAACAAACTCGTAAATGGATGGTTGTAACACCTCTATCTCTAATACCATGAAAGGAACGTCAACAAGATCATTCCAAACCCAATATTTGAAGCATTAATAGAAAAAATATCATAATAATAATTGTAAAAGATGAAAATATGGTATGTAAAGAAAATTTTAATATCATATAATATCCATAAAATAACTTCTATATATTACAAATGAGAAGCCTTGCATATATAGGCAATGACAAACAAGAAGTAAGTTAAACTAACCAATGTTGGGTAAGTCCACAAAAGGACAAACTAAGAAATAGACAAAAACTATCTATAAAATCTAATAAACATGAGAACCAATTCTAACATAACCATCATATGTTTATCCAAAACCATCCTCACCCATCCTAAACTATCCTAAATCATCCTTAACCATCTTAAGCCTATATTTACCCATCTTACACCTATCAAAATCCATCTTACACTGATCCTCAACCATCCCAAACCATCCTTAAATACCCTTACCTATACAAAATCATCCTTATCCAGTTAATCCAAAACCTTTCCAAACCCATCCTTGCCCATTTAATCCCAAATCCATCAAAACCCATCAATTTTAATCCAATATTTTCCATCATAAAACCATCATTATTCCCAGTTTGACCTTGATAATGAAGTGGAAATGTATTGAGACATGTTCTATGAAATATCTTATTTTATCCTTACAAAGCTACTTTGATGACTAGACACTTGGTTCTTACGTCATGTGTTCCTTGGAATTATCATCTTAATTCCAATCCATACCTATTCATTCATATGTCATCCATAATGTGTCCCTTCCATCCACTATCACTCCCTTCCTCAGTGTTAGAATAGTTTTCCCTTTTCTAGTAACCCTTATATATACATATATAAATCTAACAAAATATAAAAACATCAAAATATCTAAAAATACAAAAAAGATCAAAATCCATTATCCTTCGTTACATACCCTAATCATACCTTACAAGGATAGTTCAACAATGTCAAAGAAGCCAAATTCCAAAGGGTTCTAATCTAGCCAAGGACATCCAAAAATTCATTTGCTTACATGTTTTTCTGGTCATTTACATTTTAAAAATTAGTTACTTTTTTTTGTTTGTAAATGCATTTACATTCTTTATTACTTTGATTTCATAATGTTTATTTACTTCCTTATTTGTTTTAATTACATGGTTTTTCATTATTTCAAACATTTATTTTTATCTTATTTTCATTGTTACTTTATATTTCTAGATCACTATGTGCATTACAAATAGTGTTAATATGATCTTCCATAGCATGATGTACTAAGAATTTTACTTGTGACTCTATCAGTCCTTATGTGTATAACATGATAGACATCATGGTTTTTCCATACCATTGGTGCATATATTTTTTCACTATATCAAATAAAGGTTGCTTAAATCTTATTAGTTATTAATGTTGGAATTATTATTGGAACTCCAAATCAAAATGAATTAACATAATCAATTATAAAACCATCTACCATTCTCAAATGGAGAATTTGTGTGTCATCTTAAGCAAATCCATTATGATATAATACTAGTAGGACCCATGACATGCTAATAAGACTGGCCCATAGAGTGCTTCGAGGTTATATTCCATGTTATTTATCCTACACATTTATAATAGACACTATGTTAATCTTAAATGGCTACATATCCATCTAAAACACACTCATTATCATTCAAAATCCCATAACAAAGAAAATAAATTTATTAAACCTCATCACTTATATATAAATTAGCTTTTAAATTCACCACCCACATGAAAAAAATCACCATAATGAATGTTAAATTTTCAATTATCACAATGACAAATTCATTTTCATCCCTGTTTTATGCATTCCAATGCAAAAACCAAGTTTGTTTCACCATACATCACATAATAAAATATATATCCCATAAATGAATCAAATCCATATTATCAAATCATCATTAATCCATGCAGTCAATTAACTTTCTTGTTTATGCTTACAAATAAATCATCCAAATCATTTCCTAATATTTTTATTCAATCTCCCACACTTATCGATTGGGACCATCAACATCACAATATCCATATTTTCTCCATCACTCCCTTATCAAATCAATTAATTAGTGAATTATTAAATATAATATAAGCTCAAAACTTTATCAACATGATATATTATTCCCATAATCCGCTCATATGAACCCTAATTCATGAGGTACCTTAAAGTGTGTAGCTTATCTCAAGATATATCATTCTTAATCTTCTCCTTGTATATATCATTGCTTAGGGTCAAAACAATCCATCATCACATCTAATCTTAATGTGAATCATTAACTTGAGTTAATAATGTCCATGGGTCAATCTTACATTCTATCATTACTTTACATCTCTTCCCACATTAAGAGGACTACATCTGGTATAATATCCCCAAATAGATTATGTTCATGATAGATTATGTAGGAAAAGCTTGGAGATATAGGGTTTATAGATTCAGTTTGGTCACCACCATCCATCCAATTCATTTCATCCACATTTTATACCATAATTTAATCAAAGTGATAAAAATATTTATCACTACTTTCAATTATCAATCTTGTAAATTTTTATCAACACAATGGAAAATCTATATTTTTCATTTCATGCCATGTGGCTTACCATCATCAGGATATATCATTCCCACATATACTCATATGACCCTTGAGTCTTGAGCACCATCCAAGTTTGAAATTTATGGATGGACAATATTTTTTTCTGATCTATTGTCTAGTTTGTAAACTAGGGGCAAATCCTTTTAATTTACATACTTTAAATGTGCAAGTATAGTATTGATTTTTAGTAATTCAATTTATTGTCAAGTTTTAATTACAACCACTTAATCCTTTTCCTCTTGATAATTTTTATAATCCATCCACTTTTCCACATGAGCACTTGAGGGGGCATCATCACATTCATTTTCATTCACTTGGGGTAACTTTTTCTTCTCAATCATTAATGCTCTACTTTATTATTCTTTGAAAGGGTTTTGCTTCGCAACACCATTTTAAAGAGAATAAAATGAATTCACCTAAATTTATTTTAATGTCAAAATTCACTCTTCTTAGTCCCCAAATATGAATTCAAAATAACATCATTTCTCTCCAAAATTTTGAATAATTGAATAATTCTTAATTAATCAATTATGCACACCTTTTATCCAAATTTAATTAATAAATATAGATTTTCCACCTCACCCAAGCATCCTCCACCTTTATCTCAACCATTTTTCAACTCATCTAACCACTTCCTCAACCACCTTTTGATTCACCTTGGAAATTTTCAACTAGCTTGACCCATTCTTAATGACTAACTCAACCAACTCCCCTTCCTCTCAACTTATGGAATTGGTCATCATCCTTATGGATGAGGACTAATTATCCATTATTGATTATTTGAATTATTTAAAAATATATAAATAATCCTCCACCATTTGATAAAACATGAAATCCACCAATTTCAATCATCTTATGCTAATGAAGTGTTATCAAATTTTCAAGTGAATCTAAGCCATCTAAAGATCACTTGCATAACAAAAATCTACCTAAATTACCTTTCTTTGGATAATATTGAACAACCAAATTATAGATAAAATTAATTCAAATCACAATGAAAGAATCGTGTGGTAATTCAAAGGTATAAGTTTGTGTATTATTTTCTTGCATCTATATCTCTATCCTGGGATGATTGAGTTTAGATTAGGTTTTGTTTGATAATTGTTTTCTTATCTTAATTGCAATTTGAATTACCTTCACATAAATAGGACTACTAATTGCATACCCTAAAATTAACTAGGTGTTCTAATCAACATTTTTTGCATGAATCTCTAACCTATTGATCAATTAAATAATATCACAAGGATTTATAGAACTTTGGAATGAAATTATTGATTCAATATTTTTGTTTTCAAATTAAAAAATCATCCATTCTCTTAATGTTATTTCCATTAAAATAATGGTATAACCACATGAAATAAATTTAGATAAACAAGGGAAATGAAAATTACATTCAAGATATTATTTCATTAGCTATAAAAAATAAGGATATTTACTTCTTCACCCAATTAATATTATTAGTATGTCACAATTACATAACCAAAGAAGAAAAAGGAAAAAATTTTAATAGAGATGATGCAAGTAAATTTAACCAAGAAGAGGATATCTATAGGGTTATTCACCCTTTGAAATAATAAATGATAATACAATATATAGAATATACAACTTGAAACAAAATTTTACTATAAAGCTACATATTTATTATATTTTATCCTTTCCCTTGTGGTAATAGTCATCATAGGGCCAAAGTGAAAATGGAGATGAGATTAATAACCTCCCTCAATAAACACCATCATTTAATTAATAATAATAGATATGGATATTGGTGGGGGAACTTTTTGGTATGGGAATTGTCAACTTAGGGGCTTAGAATATTGGTACTAATTAAGTTTCTCTAGGATTGAAAATATAATCCTCCAATACATTAAAATTGAGGAAAGACACATCTTTAAGCAATTATAAAAGCTTCAAAATATTCATGGAAGGAAAATAAACAAAGGGAAGAAGATGATATCTTACCAATTCAAAGGTAGCTAATATTGGACATCCAAGAGAATGATAAATTCCTCAGTTATCACTAGAGGATTGTGCCTATAAAAAATAAAAGCCTATGTGCCCACACTAGTTAGGGTATAACCAATTATTTTTTTCAATTTATTATAGTCTAAAAATGAAATGAATAAAGACATATAATAAATTAGAGGAATCAATGTGGGGACACAATTTTCTAATTAAGATAAAGATAAATGATTCATTCAAATCACAATGAAAAATAATAGGTAGAACACTAAAATTTATAGAGGAATTGGAATGTATGAGGTTATTTTACATATCATAATTTTAAGGGATGGATATGATGATGGCAAGAATTTCTAAAGAGAGCCTTGCACATTAATGAAAAGTGTGTATACAGGAGTCTCAATGTTTAGACATCATTTATGAGTATATAAATTTAGATTAATTTATTTAATTAACTCATTTGGAAATGATAATAACATGTTTGATGCAAATTAAAGGGATCATAAGTTACATAAATTTAAAAATAAATAAATCATTTCAATTAGACTTATTAAATTCAATAGCATCCTTTCACTAATCACTAAATAATGATAGGAGAATCAACAAAAGGATTTTTTTAATGGATGATGAATGCATAAAGTATCTCCATTTAAGTCATATAGGTTGTATTTTTAGAATGAAGTTTTTTTACGTCTATAGGCTCTCTAACCACTTATGTTTGACTCCAATCCAAATAGATGCTAGATTCATTTTTCCTCTTGTAGAGGTAAACAATGAAAGTTAACATTAAATGTAGAATCAAAATGTTATATTAAGAAAATGTTTGAAAATATTTTCATAAATATAGAAGGTGAACTAAGAATATTTCTCATTTTCATCTATCATCGATCAAATATAATTTTAAATATTTTCACATCTGCATCTTCAATCTCACCTATCCAGATCTCTTCATAATGTTAGAGTCTTATTTATTATAGGAGAATATTTCAAAGTGTCTTCTCTACTTTGACCATATTTTTGAGGTGATATGAAATTGGCTAAGTATAAATTTAATAACTGTGACTTAAACATTATGATTGAATTTTATTTTTGCACAAGCCTTCTCATTTCCATTAGGGACCTCTAGTTTTCATATCATATGAATGTAATGGTGTGATTTATTTTGATTAATCATGGTAATGTCACTATAAGGTTTTACATCACACCATTCAATCAATCTCTTTTTGGGTGGGGATCATTTTCCATTGTATTGAGGCTTAGGGAACCTTAAAAAAAGTTATAGGTACATGGAAATGATAAATGGAAAGTAATAGGCATTGCTCTCCAAAATTTTTATTATCCCAATCATTTATGATCATCAATAATTATTATTAAATAATTTGGAATGATCATTTAAAGGTAGGCATCTGTGTACCACTAAAATCATCACAAAAATCTAAGGCATCAAATATAATCACATCAATGATTGATAATCCTATACTCCTAAATAAAAAACATCATTATGTTCAATCAAAAGAGCATCCAAATTTATTATTCTTTTATATGATATAGGATGGTGTGGAATTAATATATATCCTCTTACAATTAGATCAACCACCTGAACATTCATTTCTAGTAATTAATCCACCCAAGACTAGGGGATAACACAATAAGGTGATACATTTGAGAAGTTAACCATGGAGTGGTGCAAGTCGATTTAATTACATTAACTCTTTTAAATAAGTGGGTGGAAATCTTACCTATCGTATCTATATCCCAAGTGGAAAAGGGAAAAGGCATCATAATGGGCTAAAAATCTTGAAGAGGAATGTGGATCTCATGAAATAAGTGTTTCCATTTCTTACATTCTATAAAATAATCATGTTCAAGAGTGGGATATAAGTATTATATTATTTGTATCTTCCAATCCATCACATGGACACTAAAATTACCATCATAAACCTTATTTTGACAATGGAAAAGGACCCTTTCTGACTCCTCTTGGTTTTCACATCTTACTAGCATGTCTTCAAATGCCTTATGGTATATAACCTAATCTAAGATGACATTCTTGGAGGTAAAGATGTGAAGGTGCCCCTATGTTTATATTTTCCACTTCAAGATAATTTTGATCAATTAAGTAATGAACTATATCATCATACCAATGAGAAGAAAAAATAGGATGCACATCCTTATAATAAATTAACTCATATAAATTTGATGTCAATGATATTGATGACATCTAAGGGAGAGTCTGCCAACCAATCAATAATGATTTGTCCCTTAAAATACTTTTGGTTGATGTAAGTAAACTAAAATATGCTTAAAAGTGTGATAAAAGATCAACCTTTTGTGATATTTCTTGTTGGGTCTTGAATGTTCATAAATATTGAGACCTCACTATGACCTACATTTCCTGATCAAACATATTGTGTTGAAATCACTTAGTTACAAACACAATTTCCAAACACTCTTTCTCTAATTTCATGTATCATGTTTCATAATCCATAAGAGTGTGGATAATGAAATAAATGACATGCTATTTTTTAGTAGCACCCTTTTGGTCCAACATGCAAGAAATAGATACCTTAGTTTCCCTAATATAAAGTATTAAGGAATTATCTAGCTTAGGTGATATAAGCTTGGAAGGAGACATAAGGATTATTTTTACCACTTCAAATTCTCCTCAAAATCATCTATAAAATTTAATCCACTTGCCTTATTAATCAATTTTATTAATTGGATGAACTTTATGGGTAAGATCAAGAATAAGCTATTGAATGGATCCCAACTTTCCTAAGAATGACCTAATCCCTTATTCATCCATGGGGGTGGGGAAGCATTTTAAATATCACACAAATATTGGTAGGTTTAATATTAATCTCATACAAGGAGATGATATACACTAGGATTTTCCTCTTATGACTCTAAACAAGTATTTTTATAGGTTAAGAGTAATACCATATTTGACCAAGCATTTCAAGAAGGCACATAACACCCATAAGTGGTCAATTCATCACCTCACTTTCCCTATAAAATCATCTATGTAAACCTCTGAAATATTATGAATAAGATCATGGAATATATGGGACATGGGATATGATACATTTCCACTACATTTTTAAGACCAAACGGCATCAAAACATGATAAAAATTCCCCCATGGCATAGTAAAGTAAATCTTACTATGATATTCATTAGAAATACAAATCTGATTGTATCTTAAGAATCCATCCGTAAGTGATAGCAACTCATATCCTTATTTAGAATCAATAATTATATCAATGGAAGGAAGATGGAATTCATATTTAAGACATGCTTTGTTGACAGATTGAAAATCTAAACATATCATGATTTTACTATTCTTTTTGAGAATAGGAATAATATTGGATATCCACTTGGAATAGTCCATTGGATTAATAAAAACAACTTTTAGAATTTTTATAACTTCATCTTTACCATCAACATAGCTTTAGGCTTTATTGGATAAAGATTTTGTTTAATTAGTTTTGTGTCAAACATGGTAACAATATTATGAACCATGACCTCAAGATTTATTCTCACCATATTAGTGTAAGAAAAGGAAAAATCCTTTGAGATCTTAGTGAGCAATTGTCAATGGTCCTCCATTTCTTGAGGTGAAAGTGAAGACCCAAGCTCGATAATTATAAGGCTCTCCTTAGTCCCAATGTTGATATATATGTTTCTTTAATGATAGAGGCATTACCTTCCTTAAACACATTAGGGACTAGGGTAAGATTGGGATACTTATCCTCTGTATTTAAAACATCATGATCATCATCAGAGGACACATAATCCTCAACCTAGAAATAAGAATCAAAGTATTTTCTCTAAGAGTTGATGTGGGATAAGAAGTGAGGGATAAACCCCTCTTGTGGTGGAAACATTTAAGTTTATCGTATGATTAAAAAACTCATAAATATACTCATCATTCTTAGCTAATTCAAGGAATAATAAAACATCATCCTTTCTAGTATGGGAAATGGTTTGGTCACAAGAAGTCTTCTGCACAAGAGGTTTGTCCTAATTAAGACTATGAAATCAAACCCCAGTATAGAAGGATGAGGGTTAAAGTGTGAGGATGAAGTAGCCATAAACTCATCTAGTTGTTTACTTTCTCCAAGGATAGCCTCTATATAAATGAATTCAAGTTTTTGGAAACTTCATGCACATCGGTATTATATAACTAAATATGTTCATCTTTAGTTTGATAGACCTCAAAAACTTGGTTGGCAATCAGCTATGAGTCACCTTGGATCCTTAAGTTCTAAATGCTTAAAAAAATTAAATGAGTATGCCAATAAATATTATTTATTACTTAGTCCCATTATTTGTACATTGAAAGTCTAGTTTGAAACCAAAATGCATGACTTGTTCTTTAGGATAAATTAGAAAAACTCCTACCCCTAAACTTAGGTGGCACTTGTCCCCATCATAGTAAAGGACCCACTAATCATGTATAGAATAAGTAATATCATTTGGTAATACTCTTTGGAATTCTAATATTTTGACCATATGAATATAAATAATATTGGTTAAACCCTATTTTGGTTTCTAGTCTCATGACTCATAAAAGTGATGAGTCTTTACCCCTTGTGAGGTGAATAAGAAAATTTATGGAAACTCAAAAGTTATACTCTTATGGTATTGATGAAGGTATGTAATCACTTATAGGAACTCAAAATGCTTACTCATATGATCTATATTAAGGTAGGTAGGCATTTTTCATAACTCAAAAGGTTATTTATTAGGCTTTCTTTTTAGTGTGGTAAGTATGCTAGCATAGTTGTGATGGATTTTGGGTGTGGTAAGTATACCAACATAATTATGATCTCATTTTGACATGGGAAGTATGATAAAATAGTTATGTATCTTAAAGTATTATAGGTAATACATGGGTAATATTATTTTTCCCATTGTTATATGTGATAAGGATCATAATAAATTAATGAGTAGTTTTATAGGGGTTTACCTCTTTGTAAGGAGGAGATAAGGCCTCACTTAAGGTTTTCATGTGTAATCATGATATCTAATGCTGATCTCTATGGTACTTATTATTAGGGTATAAATATTCTCCTCAATCACTAGCATGGATAGGGGAGGAGGAATGGCTTGACTGTGTAGTAGAGAACTAGGAATGTGGTGTGAATTAAAACTAAGTGTATGCCATAATAGAATGACTGACATCTTAGGAAGAAAAAAAAATTAATGGATTAGGAATTCTATAAAATTGATATGATATTAACATAGTGTGACCATGGATCATGCTTCAAAGAGGCTCATAAGTAATATGAGTATTACGTGAACTAAAACATTCCCATGTGTGATTGAGCATTGGGTGATTATGATGGTAGTCACAAGAAATTTTGTCATCAAGGGAAAACTCTTCATTTTTTGACATCTCTATCATGAAAATATAAGGTGAACTAGTTAACCCCTTTTGGGGTTCTTAGTTCTGAGACTCAAATAATTATAGGTCCCTCACCCTCATGGGTCAAAAAAGATGAGAAATGGCATATCTTTTTATAGGATATTGATAATCATAGTTGTAAACATGGTGTAAACTACCAAAACAGTGATTGGATCTAAATTAGTGATGTTTTCAATTATTACTACTTCCATTTCCTCTAATTTATCCTTAAATAAGGCTTGAGGTATTCTTCCCCCTTTATTCAAGATAATCACATAGGGATTCATAGGATATGTAACATCCACCAACTTCAAGGTTATTGTGACCCCATTGGTAGGTAGGTGATAGTCAAAGTGTAGGCCTAGTTGTTTGCATATGGTTATTTAAAGAATATAAAAAGGTTTAGGATCCCCTTAGGTTTAAAAAACCTTAACCAGATGGAAGAACCTTATATATTGGAACAAGGTTGAAGGGATGGCCTCCATCTTGTGAATTCAGGGTCTTCCCAAAATCATGTTGTAATTTTTGTCTTTATCAATCATGTATATTTTCATTAACATAGTCTTGGGACCCAAAGTTACCACATACACAATTATTCATATTAAGGTATACTTGAGGCTATCATAGCCTCATAGGGTATTGTGAGTTGTATAAAAATTGGTTTCCTCATAACTAGGTTTCTATAAGAAACAAAAGGGGAAAATGTTTATGGCTACCTCATCATCAACCGTGGCTCTTTTTACATATTTATTATAGATATTAATTTTTTTTTAAAGGATATATCCCCCCTCCTTACTAATTTAAAATTAGGAGGGAGACTACTAAGGCTGAATAAATAGATAGTGTCTTGATAATATTTCCCAAGCATAAACTATATGCAAGAAAAAGTGAAGTTGATCTATAGATAAATCCTAACTCGAGGAAGATAAATCAACTAGCTATACTGCTTAAAAATACTTAGATAATTGGGGTCATGACCAATATCGATCTACTAAACCTACCTAATAGATCTCTTATCCCATGATATTGTTAGAGAGGGTTTTAAAGCCTCTAGTCAAGCAACACCACACAATAACCCTAGTTAGGTCTATAAGGCAATAATAAGTAGATCTAATCTAGTTCTCACTAAAGTTTGTGGCACAAATGGGGGATAAGCATAAACATGAAACATGCAAAGTAAAACTCTAGTCAAGTCATTGTAGAGGTAATCCTAATAAAGGAAAGACAATACATTCATTATCCATTGCTTGTACAAATTTATCTACCAAAATAGAGGAGTAAGATTTAGGAATACTTACCTTGAAGACAAACATGTCAAGCCTCAACCTCTCCCTTGGATAATGGTTCTTTTAAGAGGTTTTTCTATATTTTTGAATAAGTTAAGGATGGATAATGGACTATAGTCTAGCCAAGGACCTCTTAGTAAATCTCAAGCTTTCACAAGACAAAAGTTCTCCAAGTATGAAACCCTAAATAATGACTCCTCCAGTAGAATGGCAGAAATGTAGACTATAAAGAAGCATAATTGAATGATTCTCTCTATTTTAAATGTAGTGAAGGGGGTATATATATCTTTGAATTGACCCTAAGCCCTATTGTAATTTTAGTTGATGTAGTCATCCCAGTCAACCTTATTAGATAAGAAATAGAGTGATTAGGCCTTGAACTAAGTTAGCTTGGGATGATTCATTCTCTACTCCAAAAATGATGTCAACCCAATTAATTGTGCTCAATGGATGGTAAAAATGGGTTTTGCTTAGGTAGGGGATATTTGAGGTGGTGAGTTGCTTAGAGGGGTATGAGCGAGGTGTCAAATATTAAGTAAATGTATAATAGGGAATTTTACTAATTTTAAGTAGTGGTAAAGGGGATAAAATTCTTATGAATCACCAAAGGTCTACCCACCCCTTTCCTAGTGCACCCTTTAAGGCATGCACTCAAAGATATTGAGACTCGATGGGTTCCTACAAGAGAGAAAGCATTATCAATTGATAAAGTTTTAAAATATTATGTGTATACATATTCCCCACTCGAAGCTTATCACATGTCATGTAGTTTAACATGGGATGGTGCTTCAAAAAAATAACATAGAAGCAAACAACACTGATCTAAATAAATTATAGTATAAATTAATAAGATAAATGAAAATAAAGAATTGAAAAATACATACATGTACTTACCTTAGTGTTTTGGAGTAGAAATTATTTGAGAGAAGTGGAGAAGCATCTAAATTAGGGAACATGTTGTGAACCTAAAAAATAAGATACAATTTGAATTTTTTGCAAAAATACGTGGTACATAAAAAAATCTCTATGATGTCAAGATTCCAGAATATATTTCAATTTGTAAAAAGAGTTAGTAGAAACATAGTTATGAAAAAAAATCAAAATCTAGTGGAAAATAATTCATAATTAAATAATTTTAAATTTTAAATATAAATAGGGTTTAAAACTATTCATTTGTAATTTTTCTATTTCGATAAAATAGAGCTCTAAGAGACCTAGATGAACATAGAGAGTGATGATGATGAGGAGACAATAAGTACAAACTAGGGGATTATTAGTGTCAATAGTTGGTGTAGCTCAGGTAAGTGATGCATTAAATTCAATTTTTTGGTAATTTTTATTATAAATTAAGCTAGTAGTGGAAAATTATACATTAAGGGAGAACTATGTAGCAAAATTTATCCTAGGAAATTTTTAGGTAGAGTAATAATTATGTGGTTGAATGGCTAAGAAGTGGTAGGTGACATAAATGCCAAAGGCATTAATGAAAAACAAGGGAAAAATCATTATGGATTTTGAATGGGGTTGACCTTGTAAACTTATTTCAAAATTTGATAGCATAGTTTTAGGGTCAACTACATAGCAAATGGCTGATATAGTTAGCTAATAGTTCATCGACTACACAAGATATGGCCGACCTAATTGGGTGATAGGACCAACTTCATATAAAGTGTTTGACATAGTTCTATAGTATGGTCGACTTCATATGAGGTGTCCAACTTAATAGGTGATAGGGTTGACTTCATAATAAGTGACCAACTTAGTTAGGTGATAGGGTTGACTTCGTAATAAGTGACCGACTTAGTTAGGTGATAGAACCAACTTCATCTAATGTGGTTGACTTAGTTAGGTGATAGAGTTGACTTCATAGAAAGTGGTTGATTACATAATAAAGGGGTGATAAAATAATAAAAATGAGTTGATTAAGTAGTTAATTCTGAAATTGAGTAATTTTATAATGTACTTTTATGAGTTATATATCAATTTTTAATACATTTTTATGTTGTTTAGAATTTTATAGAGGTGATAGAGATTATAGCATCTAGTAGATATAGCATGGATATCAAATTTTATAAAGAGAATATCAACTAATAATTGTGTATGGTTAGCATCCTTAGGATTTAGGGTATTATGGAGATACGTAGGATCCCCTTGAGTGTTGACATAATCATCATGTTCCTTAGAGCATGGGAGCAAATAACCAACACTTTTTTATGGGAAGTGGATGGGGATATAGTAGAGGTGATGATCACATTAGATGGTGTCCTTGATCTACTTGGATTTCCCATTGTAGGTACTCCTATGATTTGTGATGCCCTAAAGTCTAAAGTTGAGAGGAGAGCCTTAACCCTATGGGTGACTGGCTTAGAGATATATTTTGTTGGGTTGCATGTATGTTTATTTGATGTGTATATATTTACCATTTTAGATATCCAAAAGGTCATTAGAGGGCTTATGATATCACATGTTATTTTTCACGAGTCAGATGGGAAGGTGTCATTATATGCAGTTACCTTATATCAGTCTATTTTTTAGTAGGGCATAGTTTATGACCTAGGGTTAATTATTTGGGTGCAACTAGTGTATGATATGTATGGTATGTTGTATTAAGGGTAGAAGAATATGAGCCATATTATTTTAATCACTAGTTAGATATATGAGAGGTTCCCTATGTATTGACCAATTGGATTGCCCTATATTATGGATGATAGCCTACCTCATGTAGTTAGGTGGTGATAATATCATGTGGTATGTGTTGTGCCACATACCCTACCACTGCAAATAGTTAGGTAGATGTATATAGATATTGTGGCTAGTTGGCCATCTTGGGATACTATTATTTTAGGATTGGGTCACATTCATATTACTAGTGACTATATAGGGTTGGTGAAGCCACACTCTATTGATCATGTTCCTTGATAGTTGGGCTTGCCAAATTTAGTGGATCTAATAGTAGTGCTTGATTATTGGGCATGACATACTAGGGAACTAAGGGATAGTGGTGATGCAGGAGTACTAGTGGAGATACCTATGGTTCAACCATGTTGATTGAGACCTTGGACTAGTCACCCTCGATAGCATAGGGTAACTAGGCTTGAGGCTAAGTTGAATATGATAGATGTAGATATGGTTGTTATGGAGGGTGAAGATGTGGTTGTGGCTAATTTTGATCCATAATATGGATTAAAATTACCATTATGAGCATCGAGGAGATGGAGATGCCATCAAGTGGTGGTGGAAACAAAATATGGAGAAGTTGCATTTGGAGATCCCACAGTACAAGTTGCATAGAGTTGGTCTATAAAGTGACATATTTGGAGAGGACCATGGCATGCACAAGTTATTGATCTAGGTTTTGTGGTTATTTAAAGGTAGGCTATGTTTAGAGGTTCTTTTTGGTCATGTTGATAGAGAGACTTTTATTGGTGATACTACTATTGGTAATTAATGGCTTGTGTTTTGAGTATTTGATAAATGATTAGTTGTATAATTATATATATATATATACACACACACACACACTTTGTGTAGATAGATTCTTGGAAATTTGGACATATCTGTGAGATCTAATATATATTTGGTTTTTTGTTTTTTAGATACTACTAAGGAAGAATTTATATGGGGTGTAGTATTTTGGGTTATACATCATGATATTTTAGATGGGGTGTTATTGCATTATGATATTACAACCATGGTGGATCACATTATACCATCTACCCCAACTTATGATAGTTGGTTTCAATTGGTTGGGGAGGTAGTGTGAGAGCTAAAAACATGAGGAGATGGTTTACCACTACCCCTTATATTTAGAGATGGAGAAGCATGAGCTTGGTAAGCATTAGCCTAGGATTGAGTTGTAAATATGGACACTAAGAGAGAATTGGGATGTGTGAAAGCTTAGGTGGCCAATGTATAGGTATATATTTATGGTCTTAGATCCTATACAACCTAATTATATTAGACTATTCAAAGGGGATAGTCACAAGCATATATGGGTAGTGTGGCTCGTCCACTAGATAGACATGATGGAGCACAACCTTAGAGCTATTGATATTGTTTTACTTTGTATTATGTTGTGTTGTATTAAACTCTTGATATATATGGATATGGATATATCTTGGTTTATGAGTTGTATTTGTATCATGGATGTATGGATTTATGTGTTTTAATTTTATCACATGTGTATGTGTTTTAATTTTGATATATATGCTATGGGAAAATATATGATGTATGATTTATTTTCTAGTATCATGTGAGACATATGCATGGTTAAAAATAAAGTCATAAAATTTGGAAGAGTGTATAAATAATCTTAAAATGTAAGACACATTAAATCATGATGGTAAATGTGTAAAACAAAAATATGAATAAATATAGTAAATCAAAATCGTAAAATGAAGGAAAAATATCAAATGTTTGTAACAGTGTAAAGAAAATAAATTGCACCAAATCAAGATAAGATAAATCATACTATGTAAAGGTGGGAAGTATGAGAAATTTTTAATAAAATAGATAACATGTTATCTAAAATGTATGAAAAATATGAAAAATAAACTAATAATAAAATTTTGATAGTTATTTGCATGACTAATGGTATGGAAGTTTTTAGGAATATTTTGTGAGGAAACCCTGGTCTTATCCATGGTCTTATACTAAAACTCACAAAGAGAACACCTCTAAGTTAAATAATAATATGGTATGTGATTATAGGGAGTAAGGATAAATTTTTGAGGAATGTCTGGTCCTATCCAAGGTCTTATACTACAACTCACAAGGAGAATAACTCTACAATTATAATCAATTAACAAAGAAGATTCATCAAGGAAGAATATTGGGATTGTTTTATTGAATGAAAGGATTGAAATAAGCATGACATAGGAATTTATAATTAAACCTTAGTATAATTTTAGTGTAATAAGAATATAATAATGCACTATGAATTTAGTGACCCTCAAATGAAAAATATATGCTCTCACAATAAACACAATTTTATGGGAAAATAAGTGGAGTACTAAGATCAAGTCATGAAGATTGTATATAAAATAAAATTAAAATTGACCTTCCTTCCCACAATGTGTTCCACATTCCTCATGACCCCTTACATATCCATTGGTCTACTATGAAGATTGGGTACTTATGTGAGAAGATAGGTAATGTATACACATCATATTTTGCTTTCTCTCTTGCAAGAACCTATTAAGTCTCAATATCTCTAAATGCATGCCCTACAGGGTGCATCAAGAAAGGGGTGGGTATACAATTAATTATTGATAAGATTTTTGTCCCTATACTACCACTTGATATCAATGCAACCATCTCCTAAAAACACTTCCTATATTCATTTTCCAATTTCATTAGCCCCTCTCTAATCTTAAAACCCTTTCTAATAATTTGCATTACACTATCAGCCCCATCGACCTTGTAGTCTAATTGATAAAGCACATTTAGGGTCTAGGATGGCCATTGGCTGACCTAGACCAAGACCTAATTTTTTTTGTCAATAATGATATAGAGTTGATTGGGCTGACCTTGTCAATTAAGCATTCATAAATGTTTTGGGTTATTTTCATATATTTATACACATTCATTTCGTCAATTATTAAGGAAGAGAAGAAGAAGAATATTATCTAGTGTATTTGCTTATCCACCATTTTACTTGAGGATCATATCTTAAGGTTTCAAAACTTTCTTTAGAGATATGGATATTGTCTTGTGGATAAGTATTTTGGATGCATAAATAATTTGTGTAGCCTAGAGTTGACTTATCCTCATTATCCTTGCATACCACAACAACCTCTTACAAAGTACCTTAGCCAAGGAAGATATTGAGGCTTGATGGGTTTGTCTTCAAGGTTAAGTATTCCTAATTTTGTTCCTCCTTTGTAAGAGTAGATAGATTTGCATTTGTACTTCTCTCCCATGAATTAGGATTTCATATGCATTGATGTAAGTATAGATCTTCTATGCATGTTTACTTTTTATGTTTATTACCCCACTTTGTGCCAAATATTTTGTGAGAACTATATTAGAGTTTACTTTGTTTAGAATTTTACTTATTGAATATGAAAACATAGGACCTAGCTAAGGTTATTGCATAGTGTTGCTTGACTGAAGGATTTGAAACCCTCCCTAGTGATTTTATTGTGGTAAGAGGTCCCTTGGTTAGGTCTAATGTATCCATCTTTGTCATGACCCTGAATACCAATTGAAAGTGTAAGTAGGGTTTATCTTCTTTGAGCTAAGATTAATTAATAGGTTAATTAAATTTCATTTTGTGTACATTCTGGTGAAACTGATGTGAATCTAACCCTTATAGGTTTTATTTCATGCCATAATTTTTTCATCATATTATACTTTTCGATATTTGTAGTACTTTATCAAACCATTTGATATAGTTATAGCTTTTTATGTATAAATTTAACCCATAATCAATTCAAATTGACTCTTTTCTATTTGTGTAGGTATTATCCAAATACATGTTATTGGATCAAATAGTTTGGCACAGTATTATTATTATTGTTCTAGATTTGCATATATAATCAAACCAATCAACTTTATCTTCTATTTTTTTAATCAAAATACAAGTCTAAAAACATAATCAAACCAATCAATTATGTTCATTATTTCTTCTTTAGCCTATAGGGTTTTGTAAACTTGGTAGAACTAGTCGGCCTAGTAAGCATAATTTTGAACACCATAGTATAAAAATTTGCAATCTAAAAAATATTAAATCCCATCAAGGTTCCTTCCTTTATCTCTCTTTCATTTTAATTATTCTTTCAATATTATTTTTCAAATGTTTGCAGTCTATAAAATTGTAGCCTTAAACATATTAGGTTGACCTATTCAACATAGTTCTGTAGTCTATCCTCCATTTAGAAGACATGGACAACCTATTTGATTATGTTATTATAGATATTGCTTATGCAAAATAGTATAAACCTAGTTGACTCTAATCTACACCATTTACATATAGTTTTACCTAAACTAAAGCTATACTATTCTCAGTTAATGAATTAACCTTTATTTGCTAGTAATTAATTCACCATTCCTTTTTAGTTATTTGAATGTTTAGAGTAACTCACATAGATTAAATATGTGGTGTTTCAAATTACCATTTTAGTCACATTGTTTATCTCTTTTTCACACACTACCAAATCACTTTAATTTAAAAAACATTAAACATTTGACTTCCCAAGGCCGACCTACTTAGATTTCATCACCAAGGGGGAAGTTGACTTATTTTCTATACAAGTATAAACATGTGGTTGATGGTATATATTTGTGAAGAACTTGACACCCATATCATTGTGCTATTGTGAAGTGTGGGGGGAGGCCCCAATACCAAACTAGTGCCATCGTCAATATAGATCCCTTTCATGATAAACATCCTAAAACCAACCTTAGATTGTTTTTTAGTTCCTTATTTCAAACAACTTCCCAATCACATTAAAATTAAATTCTATTATAACTTAATAACACTTAGGATGACCAATTAGTTAGAATTTACTTTCTCTTTGATCTTTGTATGTTATATTTCAAAACTTGCATTGGCCAGCATTGATGCAAGGTTTTTGTTATGTGTTCTAATTGGTTCAGCCACATTGATCCAACTTCTTATGTGCTTACTTTCATTTTTATTCAAAATTAGCTTATAAAATTTTAATCTAATTCAGAACACTATTATTCTAGTTGTTACAGTCTCTTACAAAGTGTTTATCCTTTTTTCACGTCATACATAGTTGACCTATCTGATTGTGTATCCTTATATTCTTATTTAATCCCCTATTCAATAGTACCTAGTCTATAGGCATGACTATGTATCCTTATCTTCATTTTATATTCCCTAGTTTACAAAACACAATTGACCTATTTGACTCTGTATCCTTATTTATGATTTAGTATTTTCATCCCACCTTTAGCCTCCTTTTCTCATCATGAACTTATTATTTTCAAATAACTTAGATTTAAATCCAACATACATGATGATATTTACCAATCCCAATAGGTTTCCCTAAAAATAGCTTATGGCTTCCACTTTAAATGAAATCAATGTGCATGTGGCCACTCACACTACCAATTATGAGACTCCTCATTTATTATCAATTCATAATCCTCTTTTCTCCTTAGAATATCATCAAGAATTAGAGTACACACCTAAAATTCTCTTCTTCATCAAGGGGTTTTCTCAACATCAAGGAAAATACCCTTTAACTATTTATAATCTCATGATAAGTGGTCAAGTATAAGAACCCATTCACTTTCCCCTACATTCTCTCAAGGATTTGGGGGTGACACCTTATTTGCCTCTCAACCTCTCCCTTCTATTTTGACTCCTCATACTATAACCTCTTCTTCATTAATATTTTCAACCTCTGTGTCAAGTATCTCCACTAACATGGTAGGTTATACCACTAGTGGGCCTTTTCCATGACCCCTCCTCATGAATCAAGCCACTACTTCATCATTTTCCATCAATGTTAATCATGCTACTAATGTTTCCTTTGTTTCTAATGTCAATCATTCCACTAGTGCATCTTTTACTACAAATGCTAGTCATGATATCAGTGCTTCCTTTTCTACCAATGCTTCTCACACCACTAATGTCATGCATTCCACTTCTCATAGTGCAACCCAAACCACACATACCAATGTTAATGTTTTGTATGCTACAAAAACTAGTCAAAATACTATTCAAACCCATCAACTATTATTACAAACTCTTAATCAAATGAATGCTTTTCAAAATAGTAATGTAAATCAAATGATATAAATGCATAATCATATTATTCACCTTCAAATCAACCTCAATAATTTTCATGGGGAGTGAAAAATCAAATCCACCCCCACCCTTGCCTTAGGTATTCCCATGGCAACCTCATTCCTCAACCGCCACTTATTAACAAAACTATCAAGCATCTTCAAAATGAACCTCTTATACCTAAAATTGATAATATCAACAAAGGAGGCATCACACCTACCATTATTTAAAATATTCCAATTAATATTACCTTACATTTAGATACATTTGATAATCTCTACAAAGATTGGGTCAAATTAAACACTTTTGTTGCTACCAAGCTATTAGAAAAAAAACTCTCTTGAGATGCATTAGATTGGTATAATCAAATCAAATCCTACTCTATCACTAACTTGTAAGATCTATTTAATTCACTTGTACAATAGTTTTAAACAAGTGATCTCCATGAGAATACATTGGCTCCCTTTATCAATTAGAAGCAACTTTAAATTGAAACATCACAAGCTTGCATCAAACATTGGAAGACCTTGTCTAATAAGTGTGAGCATAACATGGTAGATGATAATCTCTTTCATCTATTCACTAATGCTATTTATCCCAAGTTGTAATATTGGGTTAGGACTCTCTCTAAGAACTTTGGAAGAAGCTCTTGACCAAGTTAAATGCCAATATTTTCTCATGCACTAATTTGAGCCATCCCAACCTCCCATGGGCACTCACATGCTCATTAAAAATAAAAATATTCATGTTACCAATGATGATGTCATTGATTCTTATGATACCATTCACAATATTCAAGCCATCACTCCCAAAAAAGTTGTGGATCATGCTCCCCCTCTAAACAACACTCTTAATCCTTAATTTTCTCAAAAAAACAACATTAATGTTCATAAGCCGTTATTTTTATCCAAGCTTTAAAAGTGTCTACCAAGGACTCTACCAAAAAAGATTTACCCCACTCATCCTATGAAATCATGGTATGATCCAAATAATTTTTTTTAGTTTCATGCAATTTGGGTCCACTCTCACAAGACTTGTAAATAATTACATAATTTAGATATGGATTTTCTTTTTGGCCCAAACTTTGATCATGATTCACTCATTTTTAAATTCAAATAAGCCTATGACATAGCCTTTAAATCTCACAAAACACAAAACAAAAATCAATATTTAAACTAGGCTAATGTTTATCTTTCCATATATAAATACATACTTCTTAGTCATCAAGATAATAATGACAAGCCTACTCATTCCACCAATAATGTTGAAAGTCTTATAGACCAAGATCCCAAAGATAATGTGGTAAATATGAATTATATGTGAAGGGTAGTTGATTTCATTGATCCTAATCCTACACACATGTACCAAACCTCTCAAACCTTCTATGTTATTCAATATTCTTCCCCATCCCATCTAATAGAATTGGGGAAAGATGACCTTATCTTTTTCTAAGAACCTCTTCCAACACCTCAATTAGATAATACCTATCATACTATTTATATAACTACCCCAACATCTATTCTCATCTACAACATTCTTTAACCTTCTAATAACATTTCTTTAAATTAATCAAAATAAATACCTAAATATACTATCCCATTGCCTCATAACAATCAACCCATTTATCCTCAAAATAAATCAACCATGTCTTATCAACACAAGTTTGAATTAACTTTCAATCCTCCTTAGGATCTCCTCCAACATTATGCACCTTTTTCTAATAAACCCCCATGGGTTATGATGAATAGTACCCCATCTCATAACTTACTAATATCCCATCTCAAATACCCTTTATTTAACTCATGTGAACTTCTCCTCATCATCACAACCACCTAATGAAACTATTATTTAAAATGAACATCTCTCATACTCCCCTAGTAGGATGTGAAGCTACCTTATGTGGTCTAAAGATAGTATCTTAAAATAATGAGAAGAGATGTCTACCCATGTTGATGAAATAATAGACACTTATCTTTCCTTAAAATTTCCTATTGCTTCCATGATTCCAAATGAGATTCTAATTTGTGCAGATGATCCTAAACTATTTATAAGCATTCAAATCAATGATATCCAAGTCAATCATATTTTTATTTATGAAGGTTATAGTACTTGTGTTGCCTCCCTTGACTTCATTAAAACTTTTTTATATTATAAGTTTAATCTTAAGTCCACACATAGTACATGTCAAGGTTATGATAGAAGGCAAATGCCTCTATTAGGTTGTGTGTGGATTCCTATTACCATCCCTCCTATCAATGTTTGAGTAAAGGTTATGATATTCAACTTTACCCTTTCCTAGAACATCTTTCTTGGTAGGCCTTAGAATAATCACATGAGGTTTTTCACCTCTTATGCTTTCCAATGTGTCAAATTTCCCCATAATGGTGTTATCTATAATATTCAAGGAGACACTTACCCTTGAAATTTCAAACAATTCCAAGAATGTGGTGTATTCAAAATTCTAACCCTTGAACCCTTGTTGAGTGTCCCATTCATGGAATCTTAAAATTTTATTGTTCCTATCAAATCTACCCTAGGTTATCATGGGCACCCCAAAATCATCACCCAAATTTTTTCCATATTTTAATCCATGTTCCCATCAGTCACCAATTGATGATATACCTATGGTCTTAACCAAGACTTAGCATTCTATTCATCATGTAACTTTTAATGAAAAGATCATACCTACTTGCACCATCGACCTTCATACACCTAATTATAATGATGGTTATGATTTATATGATCCATTTCTATGAGGACTTATCTATGTTAGAGATGTTAAGATATTTTGGTATTATACTTCTTTATTTTAGTTTTTTTATTCATCTTGTCATATTCCTTCTTGTATATTTCCTAATTATAGTATTATTTCTCTTTTTCATAGGGTATAGATAGATTAATCACATGGTATACCTCTATTTTTAGTATAATATCTTAGGATCATGCTCATGGATCATGTTATGACTAGTCATTATCCTTTTTCTAAATAATAAGATCCCTGTAGCCTACTTCCTCCATATATGCTTGTTACCATCCTTAATCCCTATATGTGTCCTACTTCTCCCTCAATTAATCCTATTCTATTTTATACTCCTACTCTACCTTAAGCCTCATCCTGTATTTGATTATGCTTCTCCTTTAGATGAGCCTAATCCAGTCTCTCTAATAGCCCTACCTCCCCTTGGCAATGGTCTTCTTCCTTTGTTGCATCTTGATCTCCTGCCCGCCTAATGGGCTAATCAACCTTACTATGATATTCATAGATTTTTTGGCCATTACACTAGAGACTTCTATTTATACCAACCTTCTTCATCTTTTACTTCTATTCCTTCCATTAGTACACCGCCAAAGTCTATTAACAACCATATTTATTAATTCTACAATACAAATAATCATTCTTCTACCCATTATTGAAAGCTTTGGAAATATATCGACACATTGCATCTCACCATTACCTATCCTAAATACAAGGCTATACCTCCTCCCAGGTTATTACCTGAGTATATTCCCAAATATGGAGAGGTATATTGTATTTGGCAATAGTGTGGTACCCATCATGCCAACCATTGCCACATCCTCTAGCAATATCTTCATGATCAACTTATGACCATTTATGTACCTACTATTCCTCTTCCCATAGGTCATCCATATAATAAGGCTCATCCTTATTCACTTGTGGCTCCTTCTACACCTATGGCTCCCAAACCACCTGTGTCTTCTCCCCTACCTATGGTTCCTTCTCCACTATTGGTTCCACCTTCTTGTCCCACTGATATGATTCATGTTCTAACATATATTCCCCTTCTTGAGTATTCTATGCATGAAAACCCTTATAAGCATGATCCTTTAGCTATATATACATTTTTTATTAATGATATATGATGAGATGTCTTTTCATATCTTTCCATGAGGATTAATGAGACTCTTGCTATAGTTAGGATCCAACTTCACAAAGATATAATAGATGTTATGGATAATAGTTTTGGATATATTTATCAGTATTTGTGAACACATCATGGTGTTCTTTCATTTTATTCTTTATTATGATTTTGGATTGTACTTGTGATCCAATTTTATATAGCTTATATAATTTTACAATGTGTCAAATTTTTCTTCACTTATCTATTTCACATGGATATTTCTATTATGCCTTTTGTGTAATGTATGGTTTCATGTTAGTTTATCTTTTCTTATGGTTTATTTTCACGTATTCCATGATTACATGCTTATATTTATGGTTTCATTTCTTTTAATGGATGTCTTTGTATTTTCTCATGTTTGTTTGATACCTTATCAAGTCATCTCATTGTAATCCTATTCTTACTAATCTACTTTGGATCTCCCTTTATTCCCTTATTTTCATTTCACAAACTAAGCATACATATGGTTGAAACTCTAGATAACATATTAGTTCATAGATAAGCCTAAGTTTTTATTCAATAATATCTTTGGATACTTAGATTCCTTTGGCCAAAGTCTAAATCTCATTTATGTTTATCACTTTTATCCTTCATGTTGGTTATTACAAATCTATATGGAAGAGGAATATTAAAGTCCATAAAATTTAAAAGCCAAATAATTTGAACAAAAGGTAATGATATAAAAATCAATATACAAATCTCAAAAGTCAAATCACACTAAAATATGTGATTCATAGCACATCTCTTTTTCTAATCAAAGCTCAAATTCCATAGTTTGCCTCATGATATATTTGAGGTCTACTAGGGTGCAGTAGGCTATTATATTAGAAAAGAAGAATAAAAAATCTTTTAGTGCTACTGACTTTCTCACACAAGTACCCAATTTTCATAGTAGAACGATGGCTCTGTAAGATTTCCTAAAGAATGGGAAACATGTTGCGGGAAGATAAGTCCATTTTACTTTTCTTGTTCATATAACCAATATGAATCGATCTTAGTGTCTCACTTATTTGGATATATAGCTTTGTGCTTATTATGAATAGTTATCCTTTGTATTTTGATGGTCACTAGACTCTTAGTGTCCTTTTTACATACTTGGTGTGACACATGTTTCCTAAGGTATTATCATATATGCCTACTTTATGAATTTTACATTCCCTCTTCTATTTACAACATTCTTAATATTTCCCCTTGAGAAATATTTTTTTGTTAACTAATCATTCCCTATAGGGTTTCCATTTGTGAGTTGCATTGTAAGACCATGGATAGGACCAGGCCTTCCTCATAAATTACCACATTACAAACATCATTTTAAAAATCATTTTCATAGTTGTTTCCACCTTATTGGTGTTCCCTTTATGAGTTTCAATGTAAGACCATGGATAGGACCAAGCCTTCCTCATAAAATATTCTAATACCCAAATCACAATGAACTTACATGTGTCAAATTTGAGATAAGTAGTGATTGATTATGAGTTACAGGTCATTGACATGTTTCCCATATTGATATAGTATGTTTTATGCTTACTTCCATAATCTTTTATTTTTATCTTCTTATTTTCTGATTGCATGTATACTTAAAACCATTTTCCTAATTTTTCATACTTCCCAGCTTGAATTAGTGTGATCAATTTAATTTAATTTTTAAATTTTTTATTCTCTTTTATACTTCCCAACATGATTTAGTATGATTGATTGACTTAATTGTTTTGTTTTTATACCATTTGTTTTCATTGTACCTTATATTTTATTACATTGTTTTCATACTTTCCAACGTGAAATAGTGTAATTTTATTTTATTTTAACGTGGTGTAAATATTTTACATGGTTTAAAAAACTTTATTACCCCTATTTATCATCTTTGATTTATTATATTTAGTCATATTTTATTATTACACATTTCCCATCATGATATAGTGTGTAGTACAATTGTTTTTTATTACTTATATTTTTCTAGTCCATTTTTGCCTTTTTATTTTTAACCATGCATATGTATCACATAATGCTAGAAAATAAAACACTAAACATATATTTCCCATAACATATACAACAAAATATAAATACATGTGCTATAAATAAATATATCCAGGAATCAACACTCACAACCAAGTACAACTTATGAGATCAATATAATTATCAAAATAAATGTGTGTGTGTGTGTGTGTGTGTGTGTGTGTGTGTGTGTGTGTGTGTGTGTGTGTGTGTGTGTGTGTGTGTGTGTTTTATATATAAAATCTCCCCTTATCTAAGGATAGGCTCCATCATACCTATCATGTGGCCTAGCCACATTGGCCATAGATGCCTAAGACTATCTTCTATAGATGGTACATTGTAATGAGGCAGTCTAGGATCTCAAACTTACTACCTATCCCTGTAGATTGGTTGTCTAGGCCTGTACCTATATAATATGGATAGTGGTAGCCATGTGTGCTACTCTCTCCTATGCCAAGGCTTGCCAAGCATATGCCTCTCCCTCTCCCACAATTACCAATGGTTGTATACCATCCCCACATGCCTAAATCTACCTTGTGGCCTCCCCCACCAATATAAACTAACCTTCTTGGACTAGGGTAGATGATACCACAAGAACATTTAGAGTGGTGGGGTCATATGGTGCTATCACCGTATCCAAAATGTCATGATGCATGACCATAATTAAGGTTACCCATATGACCTCCTTCATCATTGGATATGTAAAACCAAAAACCAAATAGGCATCAAATAACATATTTATCTCAAAATTATCTATTTATCATAATCACAATGTAACTAGTATTTTATATCAAAACTTAAATCAAAATTCAAACATTTCTCACTAGTATTGGTGTCACTAACCACTATCTCATCATTTTATCTCCCATTGATCATGATCTCTCCATCTGCTAGTCTATAGAGCACAACTTCCATGGATTACCTCTACACTAGTGTAAATCCAAGAGTCACCACTCCATCATGTCATGATCCTCTCCTCAAAGGTTCTTCTATGGACTAGATATGTCTTGGAGTAGTTGTTGGGTCCTCATGTGTTATAGCCCTCACCTGCATCTATTCTCACTGACAATGCCTCCATATTTGGTGAGGCTATAGTGGTTATTATTTTTGTTATTTTCATGCTTAATATGCACCTACATCCATATCCATGGCATCTCCCCCTAGTGGTGTTGTTATCTCCTAATGTAATGCTCAACCATTCTATGGTCTAACACATTGAGGCTTGATCACTGGTATCTCTACTAGTACCCCTCCTCCCCCCTCCCTCTTGGCTTCTTAAACTATTTTAACTAATAAGAAAGCACTACTAGAGGGGTTTCCAAGTGTGGGAGTCTAAATTATCTTAGAAAGTATGCCATTATATGTGGCTCTACCCATGATGTGTAGTGGCCTATGATCTCCACCATGCCAACCCTATAGTAATGGTTGTCCAACTAAGCCATACTATAGCAATGTGTGTATACATCTACCACATGATCTCTCCTCATGTGATCATATATAAAGTTGGCACATGGGGCATAGTCTAAGCTACATGATCTTATCTCAACTACATAACCTAATGCAACCTATCATTAACCACATGGGGTAAACCAGGTGGTTGATACATGGGAACCACTCGTATATCAAATCATTAAGTAAAACTATAATCCCCATGGTATTCTTCCCTCTAGACAGCATCCCATACATATCATGCATGAGTTGGAACTAGATGATAACACCAAAATTGTAGAGTGATCCCTAATCCAATATCAAATAACACAAGGATATTGTATATAGTGGCACTTTAATATCTAACTTGTGACACAATACTCATGTTATCACAAGCCCTATCACTACCTTCTAGATGTCCAAAATGGTTGTAATGTAAACATAAAAAAAAATCACCCTTAATCCAAGGTATATCCTATCTAAGCATGTTTCCAAATAGGCTAGTGCTCATCTCTCATATAGATCCTCTAGTGTGTTAGTGATCACAAGTGTCCCTCCTATAGGTAGTCTAAGCAACACATGGACATCCTCTAAAGTGATCCCCACCTCAATGGTATCCCCATACACCACCCATCAAAAGGTGTTGGAAAACTATTCCCATGCTCCAAGAAACATGGTAATGAGCTCAACACTCAATGGGATCTGTCTCATCTCCATAATACCTTTGAAACCTAGTACAACTAGTCAAGCTCTATTTACATCACTCAAATGATCTAGTAAATCTAATAGCCATGACACATCTATCAAGTCCTAATATATTTAGTGTCTCTATGAAATATCAAAAAATAAAGGATCTATTATATCTTCATGTCCTAATAACTAAAGTATATTATTCAAAATTCAAAAATTAACAACTCAATTAGCTGGTTTGATTTAATTTCTCATATTTACTAATTATCCCACATAATTAGCCTATTTTATACTAAATCAATTCAGTCCCCTTTTTTAATACTAAATCAACCCTTTCCATTTTTAAACTAGATTAGGCTATTTTATACTAAATGTTCCTTCTAGTTATTATAATAAGTTGGCCCTATGCTACATAATCAATCCCTTTTTTAGACTATATCAGCACTTTTTCCCCAACTAAGTTGGCCCTATGATATGTAGTTAATATTACCCTCATTGCCAACTAATTCAGCCCATTACTACAGAATCAACCACCCCTTAGAGTACTAAATTAGCCCACTAATACATAATCATGCTCTTATTTTTTGCTTGACTTATAGACATAGTCAATCATGTCGACTATGTTCCTTCACAGTAGCTACTTTTTGACCATTTACCATAAATTCCTTAGGTATTTATCAGTCTAACTTCTTCCTACCCAATATCTCATTCTACACCTAGTCTATGTGCCTAAATTTTTTCTACCAATCAAATTTATATATTTATTTCAATTTCAAATAAAAATACTCAAAATTTTGAAATTCACATTTTCTTACCTATGTTTCACTCACTATGGCTACTATGCATCCTCCCCATCTTAGTAGTCATATCCTCACCATGATGGCTCTTTTTTCTCAAACTAGGTATCTCAGAGCTCTATTTTCTTAGGATAGTAAAAATAATAAATGAATCATTTTTCACCCTATTTATCTTTACTATTCAACATTATTTCCCTATCAAATATTTACCCCCAAATTCTATCTTTTGATCATATCTGTATTTATACTATCTCTTTTATTAAATTGTAAAATGTTCTGGAATCCTAACATCATAGAGAATATTTTCATATGTTACATGTGTATTTTAAATTTTATTTTATTTTTCACTTTTTTCATTGATTTATACAAGTTTTGCCTAATATTCCCTAAATTAGACACCTTCACATTTCTTGTATCTCATTTTTTCCTACAACACTAAGGTAAGTAAAGGTATGTGTTTTTCAATTATGTCCTTTCATTTATCTTATTTTCTATTCACTATATTTTTTTAGCTTTAGCATTATGTGTTTCTATGTTATTTTAATGAAGCACCATCTCGTGTTGCACCTAAGTGACATGTGATTAGATTTACATGGGGCATATGTATACACATAATATTTACAAACTTTATCAATTATTGATCCTTTCTCTCTTGTAGGAACATGTTGAGTCTCAATCTCTCTAAGTGCATGCCTTAATGGGTACACTAGTAAAGGGGTGCGCAAACCATTGGTTTTTTTATACTAAATTAGCCCTTTCCATTTTTCAACTAGATTGGGTTATTTTGTACTAAATCATACTTCCTTATAGTTAGCATAATAATTCATCCCTATGCTACATAATCAGCCCCTTTGTTAGACTATATCAACACTTTTTCTCCAACTAATTTGTCCCTCTATTATGTGGTTGACCTTCCCCTCATTATGAACTAAGTCAGTCCATTACTACATAGTCAGCCACCCCTTAGAGTACTAAATTGGCCTACTACTATATACTCATCCCCTTGTTTTCTTCTCAACTTAGTATTTATTGCTCTAACTTCTTCCTACCTAATATCCCATTCTACAGCTAGTCTATCTAAAACTTTCCTAGATTCAATTTTGGTGCCTAGATTTTGCCTACCAATAAAATCTATATATCTAGTTCAATTTCAAATAAAAATACTCAAAAATTTAAAATTCACATTTGCTTACCTATATTACACTCATTGTGGCTGCTATGCATCCTCCCCATCTCAGTTGTCATCTCTTCACCATGATGGTCTTTGTTCTCAAACTAGGTCTCTCAAAGCTCTATTTTCTCAAGATAGTAAAAATAAAAAATGAATTATTTTTCACCTTATTTATATTAACTATTCAAAATTATTTACCTATCAAATATTTACCACCAAATTATATATTTTGATCATATTTTTATTTCTACTAGCTCTTTTATCAAACCATAAAATGTTCTAGAATCCTAACATCATAGAGAATCTTTTCATATGTTACATGTATATTTTAAAAAAAATTGATTTTTCACTCTTTTTTGCTAATATATACAAGTTTACCTAATGTTCCCTACATTAGACACCTTCACATTTCTTGCATCTCATTCTTTATATACAAAACTAAGGTAAGTAAAGGTATGTGTTTTTTAATTATGTCCTTTCATTTATCTTATTTTCTCCTTACTATAATTTTTATCTTTAACATTGTGTGTTGTTATGTTCTTTTCATGAATCACCATCCCGTGTTGCACCTAAGTGACACATGATGAGCTTCACATGAGGCATATGTATACACATAATATATTCAAACTTTATCAATTATTGATGATTTATCTCTTGTAGGAACCTATTGAGTCTCAATCTCTCTGAGTGCATGCCCTAAGGGGTGCACTGGGAAAGGGGTGGGTAGACTATTGGTGTTTTATAGGATTGTTGTCCCCATACTACCACTTGCTATCAATCCAACCATCTCCTAAAAACACTTCCATATAATTTGATTCATCTTTTTCACCCTATTCTAGTCATTTTACACTTCATTATCTCCTCTTTAATACTAAAACCCTTTCTAATAGTTTACATTACACTATTAGCTCTGTTGACCCTATACTCTAATTGATAAATCCCTACATTAGACACCTTCACATTTATTGCATCTCATTATTTATCTACAACACTAAGTTAAGTAAAGGTATGTGTTTTTAATTATGTCCTTTCATTTATCTTATTTTCTCCTTACTACATTTTTTTAGCTTTAGCATTATGTGTTGTTATGTTCTTTTCATGAAGCACCATCTCATGTTGCACCTAAGTGACACATGATGAGATTCACATGGGGTATATGTACACACATAATATATTCAAAATTTATCAATCATTTATGATTTCTCTCTTTTAGGAACCTATTGAGTCTCAATATCTTTGAGTGCATGCCTTAAGGGGTGCACTGAGAAAAGGGTAGGCAAACCATTGGTGTTTTACAGGATTGTTGTCCCCATACTACCACTTTCTATCAATCCAACCATCTACTAAAAAAACTTCTATATAATTTGTTTCCTCTTTTTCACCCTCTTTTATTCATTTTCCACTTTCATTAACCCCTCTCTAAGATTAAAACCCTTTCTAATGTTTTATATTACACTGTCATCCCCATCAACCCTATACTCTAATTGATAAAACTCATTTAGGGTCTAGTTCAACCCTTAGCTAACCTAGACCAAGACCTGATTTATTTTTATCCATAACAATATAGATTCAACTAGGCTAACCCTATCAATGAAACTTTCAAAAAGGTTTAGGGTTAGATTCAGCTATATGTATGCATTCATTTCATCATTTTTTAAGGAAGAGAAAAATAATATTATATTGTGCATCTACTTATCCACCATTCTACTTGAGGATCATATTTTAGGGTTTCAATAATTTCTTTGGAGATACGAGTCTTATCTTATGGAGAATTTTTTTGGATGCATATAGAAGTTGTATAGCCTAGAGATAACTTATCTTTTTTATCCTTATATACCAAAACAACCTCATGCTAATCACTTTATCCAAGGGAGAGATTTAGGATCGATGATTTCATCTTCAAAGGTAAGTATTCCTAACTTTATTCCTCCTTTGTAAGAGTAGATAGATTTTCATTTTTACTTCTCTCTCATGTGTTAATATTTCGTATACATTGATGTGAGTATATATTTTCTATCCATGTTTACTTTTTATGTTTATTACCCCCACTTTATGCCACAAGCTTTAGTGAGCACTAGATTAGAGTTTACTTTGCTTTACATTTTACTTAGAAAATATGAAAACATAGGACCTATGTAGGTTTATCACATAGTATTGCTTGGATAAAGGCTTTAGAACCCTCCCTAGTGATTTTATTATGGTAAGATATTCCTTGGTTAGGTATAGTAGATCCATCTTGGTCATGACCCCAAATATCTAATGTATCAACAATCAAAAGTGTAAGTAAGATATATCTTATTCAAGCTAGGATTGATAAATAGATCAGTTGCATTTCCTTTTATATATAGGTAGAACTATAGATAATTTTTAATTCTCATATCCAATCTACTAACCTACCACACCCCAATTGACCTTGGATCTATTTTTGAACTTAGATTAGGAGCAAAAAATGTGTTATGAATCATGTTTTGTGTTGTGATTGTGATTTTTTTATTTTTATTTTTACCTTTTGATCATTGCCTTTTTTTTAAATGATTTGTCTTTTAAATTATTATGTCTTTTACAAATAACCAAACATGAATGATGATAGTGACATACATAAATGAGCTTTGGGTTTTGGTTATATGAAATAATATATCTCAAGATATGATTGACTAAACAATTTAAGCTTTCCTAGAAGCTAGTATATGATCTCAAATATCAATCATTTATGTGTTTAATATGAGAAAGTAAATAATGGGAATGGATGGAGATCAAAATATATCTATGTATATAATGATACAATGATAATTATGCTTGTTAACTGATCATATGGTAAAGATAAGATATTATGGGGACATGGGTTTGATAACCAATTCACAATAATAATTATATTTATTTTAACTTAAAATAAAAAATAATCATAAAATAAAAGAGATAAAAAGTAATCCATGTGAAATAATTTAATCCATAAATATAAGATAAAATTTATAAGAATAATCCATAAAAGATCATAAAAAAGATATAGATATCTGAGACCAAAGTAAAATGAGAATTAGCACATCTAATGTATAAATAATTATAAATAAAAGCTAAATAATGTAATAATTAATGTGATATAACACTATTATGTGTTGATAAATAATAATAAATATCACTACAAATATCATCCATAACATTAGATAATCCCTATGTAATTGAATTTTGATGTTAATCAGAGTCTCATCAATCTTCAGAAAAAGTAATGAAAAGACTTCCATATCAACTCTATATAAAAAATAGGTGTGGTAAAATAATTATGATGCTCATGAGGCACCTCTTGTATGGGATACTCAATGTGAGGAAAGGAAGTGATAATGTGACTAGTATCTTGAAATCTATGAGGAGATGTAAGATGCGAGGAAGGAGAAGCCTTTGCCCACAGATGACCTAGAGAAGGAGATTGAATCAATAAAGTCATAGGCCATGGAAAATCTTGAATATGTTATTGAATTACTCAAAATATATCAGTATGGTATGTAGTTCACTAATTATAAAGATAATATACTTCTTGATATTTAGGTATGTACTCTAAAAGTATCTTAGGAGGTGGTATAGTCTTATCTTTAGGTTGTTCTATGACTAGATGTAGTGTATCAATGTATTACTTGAGCTATTAGAAATTAGTAGAGGAATGGTTATGTGTACCATGAAAGCAAAAAATACATATATTAGTAAATAGTGAAGGACTGCTAGCTGAATTAGTAGAGGAAGATACCTATTATTGTTAATGTGTACTATAATCCTTGGTCTAATGAATAGAAACTCTAAGGATATCAAAATAAGGTTCATCTATTCATTTTTTTGGTAGAGTATCAAACTTAGGTAATGGTAGAATGCAATCACCAAGAAGGGAAGAAGTTGGAGTGGGATATGGACTAGGCTTAGCTATAGAGAGAACTGGTTTTGAAGAGGGTTAGTACAGTATGGCTGACATCTCAAGAGGAATCAAACTGGAAAGATCATATAATCTAAAAAAATATTAAAGGTTTGTCATAGTATAATTCATGAGCATGATCTTAAGGTGCTTAGTATAGACTAGAGTGTATTGAGTGCATGTTCCATTTTAGTGTTATTTATTGAAAGAGACAATATAAAGAATTGTTTCAAGCACTATACATAGCCAAACACAAGAAATTTCTCAAATATTGATCATATATTATTTCACACTATCTTAATGAATAATCATTTAGGACACATTACAAATATATAGGAATATTATTCCTATAATCTCTCCACTAATTTATCTCACCCAAAATCCTATGATTATGTGAACCTATATATGACGTATTATTATAATAATATATCTCAATAATAATATATTCTATCTAATATCATAATATTATTTATAAAAATATTCCTACCAATACTAATTAAAAAACCTATTACTATTTACCTCTTGATAAATATCCAAATTTACACAATGTGAAAACTAATCCTAACATTCCCCCCCATAGTTTTTACATGATATAATATATCTCATTTTTTTATTATAGCGTGCCACCTCCATGTGCTCATGATATTCTCTACATACATGTGCCATCACACATCCATTCCTTCACATTCATTTACAATTGGTTTTCCAAGTTCACCAATAACCTTAAAAAATGGATTTCAAAGGTTCATCAATAACCTTACAAAATAGTTTTCTCAGGTTCACCACTAACCCTAAAAAATTGTTTTCTCAGGTTCACCACTAACCTTACAAAATGGTTTTCTTGGGTTTACGACTAACCTTTCATCATGATTGCTACAATTATTTTTAGATCAACATTATCCAATATAAATATACAAAAGGGGTTACATGGGAATATCATTCACAAGTGAATAGGTACAATTAATCCTATCTTTCACACATGTTGGAAAACAAATGTAACTACCACACCACACTAGAAAAACTAAAATCCATACAACTAAAAATAACAAACCACACAAAATGTCACCACATCATTGGTGTGGCCCCATAATTGGTGATTGATGAAAGGCCATTGAAATACCTCCAACCTCTAGTAGGTTGCTACTTACTCATTTAATGATGTTTTGAAGCTCATATGCATGATTTTCTTGAGGATAAATCCCCCCCATAGTTTGGACATCACATAAAATCAATAATGCATCCATTACAGCAAAGGATTTAACTTTGATGACTAATAAATATATAGAATACAAATAATGACACTTTTGACAACTTGAACATACTTGATACAAAAATGACCAATTTTATCTATATTATGATAAACATAATAACTATTACAACTTTTGACATTTTTTTAGAATTGTTAATGAATTGAAAAAATTAATAAACTCATAATTACTCTTAAGAAACAAAATGACTCTCTCTAAAAAGATAATGAGATTTTTTTGACATATTTTGATTCTTAATATGACTCTTTTAAATATGAACATAAAAGGAATATAAAACTAGAACCAGACTTTTATAAAAAAATCAATTTAACTGGTTGCTTTGTTTACTCTTTAAGTTTCGTGCCATATTCAAAAACTAACATATATTCATTTACCTTAATTTTGACATCTACAGGGCTGTCAATGGTTGTTGGTTGTTTGAACCATGTTGAACCATGTACCTTTGAACCTGTTAAAGTTCATTGGTTTAATGGTTCAACGATTCAGGTGATCTTTCTCAGCTTCCTAGTTCAATCACTGCCTTTGTTTATTCATTTCTTTGCTTGGGGCCATCTTTGAACCACTTGAACCTGTGAACCATTAAACTTTTAACTCTTTCAGTTCAAGGTTCAATTGGTTCATTGGTTCATTCTTTACTTTAGTTCGATCACTGCTTCTTTTATTTTTCTAAGTCTTTTAAAGCCTTGAAATGTTGAACCCTTGAACCCGTTGAACCATTTGGTTCAAGGTTCAACAATTCAAACCTTGTTCTTTGAAGCCTCATTTTAGCCTAAGTCAAAATTGACTTAACATTGACACTTATTTCAACTAAAACCTATCGACATACAAGATTATAAGAAAATTAAGACCCAAAAAAAATATAGATACTCAAATAATCTATATGAATATCAATTTTGATTAAATGCATAATAAATACTTAACTAATGAGTAGACCTACTTGAATTAATTTGATAGTGATATAGTATAACTATGTTACAAAAGCATGAACTTACAAAAAATGTATGGTGTCTGATGGTGAAGGATAGCCATTGACCATTGAAAGGAATTTTCAAACCACTAGTTGGAGCATTAGTTGGTGGTGTTCGACTAGATGGAAGATGAGTGAAAATGTCAAAGATAGCTATCATTTTAGAAATATGTGTATACACATCACCTCGCAGATGGCTTCGTGCAAACAACAAGACCAAAAATAATATCATAGAGATAACACAACTAGCATGAAATCTATAAAACATAATAGATGCTAGTATAAATATATGGTATAGGTTGATACAAGGATTTTGACTATAAGAGATAAAACTTTGTCTATGGTGTAAAGTTTACATCAATATTGAATTAAAAACATGTTGTATAAACTACTTGTGTCCAAGTTGTATTTCATAGAGAGATAGGAAGGAAGATGTATTTCACCAAAACACAAGTCTAAAAAATGTAAGAATAGTTCTATTTAATTTGTATATCTTAGAAAATGTAGTAATTTAACTCTTTTATCTTTAGGTAGAATGGCACTAACTCTCTAAACAAATTTTTAGAAGGCTAAGCAAGTATATTAGTACTGGAACACATGAATTCTATATTGACCACTCATAGAAACATTTTAATTTCTTTAAAAAACTCTCATTTTTACCTGCTCTGATACCAATGTTAGTTATTGAAATAACTAATAAAAAGAATTATTTTATGCACTATGCAGAGCCAAACATAGGAAATTTCTCAAACACTAATCATATATTATTTCACACTATCTTAATGAATAATAATTTGGGACACGTTACAAATATATAGGAATATGATTCCTATAATCTCTTCACTAATTTCTCTCACCTGAAATCCTATGATTATGCAAACCTATATATGATATATTGTTATAACAATATATCTCAATAATAATATATTCTATATAATATTGTTTATAATAAGATTACTACCAAATACTAATTAACAAACCTATTAGTATTTACCTCTCAGTAAATACCCAAATTTAGACAATGTGAAAACTAATCCTAACTCTCAAACCTATGAACATCAGAGTAAAAACTAATATCATGTACTATAGCAAGAGAATGAACTATAAGAATAGAACTAAGAGACTACTATACAGAAGAGTGGTATCTAAGTACCCCTACATTTTTAGCTTGATCAAATCCAACTAAAAAGGGGTCATCTAAAAAATATACATTATAATAATCACATGTATATAATTCAATAGTACATTCATCCACTATTTTATCAATCAAAGAAGTATGGTGAATAGAATGTTTATTTTGGTTAGAGTATTTATTATTCTATCTAAAGGTTTTTGATGAGATCAAGGTTGGAGAGAAGGAGGTAATTGAGAAAATATGTTAGGAGAGAGATTGGAGGTTTTAATCTTTAAAAATATATCATCTAGGTCTAAAAGTTTAGGTGGAATGTTTCCTATTAATTCAAGATGACCATTATAACCTTTAGTAGACTTGATAGGATAATTAAAATGTTGTGATTCTTAAAATAAAATGCTAGGTAAGGATTCAAGGATAGATATGTTTAAAATACCTCATTCTTGGATTTGTTAAAAATTATAAGGATTTATATCTCCTTAAATATTGTATATAACACCATTATAGGGACATTGAACACATTGGCATGTGGATGAGGTAAATTCTCTCATGCGATGTGTCCAAGGCTGATTGAGTAAGATATTATAGGAAAGTGAAAAGTTAAATATCATGAATTTAAGAGGAATAATGATGAGAGAAATGGTATTAGGAAGCCAAACATAACATAAAGGATGCATTTGTATTATATCATATCCTTGACATGTACTTTATGTGGATTTAAGATTACATTCAAAATATCTAAGTGTTTTAATAAAATCAAGGGAAGCAACATAAGGGCATGATCCTTCATTGATTAAAGCAATTTTGAATTGTATATATCCTATTTGTATGATAATTAATAATGGGGGTCATTCACACAAAGCAATATCTCAATGAGAATCATAGAAGAGATAGGAAATTTGAGTGAAAGATAAGTTTTTACCACTTAATCAACATGGATGAACATTTCTTCACAATGTTAGAGAATATTATCTTCTGATCTTGATAAAGTGGCTTCTTTCCCCATGGGTGGAAGACAAGGGATGCTCATTTTCAATAGTAATTACATTAGTCAATTACGATGATGAGGAGAAGTTATCATAAGTTATAAGAAGGTAATTTTGGATGGAAGATGGGAAAGTTTCACTACAGGATCCCATTCATTATAACCCATAAGAGGATTATTGGATAAATGTGCATAATGTTTTATTAAATCTATTAAAGGAGGGGTGGATGTTCATTAAAAAATTTGTCGATAAATAATATGTGGTTTAGGTTTGGTTGAAGTGGGTTGATCTATCTTAGGTGATGTGGTTGTTTCTTTATGTGTTTCTTATGTTTGAATGGAAGAAAGAAGAAGTGAAGTTTGAGGGATATCTACTGGAGGTATCTTAGTTGGAAGATGGGTAGAACTTATATCAATTATATGAAAAGTATGGTTGATTTGTACTATTGGAGGTAATACTTGTGTGTTTTTTGGTTTCACATGCCCCAATTATATGAGATGTGATGGGTAAGTATCTTGAATAATGTGGATTTTGGGAAAATTCTAATGGTTAGAGGCTAGATATTAATCAATATAATAAATTATTTTCATCATATTATTCATGTTGACCACATTATCATCATTGATGTTAGGATCTATAGTGCTTTCAATGTTATTGGTAGTAGGGGTAGGTTGATTAGTGTTATATTGATGGTTAGGAAGAGGATTTTTATATATAGCTAAATGAGCATTGGCTTGATTTAAAGATTCATTTTTAGTTTTGGTTTCATGAGTTTTAAATTTTATTTCATAAGCTTATAGATGTTTATGTATAAATTATTCATGGTAACATTTGGGTCTAAGAAGATATTCCACATCAATATTTCATAATTTGTGATAAGTTTCATGAGAATGACCCTAACTTTTATGAAACCAAAAATAAAATTGGGATCATATTAGTTTTCATAAGACATGTAGGATCAATATCTCATGGTGAAGGCCATGAAAGACATTTTTTAATTTTACAAAGGAAATAGGTTTGTGTACATTTGTATCATGTCCTTGAGAAAATGTAGAACTAGGATGAGAATTATTATTTGGTGTAAGTGGAGGAACATGATCCATTGTAGTGTGTGAATCAATGGCTTGGATGGTGTGTATAGAATCATATGTATCTATAACACCATCATTTTTTTCATGTTAGTTTTTATATTTTACAAGCATGCAAGTTCTCATTGAAGGGTGGGAAGGTTCAAATTGATGTATAAGGAAATATTGATGTTTAGCTTGGTCAAGGGCCTCTTCCAAAGTTTCTATGGAAAGAGTCCTAATGCAGAATTGTAATTTGGAATGAAGAGCATTAGTGAATAAGTGTAATAGGTTCTCATCCACCATATAGAAAGTATTTCCCTTATTTAATAAAAACTTGTGTAGTTTCAGATTATAATTATTTATAATTGATAAAATGGGCTAAGTTTTTTTTCCAATAAGATTTCTAGTTTGTAATTCTTGAACCAATGCATTGACCAAGTCCTCTAAACTAGTGATGAAGTGGGTTTTGATTTATTATACCAATATAAAGCATCTCCTGAGAGAGTTTTAGCTAAGATTTTAGTGTTAGTGAATGTTTTAAGTTTAACCTAATATTTGTATAGATTTACAAAAGTTTTTAAGTACAAAGTAGGATCTATAAATCCATTATAAGTGATAGCGTGAATAATACCCGTATGTCAGTGTTTACAATTTGAGGCATAAGAGGTTCATTTTTTAAGTGTTTAATATTTTTATTAATGAGTGGGGGTTGTGGTATAAGGTTTTCATGTGCATCCCTAAGGGGTGGGGGGGCATTAGGATTTTTTCTCCCCATTAATTATGTTGAGGTTGATTTTGGAGATGCAATAAGTAATTTTGAATTTGCATCATTTGGTTTGCATTATTAGTTTAAAAAGTAGCAATTTGGTTAAGAGATTTCAATAGTAGTTGATTAGTTTGAACACCATTTCTACTAGTAGTAGCAGCATTGGATGCATTATTATGTTGTGAGGTGTGAATAATTTAGGATGCACTAGTAGCATGAGAAGCTATAATGGCATGAGAAGTAATAGCTATAGTAGATCCATTATGAATTGAATGAAATTGGGCATTAGTGTGGGTGTTTTGTGTAGGATTGTGAAAATATACACCATCCATGTTGGTAGAAATACTTGCCATGGAAGTGAAAGAAGACATAGATGAGGATGCCATAGTGTTAAAAGTAGATATTATAGAGGATAAAGGTATTTACAATGGTAATTTTCTTAGAGAAGAGTGTGATCGAGGTGTTAAAGTTTAGGTAAACATATAGGAGGTACTCATATTGGCTTTTGGGTGGTGTTAAATGGGACAACAATCTTACGAAGCGCCAAATTTTTACCCACCCCTTTCATGGTGTACCCTTTAAGGCATGCACTCATAGAGATTGAGACGTAAGAAGTTATTACAAGAGAGAAAAAATCATCTATTGATAAAGTTTATAGATATTATGTGTATATAGAAACATATTTGGATCAATGTGATTTGATCTAGGATAAAGGTAGAGGAGTTATGCTAGACAAATTCCCAATCCTAAATCATAAAAAAATGTCTAATGATGGGAAAGAAAGTTCCTAATCATCTCAAGGAAGGAAATATGGGATAAATTATTTATAATATATGAGATTAAGTTTTAATTCCCCAAGGATTAGGGATGGTTTATGTTGGTCACTCAAAATAACCCACTAATAAATTGGCTATTGAATTAACTATTCTAAGAGGACAAAGGGAGACAACAAACATGGGATAAAATATACCCTCATTAATTTTAGGATTGATGTTGATTTAACCCAATGACCAAGTAGTTTAACCAAGTTTACTCTAAGAGTAGCAACTACTACCACCAGAGGTTCAATTGATATGAGAATTCATGTTCATTTACTTGTTTTCTTAATATTTTTATATATCATGTTGTCTACAAGATTCAATTGATATAAAATCATAATATACTTCACTATAATTCCTATCACAACCTAAACTAGGGTAGGAAATCATCCAAAAAAATTAAAAAAGAGAGAGAGGGTAGGGCATAAAATAAAGAGTGTATTTATTCTAAACAAGATTTTTGGTGTTATAGAACTAAAAATCATGCCTAACCACAGTTATACCATTATGTTCTCGATCTATCAATTACACGAACTTATATCCACTTAGTGGGAAAATTTTTAAGGATAATCATGAAATTTATTGATCTTTTTAATCAATTATAAATATATCATATCTTGCACTATGAAATTATTACACACAATAAATGCAAAAAGTCTAGAATAAATAATTAACAAATCTAAAAGACTAGTTATTGTAGTTGGCACAACATAACTAAGGCAATAATCTAAAATAAACACATTAATAGTCCTATCACCAATTAACTATCTAAATTAAAAGACTAGAGATACTAAATGAATAAAATGTAATAAAATATGTATTTAGAACTCTAAAATCATTATGTTATAATCAATATCCATTGGTATGAAATTAAGGCCAAAGGCATGGGATAAAGGCTAATGTAATATAGGCCAATTCCATTAGTAATTTTATGCCTAAATTATGACCACCCATGGATTCATAGTCAAGGTGAAAACACCAAAGGAAGGCAGGTGTAATCTTGGCACAATTCCAATAGTGTTTTGACTCCAAAAGTCTTGACCTTTTCAAAAGGAAAATAATGTCCCTTATATAGATATATTTTTCCATGAAGTTCACTTAACCCAATACTAAGGTAATTATAAATATTTAATGATGATTGGGGAATGTTATTTTAATTTTGATTTTTTTTTCATCTTGACCATAATTTATAGTTAGAGGTCATGTCTCTTTAAAGTAGACCTTTTGTCTTTTATGCTCATTGTTTCTCCTTGGAATTATTCCATGTGCATGACATGTGATTATTCATGCCATATTGACTACTTTTAATTCAACTTGGGGGCTAATTTTAATTAGATTCAAATATTGTTGGCAGATTGTCATTTTCTTAGGACTACCATTCCACATTCACTACATAGACTTATACATTTAATTTTAGGGGTTAGTTAAATGAAAGAGCCATCCCTAAATTGATTTTAAGGTCGCTTGGATAAATTCACTCCTTTATTATCCTTGATGTCACTTCTAGGCCTTTTTATTGGTGAGAAACTATCTACACTTAGATTGCACTTTCTACACCTAACACACAGTCCTCTTGGCACTCTTGATAATTTTGATGTCTAGATGGGCCATCAATATTAGTTTTTAGGATCTCTTGATGTCATAACTACCACATGTATATTTCTTGAAATCTTATTCCTTCTCCTTCACTATGATATTGGCTTTACCTATTAGGTCCCACTTTTCCACTTGGCAGCTTGTCAACATTCTTGGGCTTTAGTTCACTATCTACCTTTGTTATCATCATAGCCATGTGGATTCTTCTCGATCATCTTGATTTTTATTTTATGTTTGTTTTGTCATATCTATGTGGATTTATCTTGGCCTCTTAGGCTTTTATTTCTTTGGGATAATGTTTTAATTATTTTAATCTCTTGAGATTCTAAGAGGGTGCCATGTGGCACCTTATTAAGGCCTCTGAGTCATGAGCCTTTGCCAATGTCATTCAACTCTTAAGATTTTAGTTACTACTGTAATACTTCTTGAGGTTTTGAGGTTTTGATATTTTGAGTTTATGATCTAATTCCCTAATGACTTTGAGGTTTTAAGCTCTAGGGGTGGTGCTATATGGTACCATCTCTGGGGGACAAACTTTAAAAGGACTTAGTCATTTTTCAAAAAAAAAAATCTAAGATCATGCATTGATGATATTTGGACACATGGAAGAATTAAGGGGGAAGGAATCTTTGAAAACCTATGAAAAAATAATAAAATTGACTAAGGAAATATTTTTGAGAAATTCAAGGTTTTGCTAAGTGAATTTTATGTAAGAAGTGATCAAATAATACACGAATTGAAACTAGTCATTCACATAAAAGAGATATTTAAGCCTAAACATTCATAGGTTAATGTCTATAAAAAAAATGTGATGAAATTAATTAAAATAAAGGGGTGATATACTTTGTTCATAGGCAAATAATATCATGATTATTGAACATTTAGCTAAGTCTTAAATGAAGTTATGCAAATATTCAAGATAATTTACTATGAAGAACATAATCATGAATTATACTACCAAAATATATCTCAAAATAAAGAGTGTCCCTTTTTGGCCTAAAAATGGGGTGTGTTATTTGAAACAACAATAAATGGTGACCTTTTTGGGTAGAATGTTTTTAAGCATTTAGAATCTAGAATCTATAGTTAAATCACTTTGAAAACTAGGCTACAAACCTTCACAATTGAACACAAGCATAAAATACAAATATTTCCTTAGGAAAAATCAAAAATATGAAGGAACTAAAGTCTAATCCAGCTTGTAGCATACGAAGTGTCAATCCAACCTTATACCATTACTGTGTATAAATTATTAATTCCTTATAGCTCTTGAATTCGCATAAAATAATTTAGACCTACTTAGACAACCAAAACTTCTGAGAGGGAAAATATTTTTTATTTAGATTAGGGGTATGTTAAACAACACTTATCTACTACTATCTAGGTGTCTATATCATCTATAGAGATACCTATGGTCCTATTCAAGACTTAGCTCCACTACCGGCTAGGATAGAAATCTTGGGGTGGAGATTATCTGAATCACCCTTTTGAAGAAGATTTTAGATTTTGCATTTTTATTCAATTTCCTTTGAAATTTACTTATGAAAATATTTTTATGTTCATTCCATTAAGTATTAAGGACCAATCCATGGGTAAAATTATGGCCTTAGAAAATTCATATTATCAATATAAGCTTAAACTAGCTCAGTGTTTCTTCTTTGCTTAAGATGTTTAATTAAGTGAAATTGATAGATTTATACAAGAAAAAAAACCTTTATAAAATCCACATGTTCTATTTAGAATCACAAGACTCCAAAATTCATAAAATACATAAAAGAAAACTTAAGAAACATATGCCATTATTCAAATGTGACTTTTCACTTTCTAATTTTAAAGGTTCAAACAACTATCTTAATTATACCTCCACCATTTGAGGTTACTCAACCCTCTAACAAAAGGAAATATAAATCCATAGGGTTCTTCCTTCTACTCAATGTTTTTATTTCCAAGACAAGGCTCATTGTTGCAATGGGATTTCAAGGACAAGGAACAACCTAGAATACCAAAATAAAATAGGGCCATAATAGGCCCACATGAAATAAAACCAAACTAAATCAAGGAAAGATAAAAAATAGCAAACCTATGTACAAAAGAGTAGTTATTCTAGAAAATAAGGAAACTAAGCTACATCAAGGGATAAGAAAAAAACAACAAAAAAGAAAAGTAAAAAGGGAAGAGAAACATATTTACATGTTATTTTCTTAAGCACATGCATACTTGAATCAGTCAAACACTTGATTAATTTAGGGTTTGGAGAAGGGAAAAGGGCATAGCTACTTTCTTTTATGTTTCCCTCTAGGATGGAAAACACTATCCTATAAAGATTTGTCTTTATTTATTTCATGCAATTAAAGTCAAATCAAATTATGCAATTTAGAATTATGCTTGCATCTAATTTGTTGAAAGCATGAGGGATAGGGTGAAGAAAATACCTCGGCCCAAACATGAAACTATGAAGATGAGTGAGGCTAGGAGTTAATACATACCAAAATGTCCTAAACATCCAACCTAGTAAGGGTATCTTCTTTATTTCAACTAGTATATATGTCAATTATTGGCTGCCTTTGGACTATAATGGAGACTTTAGCAAATTCCTCTTCTTTGTCTTTATCATATAGGAGGTATGGGAGTAGTTATTCCCATGTCAAAGACTTCTTATATTTTTCATATGTGGCTAGAGTATGTAGAGATCTTGGTTGATTTAGATTATATTCAGCTTGCTTCTCCATTAGCATGACTTCTTCATTCAAGCCAGTATACCCTTGAGCATCCTTATTGAATGCCTCTAATATTGAGAATAATGGATGGATACCTTCAATTGGTTTTAAGTAAAGGTTTAAATGGGGAGAGAATGAATCAAATTAAATATTTTTTAACTTATTATCCTAAAAGGAATAACCCACTATATTTTGGCTTTCTTATTCTTAGCACAAGTAATCTAGGCCATCTCTAATTTTCTTACATTCATCTTCCTCTAATGATGAGAGGGAATCCAAAATACTACTATGGAATAGCTCACCATATTGAATCAACCTTAAAAATATATAAGAGAGAGAATATGAGAAGGATGCTTCAAATATAGAATATGCATCTCCCTCTACTTAGTGCTCTAGCTCTTTTAATGGTCCTTCCTCTGGTTGACTACAAGAAATATCAGGGTGTTCTCATCTAGACTCAAAAAAATCTACATACATGTATGCATAATGATCATTATCTTCAATTCTATAATTAGAATTAGTATAATCATAAGTGTGGGATTCATCTACTTCAATGTTCTAAAAATAACCCATGGTATTAGAAACTTTTACTTGATGATCATTCCAATCACATATAAGGAATTATTTTACCTAAGGTTTGAGAATGGTTATTTTGGGAAAAATAATTTCAATAGCTATTAATTCATGAATATTTAGATCATCTGAGATAGGAATATGCATTATTTTATCTTTTATGTTTTCTTCTAGCATATGTTGATTGGAATCTTTCAAATTTAGGACGTCATCATCATTATCTTTATCTAAAATGTATTCTAGTTATTCTCATAACTTTAAGATTTCTTCCTTAATGATTAGAATACATTCCTCCACTTCACTAATGTTAATTTTGAGGGGTATTAGGTTCAAGATCAGCTTGTTCATACTGAATAGTATCCTTTGTAATGATGATATGGTTTTGATAATTCTAATCATTAGGTGCAATATTTGACATAGATGTTGATTCTTCCACCTGGCTTCTAAATTACAATAGAAATTGATTTGTAAGACTATCATTACTAGTGATGAAATTAGTTACCAAACTTAAAAACTAGTCATATAATTCTTCTCCTAGAGTGAAGGGAAATAGTTTGTAGGCTATCATAGTTACCATTTAAAATTCACATAACATACCCATAAGTAGTAAAGTGTTCCTCGATAGTTCTCATATGATTTCTTGGAAATATAGGAAGAAACACAAAGGGATCCCTAAGGAGATCATGCTAAATACCTAATATGTTTATGACTAATTCACCAAGATAAGACATGGTGATAGCCTCAATATTAAATTAATTATGGTTAGGATGTAAAAGTATGGAATAATATATGCAACAAGCTTATCCCTAGGGTTTTATTCGTCATGTGCCTCAACAAGTGAAATAAGAAGGGTAAGAACTTAAATTTAGACCTTGTGATCCTTGAAATGGGTTCCAAGTTGATTTCAAGAAGGAAACAACTAATAAACAAAAATGGTTAGCAAGATTAAATCGATGAAAACACTAGTCCCTCCATATAATTCTAGATATGTTGGTGATTTAGGTATTTTGGGAATTATGGAATGTAAAAACCTAAGTAGATAAATAGTTGAGTATATAAATTAGGGAATAAATTTATCATTATCAACAACCACTTATTTGTATAATAATTGAATTATTTTCTTAGCTTATAAATAGTAATAAATTATAAAAAGGATACTTAGCTATAAAAATGATTGAGATGAACAAGTGGTAGGTTAAAAACTAGTATAATAATAGTGCAGTGTGTGATCAATAAGAAGTAGGTGTCAGAATCTCCTTTGGATAGTAGTGTGGTCCTTCTACCAATAGTTCATTATGATATTTTCCTCATGTAATAATTTAATTACCTTGAGTAGATGGGATAGCGAGTTTCTAGGAGAATGTCCATCTTGTTCTAAGAATATTATGTCTGTGTGACTGAGTTTTGAATTGTCATCTATTCCCTATTTTCACTGATTTAAATGTGAAACCCTAGGCCTCTATGCTTGTTAGATTTTTTAAGAACACAATTATAATTGGAATTAGTAAGGTAGGTTTTACATGACCTCAACACCCCATGTGATCAATGTTTCCTAGATACCAATACTTTGAAAGGGGATCAAGCTTGATGTAGTTCTCCCAATCTAAGTGTTGGTGTAAGTGAAAGTGAATGCTAGTATGAATATTGGTTCAAATGATTTGAGTTTTTAATGAGATTGGAAACCTAAGTAATATAATATCTAGGATGTTGTAGATGGGAGTATGTAGAAGTAGGCTAGAATAGGGATCAAGGACCCTGATTTGCATAACTATTCTTGAGTTTGTTCATGAGATTTGAATTTATTTTCCATCTATAGGATAAATGAATGAGAATGGTATTTATATATTGTTTTTGTTCTTGTTAAGACATGAAATGAATCTAAGCTAACCCTAAATTACTTTGGGAAGTATAAAGATATTTTTTATGGTTAAATAAGATTGAGGGTCAACACCACTCCACTTTGCCATGCACTATAGACCCAAGGGTTGTGTTATTGTCTAAGTGGATGGAATGGGTGAAAAGGGGCCCTAAGTGCCTAGGAGGTGGTTTGATGTGGATTTTAGTATATATGGTCAAGGTTTGAGTGCACACATAAGCTAGAAAAGGATCAAAATAGGCCCTTAGATAGGTCTAAGTCTAAGCTAAGGATAGGATGGTCTCAAGTGAGACTCATTGCATTTAAATGACGTTTAAAATGACTATATTTGGTCATTCCAATTAACCTACCTATAAAATGTCTATTTTATTAACCATTCTAAGAAAACAAAGGGAGGGAACAATAATGGGATGAAATTTTCCCTCATTAATTTTAGGATTGATGTTGGCTCAACCCAAGGACCGAGCAATTTAACCAAGTTTACTCTAAGAGTATAAACTACTACCACCAAAGGTTCAATTGATATGAGAACTTATATTCATTTACTTGATTTCTTATTATTTGTCTATATCATGTTGTCTACTTGATTCAATTGATAAAATAATTATAATATAATTCACTACAATTCCTATCACAACCTAAACTAGGGCAGGACATCATCTAAAAAAATTAAAAAGGAGAGAGAGGGTAGGGTAGAAAGGAGAGGCTTCCTTTTTTCTAAATGGGATTCTTAATACTAAAAAATTGAAAAGCATGTCTAACCATAGTTTTACGACTATGTGTTTGGTATATCAATTGCATAAACTTATAGCCACTCAATGGGTAAGCTTATAAGGAAAATCATGAAATCTATTAATCTATTTAATTGTTTCTAAAGATATCCCATCTTTATCTATGTATATGTTTCACATGATAAATGTAAGAAGTCAAAAATAAAGCATGAACAAATACAAAAGACTAGTAATGATGGCTATAACACAACATAACTAAGGCAATCATCTAAAAATAATCACATTAATAGTACTAACATTAATTAACCAACTAAATTAAAAGACTATAGATATTAATGAATAAAATGTAATAAAATGTGTATTCAACATTCTAAAAATGTTCTATTACAATCAATATCCCCTAGAAAAAAATTAAGGTTGAAGGCATGAGAGAAAGGCTGGTGTAAACTAGGCCAATTCTTGTAGTAATTTGATGCTTAAATGTTGAACACATGTGGATGCATAGTCAATGTGAAAACACCAAGGGAGGGAAAGTGTAATCCTATCACAATCCCAACATCACTTTGACCCAAAAATTCCCTAACTTTTCAAAGGGAAAACAACATCCCTTATATAAATAGATTTATCCATGAAGTTTACTCATTCCACTACTAGGGAAGTTATAAATATTCAATTATGATTAGGGAAATTGGTTGAGATTTTGACAAATTTTCTAGCTTGACCATGATTTATAATTAGATTCCAATTATCTTTAAAATAGACATTTTGTATTTTATGCTAATTATCTATCCTTGACCTTCTTCCATGTGCAAGTCATGTGATGAATCATTCCATACTAACTAATTTTCATTCAACTTTGGGGCTAGTTATAATTATATTTAAATATTGTTGGCAGATTGTCATTGGGATTTTCTTGGGACTGTTATTTGACCATGCACTGCAAAAACTTTTGTATTCAATTTTAGGGGTTGATTAAATGAAAGAGCCATCTTTATATTGATTTGAAGATCTATTAGATCAGTTCATTCTTTTAAATTTTTAAAATATATTGCTTCTAGGCCTTTTAGTTGATGAGGAACCAACTACACTTTAACTAAGTTTTTCATACCTCAAACATATTCCACTTGGGACTTGATGATTTTGACAACTAGATGGGATATCAATCTTAGTTTTTAGACTCTCCTAAATCCATAATGCCACATGTATCTTTATTGGAATCACATTCCTTTTCCTTTACTTGGTTGTTGGATTTGCCTATTAAGTCCCACTTTTCCACTTGGTAGCTTTCCAGCAATCTTAGGCTTTATAACATTATCTACCTATGTCATCTCTATGACCATTTGATTCTTCTCTATCATCCTAGGTTTTATTTTATTCTTGTTTAATCATATCCATATGGAATTGTCTCATCCTCCTGAGCTCTTCATGATTTTGAATAATGTTATAATCACTCATAATCTCAGGTCTCAGGGATTTAGGGCCATGGGCCTTTGCCAATGAAATTTTATTCCCAATCTTTTAGTTAATACTATAATACCCCTTAGGTTCTAAGGTTTTGAGATTCTAAGGTTCTAAGATAATTCCTTAATGCCTCTAAGTTTTTGAGCTCCTAAAATGGTGCCTAATGCCTCTGAGTTTTTGAGCCCCTGAGATGGTGCCATGTGGCACCATCTTAGGGTCCCAAGATTTAAAAATACTTAGTCATTTTTTCAAAATAAATTGACTCTAGTTCCATGCGTTGATGAGATTTGAATGCATGAAAGAATATATTGGGCCATTAGAATCTTTGAAAATGTATGAGAAAACAATAAAATTGACTAAGTAAATATTTTTGAGAAATCCCTATTTTTTCTAAATAAATTTTATATAATAAGTGGTCAAATAACATAGGAATTGAAACCAATCATTTGCATAACATAGAGATTTAAGCCTAAACATTCATAAGTTATTTATATAGTAAAATGTGATAAAATTATTTAAAATAAAGGGGTGATATACTTTATTTATAGGAAAAAATATTATGATTATTGAATATTTAGTTGTCTTAAATGAAGTTCTACAAATATTCAAGCCAATATACTATGAAGAACATAATCATGAATTATAATACTAAAATATATCTCAAAATAAATAGGATCCCTTTTTCATCTTAAAAATGGGGTGAGTTATTTGACACAATAATAGTTTTAATAACTAAAATGTCATGAGCTGATATTCCCTAGTGCGAGTAATTATATTTACTTCCTCTTTAAATTCTAACTCTATGACACCTATCATGTTGGTTTTACCTTAAAATCCTAGCTATGGAGTGACATTAGTATTTTAATTTCCATAAGTAGAGGCCTTTTGATCATTGGTACAAGATTTCATAGCTTGGTTTTGATGAACTATTGGTTTTGCAAGTTACCCCTTATTTCGATTGGGGCATCTTGTACCTAGTGGTTTGGAAAAGGGTTCTAGTAAATTTGGAGATTTTAGTTCTCTAGTGAAACAAGACCATTTTGAATTACATTAATATTTTCACCTACATTCCCTAAGAACATGTCTATAAAAAATTTCCTCTGATCCTTTGGGAGCCTTTGAATGAATTTGTTATACTCCTTACAATTCTACATATCATGACTAATGAATTAGTGAAAGAAATAGTAAATGTTAGACCATATTTATTAGGCATATAATTTAGTCCTTATTAACCACACCATTATTAGTTATTACTTTATATTAGGGTTTTTTTATAACTATGTAAAATTTCAACATGTTGAAATTGATTATGATTTTGGCTATGATACATGTTGTGGAGTGGAGGCTAGTTGAATTCAACTGCATGGACTATAGGTGAAAGGTTTTGGTTCCTAACCCTTATATTATTAATTAGGTTATTGGTGTTTATGGGACCATTTGGTTAAAAAACTAACTATTTTGTTAAAATACAAATATAATTGGACCATTTAAGGTTTGCCATTATTTCTTGTGTTTTAGGGCTTTCAACATCCATGGACACACATGCACATTTTTTTAAACAATTGACTATCACACAACACATATTATATTCATTTATTTCACAAAATGGAATAAAAATCATACTATAAAACATATAAGACACTAAAAATCATATACATTTTTGTTTTAAAACATGAAAGAGTTATAGACTCTCAAACATCTCTTCCTAAACTAATTCAACTCTTTGTTTTGCTCCTTCACCAATTTGTCTCTCCTCAAAAACTCTAAAAAAACTCAATTTATTTCCATCTTATATTAATATTAACATCTCTAGATTCCTATGGTGTCTATTAAACTTACCTAACCTCCACATAATGTACAATAGTTATGAGGTTTTTAGTTTTCAAAATCTGTACCTAATTGTCAGAATTGTAAGGTGACATTCCAGGGTAAATGACAATTATAAAAACAATAATAAATTAAATTTGGATAATAAAATTGATTTAAAATTTTAACCAAATATCATAAACTACATTTTCCATCACCCCTCAAAATTTTATCATCTAAATCTTAATACACTTACCGTAAATAAAGAATAACCTTGCCAATTGATACAAACTACAGATGGCATTTCCAAGGTGAATGGTAGTTACTAAAACTTATAAAAATTTAAATATGTTAATTAAAATGATATAAAAATTTTAAAATATTAATATTAATACTAATACATTTCCTATAAACCCAATAAATTAAGTAGCCCAATTCTTAATATATCTCTATCAAAAGTTAATGAACCATCAGGTTACATAGATGCATTTTCTGGCTGAGTGATAGTCATAAAAACTAGCATAACTTTTATACCATCTATCCAATTGATTTTAAACATGGAAAAAACATTTTATTATATATTTTGTATCACTAATACAAGTTCAAATTATTAATGTAGATATTCCACATAATCATGAACCTTTTACATACTAGATAGATGCAACTTCTGGTTGAATGACAATTACAAAAACTATCATAACTTTGATGGCATTTATCTGATTGAGTTTAAATTTGGAACAAAAATTATTTACTAAAATTCATATCACACTCCTAATTTTTTTACCTAACTTATACCACAATTATTCCTCAAGGTCATGAACCTTCTTCTTAGTGACACATGCATAGCTTAAAATAAATAGCCTCAAAGTTTATGTATTAATTTAAAATGGTATAAAATTTTGTAAAAATATTTTAGGAATCATATTCTATTAACCCATAAAATTTCATCATCTAATTCCTTCTAAAAAATTATCGAAAGTGAGGAAACCTCCTTCCAGTGTAAAAGTTGGTATGCCTCTATGGTGCCTCTAAATAATCTAAAATTTTGTGAAGAGGTTGTAAGTATAAAGTTATATGATCCCATAAAGTTTCATCATCCAATTATTTTTGCATAATTACCATAAGTAAGGAAACCTCCTGCTAGTTTAAATTTTGGCATGTTTCCATGGTAGCTCTAAATGGTTTTAAAATTGGTACAAATATTGTAAGTGTCATATGATATGAGCTCACAAAATTTCATCAACTAATTCTTATAGAATAAATTTATATAAATGAATGAATACAATAATATGTGATGTTTATTAACCAAAAGGATAGCCTAGTATATAGGAAAATAAAAAGCACCTACAAATAAGGAGGTAGGTGAAACAAACACATAACAAGAAGTAATAATAGACTTACCTATGAAATAACTAAAAGAATGTGGTTACAACAATATAACCACTCACAACAATAATTATTCTAATATCCTTCATAAATGACTGAACCTAAAATAACTCCAAGCTTATCTCATAGTTTTACAATTTTTTCTTTACATAAAGGTTTATTCATTATATCAGCTAGTTATTCAAAGGTAAGGCAGGATAATAATAAAGACATATGTCTTCATTAAAAACCAACTATCAGATTTAGTGATGGTGAACTTCAATATACTTTGTCCTAGCATGTAATACTAGATTCTTCACCTTCTTTAGAACACTTTACTTATTACATAAGATAGGTTTAGGTGCCAATGAATCAAGTTTAAGATCCTTTAATAATGATAGAATCCACATCAATTTTCTACCTACACTAACGATTGATTTATACTCTACTTAAATGGAAGACAATACTACTATATTTTAAAGCTTACCTTACCATGAAAATGCTCTTAAACCAAGATTAAATATATAACCTATTGTAGACTTCTAGAATCAATTGATCTTGCCCAATCTAAATCATTATATCCTATTAGAGTAAAGTCAATAGATTTATTATACATAATGCCATAGTCAATAGTACCTTTGACGTATCTAAGAACATTATTTGTAGCTTACCAATGTTTTTCATGTGTTTTAGCCATGAATCTCAAGAAATAACTTACAAAAAAACATAAATCTAGTATAGTGGTAAGATAAATCAAACTACCTACTAATTGGCAATACATTGTTTCATTGACCAGTAGTGAATCAGTGTTAGTTGAGAATTTTGTCTCAACTTCCATAGGTGTAGTTGTTATATTACAATAATTCAATCTAAATTTCTCTAACAAATATTTGGCATATTTTATTTGAGATACAAAATTAAAGATCCCATAATTGTAATAGTACAAAAACTACACACCTAGACAATATTGAAGCATGCCTAGATAAATCATTTCAAACATAGTACAAATGTCGGCTTTCACTTGTTTAATAAAATAATTATTTCTTATAGTGATGGAAAGATCATTAACATATAAAACTATAATTATTATGTCATCACCAATTATCTTAAGTAAATAATGCATCATTTCTTTTAAAACTAGAGTCTCTAAGATATTTGTCAATTTTAAAATACCAAGCTCAAAGAGCCTACTTAAGTCTATACAAGGACTTCACTAACCTACAAATTAGATGTTTTTGCCAAGAATCTAAAATCCCTATGGTTTTTCCATATACACTTCCTACTCAAAGTCTCCATTTATAAAATCACTTTTCACATCCATCTCAAAGACCTACCAACCAAACTGAGTAACAATATATATAACCATTCTGAATGTTACCATTTTAGTTTTAGAAGAAAAAATTTCTTCATAATCTACTCCCTCTTCTTGTGTGTACCCTTTTGCAAAAAGATAAGATTTATATTTGTCTAAATATCCATCTAATTTGCATTTTACTTTATAAAATAATTTTCAACCAATGGATTTATTACTTTAGGGTAGCTCAGACAAAACCCAAGTACCATTCTTGATAGGTGCATCATACTCCACTTTCATGGTAGATTCCCATTCTAACTTCCCTTTAACACATGTATAAGTATTAGGCTAAAAAAATTGTGAACCATTGGTATTGAGAGTAAAATTTAATTGCTCAAAATTTTGTTCCACATGTTTCCCTTACCTGTTTTATCCACATTCTAAACAAACTAGAAGATTCACTTGTCAAATATCTTGCATTGTTATGTAGTATCATGTTAGTCATTTGTGTTGACTTGTGGAATCACTTATTGTGCCACTAGGACCTGCCATACAACTAGACTATTTTGGTGTTTGCCTTTTTAAGTCTACTCCATTTTAGTACTAGAACTTGATTCACATTCATCATTAGGAATCCAAAGATTACTAGTATCTATAGGTTTACCATCTTTTGAGAAATAAGAAATTTTCTCATCTATTTTGATATTTCTATGCACAATTACTTGATTTGAAGAGATATATAGTAATTTATATGCTTTGTAATTCTCATTATATCTAACAAACATGTAATTTTTTCACTTTAGGGATTAATGCAAAAGTAGTACAACTAAAAATATAGAAATCACTTACATCAGGTTTTCTTCCTAACCATGCTTCTTCTAGAATAATATCCTACACAACTTTACAAGGACTCATGTTCAAGATGAACATTGTAGTGTTGATAGCTTCTAATAAGTACTAAAAGGGTACATTTATGCTTTGTATCATACACCATGCCATCTCCATAATAGTCATATTCCTCCTTTCCACTACTCCGTTCTATTGTGGAGTGTAATGAGTAGTATAATTTTTGTGTATACCTTCCTTTATGCAATATACATTAAACTAATTGGAGATAAATTATCCACCATTGTCTAACTAAAAGGTCTTGACCTTTGTACTTGTATTATTCTCAACCAATGTTTTCCATGCCACAAAATTAGAAAAACACTTAGATTTATTCTTAATAAAGTACACCCATATTTTGTGAGAAAAACATCAACTATCAACCAGAAATAAAGTGAACTAGATATAGTGTTAGTTTTCATAAGACCATGGAGATCTGCATGTACCAAACCTAACACACATTTTTTCCTCTATGCTTTACTAGGAGGAAATGGTTTCCTGACCTATTTACCAAACTAAAAACCTTCACAAACATGTTGATTTTCCTAAATAGATAGGAGTCCATGCACCATTTTATTTTTACTTAAAATGTTTAAATATTGATAACTCAAATGGTCATAGCTCTCATTCTAAAGAGTGTTAAACTACTCAATTATTTATAAATAATTTTTTCTTATTGATTTAAGATCTACAATTTTATACAAACCCCTTTCCCTTATACCAACAATAACAAGCTTATCATTGAGTGTAGTAACATTACATTTATTTCCATCAAACTTAACTACCAATTGTTTATTTTTGGTAATTTCATTGATAGATAAAATGTTTTTATTAATATTTGTTACATATCTAACATTAGTAAATGTATATCTGTACTCATTGTATAAAATTATTTGTAAATCCCCATAACCCTTAATGTCATGCATCCATCCATCACCCAAGGAAAAAAATTCATTACTACTATTATCCTCAATAAAATTTACATACCAATTATGGTGACACATTTTTTGTCATGAAGCTCAAGTCAAAATACCAACTTTGTGACTCACTTGATTAGCTTTGTGTTGTTGCAAAAGCAAATTTAGTAGATGACTCTTCTTCTACATTATTAGCTTGTCTATATTTATTGTTTAAGTTAGCCATATCATCTTTTATCTTTCTATAATATTTATTAAAATGACCTAGTTTCTTGAAATAAAAGCATTTCCACTTAGTTTTCTTTGAATCATTTACATTGTTATCTGAAGAATCTCTATTTTTTTATCATTGAACCTTGCCTTTTGTCTTTACTACAAAATCACTTTCTACAGATGTAGAGGTTGAAGCTATGGACTATTCCTATCATCATTCCTTCTATACAAGAATAGTGGATAAGTATTCAAAGTCCAATGTTTGAGTTTCATGAATCATGTGTAATGATTATATAAAATAATCATAAGAAGATGGTAAAATATACATAACTAGAGAAATGAGATCTTACTCATCTACAAGTTTTCCCAATGCCTTTAATTGATCACAAATATCCTTCAACTGCTACAAATATTTATAAATAGAACTTCCTTATTGAATTTTATTAGAAAATAAAAGTTTTTTCATGTACAAAATTATACTAGCTTCAAGTGCCTAATATTTTTTCTTAAGGTGTTTCCACAAATCTAGGGCTTAAAAACATTTCTAACTTCTAGAATTAAATTGTCTACCATAAATAGTTTTAATAACATGAAGGCCTCATGATGACATTTATCATAGTCATCTAGGTGATCAACTGGTCTAGACTCTTTACCAAGAACAATATATTCAATATTCCTATACTCACTTATCGTAAGTATCCTATGACTCCACAAGCTAAAGTTTTTGCCATCTAGTTTTTTAGAATTTGGCAATATGTGTTGCAAATTAACTATTTTTACCTAGTTTTTTTAGAAAAATAATTAAATCAAAAAATATATAATGAATTTTACAAATATTCTTTTTTTACACTCAAACTAACCTAAAATTGGACAAAGCTACCAATTTTCAGCAAAAACCACTTTATAGTTTTTGAGATTTTAAAGTTTCTATCTTTTAAAAAATTGTTATAAAAAGACAAAAAAGACTAAATATTAAGTTTTACAAATCCATTTTTTAAAATTATTTTTTGTTAAAAAGAGGAAAGAAATTTTTAAATATTAAAAAAAATATATTCTAATTTACGGTTTGCTCCCAATGGAATTAACCGTGATTTTTCAAGAAAATGTTAGGCAAAAAAATAAGTTTTATAAAATTTTAAAAAGAAAATTGATTTTTCCCTCTATTTGATTTATATCAAATCTACTTTAATTCTGATTGATTTTTTAAATAATTAGGATAAAAATAACATAATAAATTTAAATAAATGAATGAGCACTTGTGTATGCATTTGAAAATGGTGATTTTCTTCAATGTGGCATCATGTTTAGCCTTGTTTCTATTGATTTATGCGTAGAATTTGACTAAATGTATATGGAAATGGTGCTTATTGTTTTGGGAAGCCTTATTTTATATTAATGGTCACTTTGGTGATCTCTAATTGTTTAAAAATTTATACTTATATGCCTAAATAACCATAAAATTATACTTATATGCCTCTTTCAAGCTTTACCTCCTTGCTCAAGTATATGTCACCTTGTTTTTTGATGTTTACAATAGAAATATGTATCTCTTATTTTAAAATAGTAAATAAAATGCCTACCTTACTTAGAGGCTCTTCCACCTCTCTTTTCTAACACCTCCTTCTTGGAGTTCCTCCCTTTTAAAATGAAACACCAATCTATCAAATGGAATGCTTCTATTTGATTTAAATCACCTCTCCAACAATAAAAATGCCTCTCCAATAGAAAAAACACCTTGTTATTTATGGATTTAATACCACACCTTGTCACATCCTTTCTATATGAGGTAATCTCCACTAGGTTCTCCTCCTTGATGAGATCTCTTCTCTTCTAGGGTTAATATTAAGAGGCCCTACTAGAAAACCTATTGGAAATATTTGGCAAAGCTAGGTAAATTTGATTTGTATTTGTTGAAAATATTTTATGGGTGATGGTGAATCTATGATGATTCTAAAGGATAAAAACAAGAAATTGATTATTTTTTGTATAACCATTTAGCTACATCAAAATATAGATGCTAAATAAAACCACTGAAATCCACACTGAATGATCTCACTGAATGGATGAATTGAAAAATGTGATGAATAACTACATTGAATAGCTATGCCAAATGATTGTGTCAAATAGTTATGTCAGATGGTTATGTTAGGTGGATATGTTGCAGGACTAAGCCAAATATCTTATAGTGTATGATGTGCATTGGATGTCAAGCATCATATGGTTGTGTCAAGTGGTGCTCTAAGTGGGCAGTGTTGAATGGTGATGTCAAGTCATAATATCGAGTGACAAATATGACTGGTTTGTTATCCAATTTTGAAATCACCCCCTTGTATTATAAATACTAGTCTTCTACCCTCATTTTTAACATTTTTTAGACTAGATTTCTCATCCCCATTTTCCCCCACCCACAATAATTCCCTAACCATGGAAATAAAATACAATTTGAAGAACCTATTATACCTAGACATTTTACAGATTATACAGTAGCCAGATGTGTATAATGATTAGATTTTGAAATAGAACTTTGGTAGCCTATTTTACATGCCCCATTATGAAATAGACATTTGGTTACTCAAATTACTAATGTCTTCCTATGACACTAGAAAGAAGAGCCTCACCATGAACCTAGATTTTAGAATGATATGCTTTGGTACCTCACTAAAAGAGATTCATAATCTGATAGGTCTTTTATTTCACAATGCAAACCCTATGAATTCAAAATAAATGTTTACATATCATGAAAAGAATTATATGGAGTTAGCTTTCATCTTACAGATCAGTTGAACCAATATGTAATTATAAATTTTTATATATTCAAAATTTAACTTTTGATATGTAAATTCCTTATTTTTCTCTTTCATTTCAAATAGTCAAAAGAAGGGCCTCTACGTGGAAGATGTTGGTGACACTTTTTTAAATCAATGGTTTAATTTTTATTCATGAAAATAATATTGTAGGTAATACCATTAGATATTCCCTATTGAGCATTGGTTTATATTATTTGTACTCTTTCTAATTTGAGATATGATTGGTGCACTTTTATTTCCTCTAGGATAAGGCTTGAATTAAATTATGTTTGTACTAATTCTAGTTCCACTTTTTATTATTCAAAAATTATTCTAGTATTTTACTATGAGGCCTTTTATGACCTCTAAAAAACATTGATTCCAAATATGCTTCATCCAAAGATGAGCACAAATGCTTTATCTATGGATGAACAGGAGGTTAGTATATTTGTTTATTTTTTGAACTAAGGTTTAATATTTTTTCATTTGTTAAAATGTTACCAAGTTAAGGATTAATATATATTTTTAAAAAAAATGTTATAGGTAATATTTCATGCCTCACAAAAATAATCTACCTTAAAAGGATAACATGGAGTTGAAGGATCCTATATATTTTGACTGCACAAAATCATCCTTGCAATCATTTTGGATTTTAAAATGTGCAAGAGTTTCTTTGTCATTATATCCACAAGTAGGTTTACTATTTAAAATTTTCAAATGATATTTTAACTTTCAAGTGCATTATTTTAGTTTTTTCTCATTATTTTATTTGACTCAGTATCAGTTGAGGTTGTCATGGAATAACCACCACCGTAACAAACCCCAACATTTAATGTGCCTTTTGGACCCTCTGTGCAAGGTATTTTACATTGCATACTTTAGTTTTTTGGTTTTTTATTATAGTTTTTTATGAATAAAAGTTTGCATAATGTACTAGATCAAACCACCCCCATCACTCATAATATAGTGCATAGATTAGAGGAGATATTGTCTCCAAATATAAGTATTAAACCTTTAATTTCAAATTATCATGTAGTTTTGTTTTTAAAATATACCATTTTTCTAAAATAATTTACATTTTGTAGGGCATCCTCAATCTCTAAGTAACAATATGCCACTACCTCCATCCCCAAACTCAATTCACTCAAGGGTTAAGTCTCTTCCATTACCATAAGAACCAGTAGTTAGTAGAGGAACACTGCAATTATCATGTTTTGAATAACTAATTTCTATATCAAAGATATATCGAGTGGGCAGGGATTGACTTGTTTAAACAAAATTTATTTTGATGAGGAATATCTAGTGATTGAAAGTGTTGAAATTTCTAGAGTTGATTTCAATCGACATGATTTTATCCAGGGAGCAGATATTCATTTGACTGCTCAAGAGGAACCTTATACCTCTTCACCCCACACCCCACTAGAGAATGTTGTCTTGTCTAATGATGTTATTAAATCTTTTCTACTAAACAATTTGTTTTTAGAAATTATTACTTAAAATATTAAGGAGGGATTTCTATATGAATTTAAAAATGTATATGTTTGGGAGTTTTGATCAAAATCATTGATTAAAGAAATAAATGCTCGTTATCACAACCACTCCTAGTGATAAAATTTATTTTCATTGGTACAACATGAACCCACAAATATTTATGCTTTGTTCACCCAAGATAAATCTAGGTCAGTTACTATTTATAATAGTTATAATGATAATGTGTTGACTATTATGATTAACTTGTAGGAGAATTTGAATGCAGAAGCCCAGGGATATTTTAATAAATGGATGAAAGACATCAACCTTGTGATTGTGAATGCCAAGAAGGAAAAATATTTGGTAATGTATCTTCATTTTAATCAAATTTCATGTCATACTTATTTTTGTTCAAATCTAATTAGATTTCATTTTAAATTTTAGGCAAAATATCAAAAATTGAAAAAAGATGAGGTCCTCAATATGTATCTAAAAATTGCACAAAAATTTTTATATTCTACCATTCAATTCAAGTAAAATCTCACTATATTGAATAAATAGAAAAACACACTCCAAAAAATAATTAAGGAGCAAGGATGGGATCTAGATGCCTTATTTAAGTAGAAGACAAATGTCAATCTAAGCCTACTTTCTATAGGAGATGTTGCAAAAAAAGAAAGGAAAAATCTTATTCATATTAAATTTGTGGTTGAGTATCTTGTAAGGGTAGAGATATTAAAGGATTGCCTAGAGGACACTGTGATTGATAAAGTAACTGAGAAGTGAAACCCTAAAAAATGTTTTAAACTCTATAATATTTGTAAACAATGTTTTAAACTCTATAATATTTGTAAACAATGTTTTGTTTTAAAAAAACTATTTTCAATGACAATTTGAAGTTTGTATTTTCAATTATAAATTTATTAAGTTTTAATTAGTGGATGAGCCACGTGGATTGAAATTATTTTTTTTATGGATTTGGTGTTAGGCTTGAGCATGAATTTAAATTAAAATTTTATGATGTTGTAAAGTCACTATTATTAAATATGAGTTTATTTAGTTGATGTAGTTAAAATAAAATATTGATACAATATTTTGTTTTAACACCATCATATTTGACATCAAATTTATATTTTTAAGCTAAAAGTTAAAACTCTTAATATGGTGTTACAATATCAAATTACAGTTATTTCAAATGACAATACAATTAAAAAGCAATTAAATAAAATGGAAAGTTACATGATGAATAGATAAAATATTTAAAATGATAATACTATCCAAAATTATAATGTATTTAGTATTTGGAACATTTTACAATATAAAAAATTATATGAATTTGGAATTTAGAATATGATAATTGTAATAAATATACAACTAATAGTATGGTAGTTGAAACAATCCAACACAAACCTAATCATCGCTAGTGACATTTGCATATGCCATGTTAGTGTCATATTTAGTGTCGTTATTTACATCCTCTCTATTTGTCATTATATTTTTGATGCCTCTTCTTTTAGTTAGATAATTCCCTATTGCCAGTGCTCTTTCATAAGAAAACATGTCCACAGCATAACATGAAACATATAATCTCAAACAAGTTTCTAAATTTTTATCCTATTTATTTCAAAGTTTTGAATTGATGAATGATAATTAATTCAATACTCTTTCATCTTCCACAAAACCCATAATTATTATTTTAAAAATATCATATAATCAGAAATATTCACTTAGACTTTCCTACAGTATACTACTAGGATAAAGGTTTTTTCATAGCCTTATTTCCCCATTTTCTATTGGTTCACTTATGAGGTGATATTTTTAAAACATTATAATTCCAAAATAAGTTGATTGAGATGTCATTAAATCCTTTCCCAAAATACCTTTTATTTATACTTTATTCACCTCTATATATTTACCAAAATGCTTTACAAGATAGCCCATATATTTGTGAAATAAATTGCTAATCAGCTTTTGATTTTTATTACTCTTCTAAAAAATGGGATTCAAAACTTCCATGACCTCCAAAAAATCATTTCTTTAAAAATTATATCTGATATCCATAGTGTTAGTGTAGTGTTTTTTCCCACTGGGTTTTGTCTACACAGTCGTATGGTCATTCTAAGCTTCCTTAGGTTAGTTATAAAGGGTCTATAAGATAATTATCTTTTATTATAATTATTTAATTAATAAAATTAGAGGCTTCCTTATGTTTCCCTAATTTTCTCTATGTGTACCCCACTTTTCCTTTTTGGGAGGTTAATGAAGAATTCAATTGCATCATTTTGGATTTCATAACTTATTGCAAATATCATGTGTTTTCTAGAGATTTCATGCCACTACACAAGATTCAACTTGATTGCATGAAAAAAATTTAGAGATATTGTAAAATTCTTTCCTAGTATCAAATTTATCCTTACAGTCTCATGCATTAGACTCCCTGGTAAGATACTCCATGCATTTACCTTGCTAGTTCTTCCTTTATCTTGGCTGCCATTTTTGACCTTGGAGTTATTTTCTTGATCTACCTTAAAACTCATGTCAAAATGCCTTTGATGAAAAATCCATTTTCATATATTTTTTGGGTTTTTTAAGATCTAAAATGGGTTATTCTTAGTTTTTAGAGAAATTTCATAGATTTTCCTCAAAATACATTTCTTCCATCTAGTCAGACATCTATACGGATGAATTAATATAGCATGCAAACCCTAATTTACTCTCTTTAGACCAAATTAGGTTCTTTAAATCCTTAAACTTCTCAAAATCTAATTACTTGGAAGTAATCAAGTTCTTGGAGGCCAATTACTTGATTTCAGACCAAATCGGGCTTTCAGAGTGCTTCAACTTCTCCAATGTAATTACTTATAAATAATTAGGTTTCTCAAGGGCAACAACTTATAAGTAATTAGGTTTCTCCAATCCAATGACTTTCTCACAATACCCATTCAAGTTTTCCAAGGGTAACTACTTATTACTCATTTACTTTTTAAGTAATACAATCGTAAGAGTTTGAAGTAGTGTAGATCTAAGAACCTAATTTATATTGAGCAAGACTCATTCAGGTTTGTGGAGGTTGACTAATTATTACTCATTACTTATTTTATAGGTAATAATTCATGTTATTCAAATAAATTGATTTACATTGAGCAAGACCCATTCAAGTTTTTGGAGGTTGACTACTTATTACTCATTACTTACTTTATAAGTAATAAGTCATGATGTTTGAAGAACCTGATTTACACTGAGAAAGACCCATTTAGGTTTGTGGAGGTATAATACTTATTAATCATTACTTGATTTATAAGTAATAAGTCAAGTAGATGGAAGAACCCAAATTACACTAAGATACCTATTCAATTTTTTAAAGAGCTTTTATTCATTACTTTTTATAAGTAATGTAGCTACAAGAACCTAAAGTCAAGCAACGCATGACATTTAAAGAGGCATAAAATTTTAGGTGAAAGGTAATGAATAAATAGAGTAAATTTCAAGTTTGGGAATAAAAATTATAATTTTGGAAAATTTCCATGAATATGTGGGAGTAAGAACTAGTAAGTGCTATAACTTTCAATCTTTAGCTCTTTTTTGGGTGTCATTTTTTCTAAAAGTGCATATTTTCTCAATATTTACACATTGGTGACATTATTTCATGATTTTGTAACATCCATTTTTTATATGGTGTAATAGCTTAAAAATCTCATCAAACCTTTTTACCTTTATTATTGGATGCATTATCAGTAGTGCTTGATGTCCCTCTCATACTTTCTCACACTAATTTCTCATAGATGCATTCTTGATTGTGCCCAATGTCCAAGACTAAGTGTGTGTGCATTATAACTTTAGGGGGTATTCTTGATAGTTCATGGGTTACTTGTACTTTGTGCATTCTATTTTTTTCTTTCATTTCAATTTTTCAATTTGTCTCATTCTAATCTATATTAATGGATCTAAACATCAAATCACTCACACCATTTAACTATCTAGAATGGAAGTCTAAAATACAACTCACTTTGAGAGGTAAAAGACTCTATCAAATTACTATGGGTGAGGAAATTGAGCCATCTACAAATAAAAAAAAGGTTAAGTGTTACAATAGATATGATGAGGCCTATGGGATGTCCCTCTCATACTTTCTCACACTAATTGTTCATAGATGCATTCTTGATTGTGCCCAATGTCGAAGACTAAGTGTGTGTGTGTATTATAACTTTAGGGGGTATTCTTGATAGTTTAGGGGGGTACTTGTACTTTGTGAATTCTATTTTTTTATTTCATTACAATTTTGCAATTTTTCTCATTCTAATCTATGTTAATGGATCTAAATATCAAATCACTCACACCATTTAACTATCTAGAATGGAAGTCTAAAATACAACTCACTTTGAGAGGTAAAAGACTCTATCAAATTACTATGGGTGAGGAAACTGAGCCATCTACAAATGTAGAAAAGGTTAAGTGTTACAATAGATATGATGACGCCTATGGGTTTCTATGCTTGTCAATGTTTCCCTACCTTCTATTTCATGTTGAATATACAAAAAATCCAAACGAAGTCTGGATAATCTTGGACAAGCTTTATGGAGTGCAAGACATCATGAGGGGTAATGATCTAGAATGAGCTTATCACATTGAGCCCAGGTGACTATGACACCCTATAAAAATTATTTATAAAGTTCAAATTAGTAAGACTATAATTGAAGCAATGTGGCATTGAGAAAATAGATGACCAATTGATTTTATCCATTCTTATAAAACTAGGTCACGACTATTTAGTTTTTGTCTCTACATTGCTACCAAACATGCACTTGGATCCACTTAGAGAATGCCATCATTTGATGACTTTTTTGTTGATCTGAATTGGGAATAAGATAAATTGGTTTAAATGGGTGCACTAAAGTCTTCAAAATCACATGCCTTAATTGTCAATCAGGATAAGAAGAAGCTTTCAACCAGTGTCAAACAAGAGAATAAATAGTCTAAACCAGATCATGAGCATAAGAAGAATCAAAAATAAAATGCCAAGCCTAAGGCATCATCAAATGAGTCATCCTCAAGTGGGAAACCTAAGAAGGAGAAACTCAAATGTAACTTTTGTAAAAAACTTGGGCATGATGAATCTTAGTGCATGAAAAATAAGATTGGCACCTTGACTAAGATGCTTGAGAATAACAACATCAGTGTTCCTAAATCTTCATCTCAGAACACATCAGCACAAGATTATGCAAATAGTAAAGATAGTAAAAAGGGTAAAAACAAGGGAAAAGCACTAGTTGCAGTTGATTCTCAATCTTTGACTTGGGTTATTGACTCAAGTGCTTCCTATGACATGGCCTCCTTAGAGGATATATTTTCAAAAATAGAGCCATGTTTTGTGCCTTCAATTCTCATAGGTGATGACACTTTTGCAAAAGTCAACAGTAAAGGATTGGTGGAAGTAAGTGATGGGACCTTTAATGATTTTTTGTGTGTTCCTTCACTATCCACCAATCTTCTATCAGTATATCAAATCACTCACATAGGTGTAGGGAAGTGAGTTGAGTTCACACCTGATTCAGTGGTCATCAAAGAGATGCATAGTGACATCATATTTCCTTATGGGAAGGCCAATCATCACTCTAGGCTATATACCTTCTCACATTTTTCCCTAGATTAGCCCTCTACTATACTACTTACTCATACAAATGGACTAAGCAAACTATGGCATGAATGGTTTGACCATTTAAACTACCATTACTTGGATCAACTCAATCATCAAGACATGGTTTTATGATTTCCTAAAGTCAAATTCTTGGATGGCCTATGTAATGGCTACATTCTTGGTAAGCATCCAAAAAAGAAATATGATACAGGTAAAGCAAGGAGAGCTGAGCAGAAGCTAGAAATAGTCCACAGTGACTTTGCAAGTCCATTTCCAAAAACTTCATTTAATAAGACAAGATACATTCTCACATTAATCTATGACTTTTCAAGTTACACTTGGGTATTTTTTTCTCAAAAATAAGTTTGAGGTCTTTGATCACATTAAGGACTTCAAATAACTTGTGGAGAAGTAGTCAAAATGTTCCATCAAAATATTAAGGACTAAAAATGGTGGAGAGTATGTCAACAATAGCTTTGATTAGTTTTACACATCAGAGTGAATTTAGATGCAACACATAGTTATATAAAATCCTCAGTATAATGGTGTGGTAAAACACAAGAATCATACCTTAAAGGAAATGGCCAACTACATGGTTCAATCAAAGTCTCTTGCTCCTCAGTATTGGGCCGAAGTAATCAATTATGTGTGCTACATTCATAATTGAGTTCCACACAAAGAATTGAAGGAAATAAATCCTTTTGAAGCTTGGGATGGTCAAAAGCTCACAGTAGATCACTTTTGATTGTTTGGATCACCAACAATGGCCCAGATTCCCAAGAAGAAATGTAAGGCAATGGACCCTCAAAGTCAATCTTGCATCTTTACAGGGTATGCAGAGGGTGTTAAGTGATATAAGATTCTCCATACTAAAACTCATGAGTTTTACATTGAAATGAGTGTCAAGTTTCATGAGGGCCCACTTGAACATAATCGTGGCACTCCAGACTCTTCAAAAGTTTCACTGGACATTGATTCCACTTCAGAAGGTGACATAGATCCACCTCAAAATCCTCCTAATGATGAGGATGACTCTTATTCTTCTTCAAGTTAAAGTGATGAGATTAGTGATGAGGATTCTCATCTTTTGTCTCACACTCACACTATAGATGATGAGGACTCACCTCTTTATTCTCCAATCTCATACAATTTTAGTTTGATTTGGGCTAGACAAACACTTCAAATTGCTAGAGTATGGGTTGGAAATCCAAGGATATAAGAAAGACACAATCATAGTTTTAGGGGATTTCACATGCCTACTTGGCCATTATATTATATTTTTAAACCTTTCATGAGGCATCTAGCATTCCAAAATGGGATTTCGCTATGCAGGAAGAGTAGTTGCCAACAATCATCTACTATGATAACCAAAGCATTATCTAGATTTATAAGAATTTAGTTCTCTATCAAAGGACTAAGCACATAGAGATTCACATGTATTTCATTAGGGAGATTATTAATGATAAATTCATTTATATTTGATAATATCCAACATTAGAGCATATTTTAGATATTTTGACCAAACCTTTCATAGAGAGTAAATTTGTTCATCTGTGAGCTCTCATTGGGGTTAGGGCTGCTCCACCTTCTTATTCCTCCTATAGAGGTTCATCACTATGTACTTGGGTACCTCATCAAGATTTAAATGTTAGGACCCAATTCTCATCTCACCTAAGCTATGCTTAAGGAGGGGTGTTAGTGTAGTGATTTTTCCCACTGGGTTTTGCCGACACAGTCATATGGCCATTCTAAGCTTCCTTGGGTTAGTTATAAAGGGTCCATAAGATAATTATCTTTTATTGTAATTATTTAATTATGAAAATTAGAGTCTTCCTTATGTTTCCCTGATTTTCTATATATGTACCCCACTTTTCTTTTTTAGAAGGTTAATGAAGAATTCAATCGCATCATTTTGGATTTCATAGCTTATTGAAAATATCATGTGTTTTCTAGAGATTTCACACTGCCACACAGGATTCAACTTGATAGCATGAAAACTATTCATATATCTTGACAAACACTTATACATAGATAAGTTTTATGAAATTATACTTAGGTTTATTTGGGTTTTAGATATAACAGTGTCATATAGAATACATTTTATAGGCAATTCTTTAGATTTAACTCCCACAAGATCAGGTTTTCTATAGAAAGTATACATTGGTATCTCCTTGCTATTAACAATGACACAAATATGATCATTAATATTCAATTTTAAATAGATCTTAGGGTTATTTAAATCTGTCAAACATTACTAATTTCTAAAAATAGGGCCTTAAAATTTTTCATTCAAACTGTATAGTATATCTAGAGATTAACATCCTCATTTTCTTAACTGTATGAAATCAATAATATAAATAGATCTCTCCTAAGAATGTTTCATTAAACAATTCATTTCCTTCAACATTGAGAGAATTCCACATAATGTCAGTAGTGTTTCCAAATCTATTAAATGGTACAACAAATATTTTGCCTTGTCAATTTCTCTACAATATTTATAAATAAAACCTACTAATTATGGATATTCTTAAAAAATTTAGCATGCAAGTTCATACATATAAATCCATCTTATATCGACATATTTCAATAGTTTCTTACCATCAATCACTCCCATTGCAAATTTTTGGAAATTTAAAAATCTTTTTGAACTGCTTGACATATAAGCATGTAGGTCATGAATGAGATCCTTCACTTTTGCCACATTAACGAATTTGTTAACTATTTTATATGTAAGATTCATCTTATGAGCCATGTGATTAATTGGAATCATATATGGGGCAACTATTTTTTACATCTGAACACACAAACCATTTTTATACCCCTGTATAACTGATGCACCATTAGCCCCAACACACACTATCTTTTTAGCTATTGCACAATCATCCATCCCAGCTTCATCTTTAAAATTAGATATAACCAATATGTAAAGATTTTCTACATTACAATTTTCTACCATTTCATGAACTACTAGTAGATGAGGTTGCCTTGAATAGCTCTCAAAAATATAAACATGCATGCAAACCCAAGATGTGTTATCAATTATTGTGACCTCATCAATGGATAGTGAGATGAATAATGAATATTGAAATTTTTGTTTCAAGTCTTCCTTCTCAACCATTACTAGACATTTTTCCATTTCTCAAGCACTATTATTTGACTAATGTGATTGTGGAATATCCAAAAATCTATTATGCTGAAATAAAATTTTATAATCTAAAAAATCAAAAATAGGTCTACCTTTTTTAGACTTCGGTATATAGTAGAGAACTATATATATATGGCCTTTAGATGGGACTACATAACTTTTCAAAAATTTACTTCAATTTTTCCCCCTTTCTCAATAAGATATTTTTGACATTTCTTATCATTTTCATATATGCATGCATTCTTTTGCATTGTTCCACCTCTATGTTCTTGTTATCATTCCATCTAGTGCTTCACTATCATGCATACTTTTCCATAATGTTTCTTAATCGTATCCAATTTTAGTTTCATTCTATGTTCCTTTCCTAGTTTCTAGCTACATATTATACATCTACATTCTATTAGAGTATCATCAGTATTTTTAGGCACTATAGGTACTATCAAGGGAAATTTTATTGCCCATTCCACCTTAAAGGATCTTCCAATTGTACATATATTTCTCTTCCTTCATGAATATTTTTGAGTGAAGGTTTTAGCTAAACTTTATATTTCATGAAAACCAACAATATCTTCTACCACTTGAGTGTCATGATCATTATCATCAAAAACCATAGGAGCATCTTTGAGTGGTGGAATGTCATCATTAAAAAAAAAATTAAGGGGTGACATGTTATTATAGTTGACTCTTTATGGTGAGACAGTGGGGATTTATGCATATAAAATTGTTTTAATATTATTGAATAGTTAAATTCAAATTTATGATAAACTAAAAAAACAATAAATATATGTATTTTGAGTGCATTGTGATTAAGTGGGCTTTTTGGTTGGCTCTTTAAATAAGATAATATGTTCCATTTTTTTGATAATTGGCCTATCTTTTTACCATTCCCACCAAATGCCATGATGTTCAACCATCCAATTCTATCATCTGGCCACAGAATATATGCTACATATTGGTTATGTCATGTGGTGCTAGCATCATTCTACTTTTTGGCTCTATCATTCAGCACTTTTTACAGCACTGTCATTTGGTATTTCCATTTGACACTTTCATTTGATACACCCATTTGGCACTATCATAAGATATTATCATTCAACACTATCATTCAATTCCTTAGATCAGCACTATTATTTTTTGATATTTCCATCTGGTTCCTTTATTTATTTGTTACCATTTGGTGTTGTGGTCCTCTAGTTCTAGTTTTGCTTGTTTACTTGTTTGATATTGGGGGCAGTTGCACTATATATATGGTGAATTGAAGTGTAATCTAAGACATTATTATAAATATTTGGTGAGATGACCTCCAAAATAATTTATAGTCCTAAATTTTTTCCAATTTAAACCCATTTTCAAACCCTACAAAATACCAAAAACAAAATTCAAAAATTGGAATATTCATGAATTAATGAATATTCATTGCTAAAATTTACCATGTTATTTGCTCACTCCCTCACATGTTTCTCTCTCAGATCCCTTAACCATGAGCTCTAAAACCATATAGAATAAATTTATACATAGGAATGAAGATAAGAATACATGATGTTTATTAATCAAAAGGATAGCCTAATATATAGGCAAATAACAAGCACTTAAAAATAAGGAGGTAGGTGTAACAAACACATAATGGGAAGTAATAATAGACTTACCTATGAAACAGCTAAAATAATGTGGTTAAAATAATATAACCACTTAAAATAATAATTATTCTAATAATTCTTACCAAATTTGAAGAACCATTTTCAATAAGTATCTATTACTAAATAGTTCGTGAAGACTGATAGAAATAGTTAAAAGATATTTTGATTTTCTGCATCAAAGGAATAATTTTGCAACAACATTAAAAGAAGTAAACAAGCTCATACAAATAATTCCACTACTCATAAATCAAGAAAACACACCACACTCTATTTTTTATTGATGTAAGATCACATGAACCCTTGGATGCTTCTACATCAGACACCCAAGGTTTATAAAATATGAGCTCCTACTTACATGTGTAATAAATCTAATCTTTTTTCCATGAGTAAAAGTGACCATGGCATCCCCTTATAACATATCAAGAAAATAAATTGTTTTTTATTCTTTTTACTGTGCCATTTCCAACTCCTACATGTTGGTTTTTCTGATCTTCTCTTCACATGTTTACTCTCTCTCTCTCCTCCTTATGGATTTGACTCACTAAAATTTATCTCCTTTGTGGGATTGACACACCATATACCATTATCCTCCACCAAAGTCATAAACATCTCTCAATCAACTCATATGTGGGCTAAACCCCACTCTCATCTATGCACCAACACCAAAATACTATTTCATACAACACACATTCCCTTGTGAGCTCAAACCCACTATTATCCATTCACCTCTGCATAAATCCTTCTTATATTTGTTCACACTTTGTCCAAGTAGTTTTTGGATCATTCAAAACATCAAAAACCACCATTTTTAATTTCCCTTTCATGGCATTAACCTCATCTATCACTCCCAATCTCAACATAATTAAATCAATATACACTAGGGCATCCAAATAATATCCATAAAATTAATAATCCCTTCAATGATAGTATTTACATTCACATCCTTCACTATCTATATTTATATGGGAATAAATATCTCATCTCATCTACAACATCAACTTATAAACTACATGGTTGAGTTTCCATACACATTAATAACTCATCCTTCCAATTGGTGAGCTCAATAAACACAATCTCTATACTTGTAACACCAAGTTCCTCCACACATACTATGGTTGATCTTGTGAACAATTATTACATAAAGGGGAGGTTAGTCTAGTGTTATTCTAATAAAATAATTCAAAATAACACACTAATATCCTAATACCTCTAGCCTAGACACTAGGGAGAGCATAACAAACATACAAAATAAATCACAACTAGAACACAAAATAAATCACTCTTTTACCTTCTTTAGAGCTCCAAATGGTTTTTTTAAGGGGATTTCTCAATTTTTGCATCAAAAAGTCTTTGAAAATGAAGCTTTCTTTGCTCTTTCTCTCCTTGGCACCTTGGCTTGGTTGCTTGGCTTATGATTTCAGTATGGTAACATTACTTGTAAAGCCTATCTCTCTCCAAATTAGCATTATAAATTTGGTTTATGAGAGTTTCTAAATATATTTAGTCATAATAACTTTACACCAAAAAATATTATAATTCAATAGGTATGACCTTATTTTTATATACTCAATAGTTAAATCTCACCCAAGATGAGTTAAGGTTGAGTTTAAATATAGAATGGGTTCAAACTAACCCTAGGTGAGTTGAGAGTAACTCTAGTTGAGTTAAAATTTATCACGTAATTATTATTTCCAATTACTAAGCATGGCTCTCAAATTAGATATTTTGGGATATTTTGGAAGAGATTGACAACTCATAAAGGCAATGATGAAAAGACTTGATATTTTGATTTTTGAAATTGTGAATGGATAATTCGACTAAGCATTTAATCTTATTTATTTAGTTACTTCAATTTGATTATCATTTTATCTCTTTGTAAGATTTGATCAAGTGCCCTAATTAATGAGTCCATAGGCCAAATTGATATGTGTTATGTCGTAAGGTGATTAAAGATGAATCTATGAGAAAATATTATTAAATATGGGATAGTATCCCAAATAGGGATGCCTTGATTATTCATAGGCTTAATTTGCACATTCAATTATTCTTAGGCTTAATTTAGTGGTTGGTATGAATCAATCTAAAGTCTGGTTAGAAGCCAGTTGTGACCAAAATTAGATGTCTATAGTTTTCCCCTATTTGGGAAGGCATTGTAATCTATAGTCACAATAACATCTTCTCAAATAATGAAAAGGTTTTGTATGCCTAATACTCCAACAAGTGATGGATAAGATTTGGATGCCCCCTTAATGAAGCATTCAATAAAGAATGGTCGGTGATTGGTCCCTTAAAAGAAGGAAAAGATGGGACCAAAAGGTAAAATGGGGTGGAAAATACTAATTTTCCCATAAGCAGTTATAAGTAATGGTATAGTTAGTTACCCTAGTTGGGCATATAAAAAGGATGATTTTCCCAAAGGTGGTTATAATCATCACCATATCAAAGTTAGAAAATAATGATTTTCCTAAAGGTGGGTATAATCATCAAAAAGAAAATAATGATTTACCTAAAGGTGGTTATAATCATTGGCAGGATGGAAACATGCCCCAGTTAGGTGGATAGAGATAATGATTTGTCAAAAGGTAGTTATTAGCATGATGAAAACATGCCCTAATTGGGAAACTAGATATAATTATTTTCCCAAAGGTAGTTATAATCATTAACATCTAGAGAGGTTGAAACACAATTATTTTCCCAAAGTCAGTTATAATCATTGACATGATAATGTGGATCTAAAAATAATTATTTGCCCAAAGGCAATTATAATCATTGGTACTCGGGTGGGATAATATGGCAAATGTAAAAAGGGGGTTTGCTCACTAAATCCATACTCATGGAGTAAGAATAAGCTGGTACGTATGAGAAATATTAATTTGGGAAACCTAATATTATGGAGATGCACATCCTAACTATCAAGGATTAAAATTATTTCATGATTTAATTATTTTATATGTGGGAAATGATTGGAATAAATTAGGAATTTTTTAGGTAACTAAGGAGAAATATTATGGCATCATTGCTTGTAAGATTTTCCAAGCTAATTTTTGTTGTAACATGTGATAGTAGGCATCATGACATAAAAAACCATGATAACTTAGCCTAAATTTACATAAAGATTGACACGTGATCAAATAAACAATTGAAAATAATACACCAATGATAAAAAACATGTTGACAATGTTGACGTATGAATATAGATAGACTTGAGTATAATTCACAAAGAATCACCCAATGAATTCATGTATACTAAGTAAAGGCACAAAAATAAATCAAACATATAGGCAAATAAAAAAACAAACATAAAGATAAAATATTAATAAATAAAGATATATATATATATATATATAACAAAAGGAAACAAACACATTAATGGTTAATCATAATGTTATTGTAAATAACACAACACAAAAAAAGAACATATAATGCCCCTAGGCTATAAGAGATAATGACAAACATTTCCCCTAAGCTATAGGAGACAATGAAACAAACATACAGAATGGGGGGAATAGAGGAAAGGGAAGGGGTAGTCAAGTTAACTCTAGATACACTAAGCAAGTAGATGTTGCCTATATAGTTATAGGGTCATAAGATTCAACATGAACTTCATGCCAAATGTATTTCTAGGATATGGGATAGAATAAAAATGATGATAATAAAAAATTATTATGTTGTAGATTAATATGGGAATGGTTTCACAAAATGGTGAGAGCGTGAGATGAAGCCTAACATATATTAATATGTCAAAGTTGAATACATAATGTGCAATATGAAAACCTATAAAATAAAGACAACATAAGGCTTAGGGGATAATAAGGATGGGGAAACTAAAGGACAAGTGGTTTATTGTGAATTATCTAGGGGTCCCATAATCCTTAAGGCAAAAAAGTGGTCAATTTGGTGATTTTTAAGATTGTCTAGATCATTTTCAAAATGAGTTTCTAATTTTATAAGTAACTCAAATCGATTGAGAATTATGAGATACTAAATGGTCCAAATCACAAAATGATGAGAGCATTCAAACTTGAAAGTGCTCATAAAATGGCAAGAGCATGATAAAGGGTGACTGAGTTGACCTTAATATGAATTGAGCATTTCCTACATAGTCCCAGTATGGGACCTCAAGTCATTGTAGTTTCACCTTATAGTAGAGGAATCTGACTAGGTAGTAGCGAGTTCTCAAATTAGGAAAATGGCACAGTATGGTAATAAGAATGGCAAGGTGTAATTTCAAGGCATGATAAAGATATTATTCCTAATTTTCCCATAGGGGGTTGTAATTAGGAAAAAATGGCATAGGTAAATGAAACTAATTTTCCCGAAGGTAATTATATTTAATAACATGGAATGAAAAATTGATTTACCCAAAGGTGGTTATAATCAGGAACACTCACAATGAAATGAAATAAGAAATGAAAGATGCAATTTCCAAACCATGATCATACTAGTCTAAAATACTACCTCTATTTATAATATTGAATCAACTAATGAAATTAGATCTAAATCCCCTCACTGAAGGTGTCCTAGGAACCAATGTAAGAGAACCAAGGTTAAAGGGTTGGGTAAGGAGGGTAAAAATAACTTTGGTCAATAGAAAAGGTATGGGTATAATAGCATAGGGTACGTTACAAATAAGGTGAAGATATTACGGTATAATGGAAATGTGCCTCATAGACAATACTTCAAGTTTCTTGAGTGAAGTAACACTTGAGGTGTATGATGTTCATCATCTCATCAAGTTCATCCTCTTTTGGTGTAGCGAGCCTATATGATCCAAAACCATAATTTTTTAAAATGATAAATGGGCCTATCTAATTGGGTTTGAACTTCTCTTTCTTCTTCTTCTCAACCATGGTGTTCTTTTGGTTTTATTTGAGCATAAGATCCCCAATTTTAAACTCTCTATGTTTAATTCTTTAGTTATAATAGCCATGAAATCAATTATGTTATGCTTGAAGGTTGTTGATGATGGGCATGCATTTTTCATTAAGTAATTCTAACTATTGCAAGTGAGTTACTTAGTAATCTTCATTAACTACGATGTGTTTCGATGAGATGCATAGAGAAGGTAACTCTACCTCAATGTGAAGAATGGCCTCAGTGCCATAAACTAGGGAATATAGAGTGGCTCTTATTAGGGTATGGTAATTATTGCAATATGCCCATAGGGTGAGGAATATTTGGAGGTGCAAATCATGGCCAGCATCATTGATAATATTTTTAAATATGTTAACAATGGTTTTATTGGATGCCTCTATTTAGCCATTACCTTATGGGTAATATGTGATACAAAAATGTTGAGTGATATTGTACTCAACACAAATAATTTTGACATATTTTTTCTTAAATGATTTACCATTATCAAATATAATGTCAGATGGGATACCATATTAACATTTGAGATGGTTGATGATGAACTTAGAAATTTATTTTCCAGTCATGTAAGTGAACAGTATAGCTATAACCCACTTAGTGAAATATTTAGTAGTGGTAAGGATGTGTTTATGGCCATCAGATGAGGTTGGGTTAATCTTCTCGATGAGATTGAGGCCCCATATAGAAAATGACCATGAAGTAAGTATTGGTTTTAGTGTTTTGGTTGGGGTATGAATGAGATTGGCATGTCATTAACACTTTTTACGTCATTTGACATAAGTAATTGTATCTATATCTATAGTTAGCCAATAATAATTGGCACGTAGGATATTTTTGTCTAGGATAACCCCATTGGTGTAGGCTTCACATACTCCATGAACATCTTATAACATTAATATTTATCTTTCCAAATTTAAACAACAAAGTATAGTTCCATCAAAGTTATGATGGTAAAGGGTTGGGCATAATAAGGTATAATGTGAGGCTTGGTGGATAAAGGCCTTTTATTATTTACATGATAAGTATCATCATTAAATATGGTCATGAAGGTAATTAAAGAGTCTAAATACCATATAGACTAGGGACCAATAATATTAGAGATCATTGTGACAATTAAAGGTTTATGAGCAAACATTAGAAGATTTTCAATAAGAAATTGATATCCTTTTGCCTTTCTTGTGTGATATATAAAAGAGTCAATGATGGCCATATCATCTACTATCTTGTTACTAACCCTAGGAATATGTTCAAATTATATATCAATGATCTATTTTATGATAATATCAATTATATCCTTATATGGCACCATCTTGTCATCTTTGGTATGAAAGTGGTCTGTAACCTAATTGATGGTTAATTAAACATCAACATAAACCTTAAGATGATAAATATTCCATTGTACCACTTGACAAAGCCTTAAAACAAGTGATTTATATTTAGCCATGTTGGTAGTACTAATAAAGTTGATATGGAATGATTTAGGGATAAGATCCCCCTATGGTGTAATATATAATAGGCTTGTCCTTGATCTATGTGATGTGCATGATCCATCAAAATATAGCTTCTAAGGTTTCTACTCAAGAGGTGTTTCAATGATGGTCATGATGGACTCATCTAGGAATTAAAAAGTGAGGGGTTTAGTATCTACAAGGGGAGCTTCAACAAGTTGATATGTAAGTACTTGTCCCTTTATAGCCTTTTATTTGACATATTTGGTCTCAAAATCATGATCCATTTAGTCATGTGGCCTTATAAATCTATCTTGGGTAGTAGATACTTGAGTGGATCTAGTTTTTAATAACCATGGTATTGTTTTTAGTCATGTAATGTCATAATTTATGAGCTACAAATACCAAAGCTAAATAAACTTTTTCAACAAACGTATAGTTGTATTCATATGAAACTAGTGTATGACTTAGATATTACACAACATGTTCCTTTCCATTATCATCATGTTGAGCTATAAGTGCCCCTAAGGCTTTGTTTGTGGTAGATAGATACAGTAGACATGGTTTTCCTATCATAGATGGTAACAAAACAGATGAATTGGCAAGATATTCCTTTAGGTGTTGGAAGGATTTTTGTCATTTTTCATCCCAAAGAAATGTGACACCCTTCTTCTATAAGTGTGTAAATGGATGGCATTTATCAGCTAGTTGTGAGATGAATCACCTAATATATTGAGTCTTGCCTTAAAAATTGTGAAGCTTCTTCAAATTAGAAGATGGAAGCATTAAATTAATGGCTTGTACTTTGGTAGGATCAACTTCAATGCCTCTATGAGAGATATGAAGCCTAAAAGTTTTCCTAAAGTAATACCAAAAATGCACTTCTTAGGATTGAGTCTAACCTTGTATTCATGAATCCTCTCAAATATATGTCATATTGTAGATGGATGATTAGTTTGGGTCTTTGATTTACCCAATATGTCATCGACATAGTATTCAATAATTTCATGCATCATATCATGAAATATGATAGTCATGGATTTTTGGTATGTCACCCCAGAATTCATAAAACCAAATGGCATAACCTAATCACAAAATATTCCCCATGAAGTGGTGAACACTATTTTGTATTGGTCTTATAGTGCAATTCAGATCTGTGTGTATCCTAAAAATTCATCCTTAAGTGAAAGAATTTTATACCCTATTGTGGAGTCAACTATCATGTCAATGTTTGGTAGAGGAAAGTCATCCTTACGGCAGGCCTTATTTATATCTCTAAACTTAGTGCAAATTTTGATTCCTTATATATTATTACTAACATGTATAACATTTGAGATCTAATTTGAATAGTCAATCGATCGAATACATCTTGATTCTAAGATTTTTTCCAACTCTTTCACTACTAATACAATAATATGAGGATACATCTTGCATATTTTTTGCTTCACAGGTATGGCATCAAAATGTACAACAAGGTGGTGTAAAACCAAGGTAGGGTCCAAAACTAGCATTTTTGAGTAGGTGCAAGCAAAGATGTCAATAAATTCCCTCAAAAGGGATATAAATATTTCACATTCCTCTTTAGTGAGGGATGCACCTAATTTGATCCATTTTGGGTTGTCTAGAGTCTCGATGTTGACTTTTGTAGTGTCTTCTACAAGGAGAGTCAAACCATCTTCTAGAATGGTGGGAAATGATTTGAATTGACCTACAACTATAAATTTTTATGTTTGGACTGGCTCTTCAAGTTCTCTTAAACAAGATGAATCTAAATCTAACAATTGTAGGGATGGCCATGTTAAAACTATTATTTAAAATTCTAGGACAACTTGATCAAAGGAATACTATTCTTTAGAACTGAACTCAACCACAAAATGAAGCTCATTATTAGTGGTCTCTTGAGCTTCATTCAAGGAAAGGTGAATACCCTCATCTAACAGTACTTGAAATAGGTTTTCAACAGAAGATTGGCCTTTCTCTTTACTTTTACCTTGGTTTAAAAGTGACTCAAAGAGGTTTTCACTTTGGGACCTTAATATTTTATTTATTTATTTGTGGATAAGGGTGTTCACCCATTCTCTAAAATAGGCTTCAAGATTTAGTTTGATACAGAACCCTTGTTTGCGGTCTCCCAACAAAACATTGTCTCTTAAGCCTAGAAAATTGTAAAAGGCCTCATCATTCTCAAAATCATCTACAAGAACTATGGATTCTTATTGATATCAAGCTATAAGTTGAGGGTGATAAATAGGAATTATATTATGTTGAATAACTAGGGTAAAGGCACAAATGACATGGGTGTCAAATAGAATTGTATAGGCAAGGTCTTCATAAATGTGGTGATTAGACTTTGCTTCACTATCAACATCATCATCACTAGTAATTGGTGTTGGAACACAAATAAGATATGTGTGGTTTAAATATAATACCATAGGTTCCTTTGTAACATGTTATAGAAATTGGCTCAAGATTACACTACTGATTTGGTCCAAGCCTACTCCTTCATAAGCTTGGTTCTCCATGATCTAGTTAGGAATAGGATATATGGCATTTTTATCATTATACAACCAAGTTTCATCATGTTGGGTACTTTATGATCCACATGGTATTTACTTAGTTTATTTATTATCTTAGTTTTTTAGATTAATTGATTTTTAGTTATTTAGGTTAGTTAAAACTCATAAGATAGTTGTAAATGAAAGTTTTATAAGCTTTCACTATCTTCGTAAAATCAACCCAAAATAATAAAAAATAATATTTTATGTGGAAAAGTGTTCATAATGTAATTTATTTGATTATTATAGCATTTACTAGGGCTAACAGTGGTATCAAAGCTTGGATGAAATAAGGTTTGCATTTAGATTGAAGAAATTGGAAAAGTGTAGAGACTTTGAATGCAAAAGCACAAAGAAATTATTTTTTAAATCATAAGTAAATTTGACATAATTTGCCATTACAATGCACTAGTACAGTGATCTAAAAAAATATAAAGCATAACTTATAAATTGTACAATTTGGTATGGCCTAGAATCTACAATCATAAGAAGTGAACTGCATTTGTTTGTTATTCTACTACAATATCTAGTTCTACGATGCTTAAGAGGAGTGGTGGCCTAAAAAATATACTACATAATAAGTTTATTTGGAAATCTATTATAGTATTATTCAACTAAATTTATTCATTTAGATTATAGAAGATCAAAATAGCATGATGATATTTTATGTGTGAGCAATATACCTATATGGCACAATATGTCTTAGTGAAATTTGGTGTAGCAATGGCCAAGCATAGAATATAAAGTTTTTGGAGAATTGAATTGGGTTTTTTTTTAAGTGTGCCATGGGATCCATAAGTAAACAAGGTAGTTTTACATCTCTTATAATATTTTTAGTGAAATTATTTTACATATCCTCATTTCTTATTTTATTATCTAAATAAATCAAACAAAATAAAATTTATTTAGAATATGCTCTGCTTATATTTCAAATATTACATGTAGGAGTGGTTGTTATGTTTTGTTAGTTACTTGCATTTGAGATGTATAGGGTTATAATTCCATTCAATTATAATTTTCTGGGTCAACTCGGTGATATAAGGGTGTAGTTATGATTTATTGAGACATTTTTTACCTAGTCACTCTTTTTTTTCAAAGGTGGTCGTGTGACTAGTCAAATTATAGGTTGTTGGATGTTTTGGACACAAAAAAATGATTTATTTTGTATTACAAAACACCCACATATGATTTTTTTAATAAACCTATTAGATGATGTATAAAGGTACATTATTGGTTGAACCTGACATCTTCAAAATGAAAATTTTCATAATATCAATTCATACTTGTGCTCTCAGAGACAATACCATCCATTACATGTCCCAGGATCTTTTTGATTGATACCATCTAAGTGGTGACTAGAGGTTGGAGGATTTTTTGGATGCTGGAGGACAATTACCCTCTCTAATTATCTATTCACTTAGAGTATGGGTTCAATGCTTGAATGGAAAATTTTGGCTTGTGTTCTTGCTTTTAGTTTCATTTTTGAATTTTTATATATGATATTCATGACATGGATCAGATAGAGTTAGTTGTTTTTATTTCTCTCAATGCATAACTTATCACCTCTCACTTGATAGGGGGAGAATATTTAGGCATTGGTTGGACTTTGATTAGTCATCAATGATAGTATGAGTTGATAGGGGTTATTAGCACTAGTAGTTTTGAGTAAAGGTTGTCAGCATTTGTTGGGAATCATGAAGATTTTCCATATAGAGGATGGGTTTATCACTTGGATGGGTTCCTATGTGGGACCTTATATGGGTTGATGTAGATGGACATGTCAGATCATGTTTTACTATAGTATGTTATAATGATCAATGGGGATGAGTAGGCCTTGATCATGTTCATTAGTCATTTTTTTCCACAACTCGTAGGGGTGGGATTCTTTATGGAGGGACAGTTTTTGGTCAATTTCAGAGGTACAGTCCACCACTTACAATTGTGATAGAGATCCTTTGATGAATTCAAATTCATTTCTCCAATTCATTCATCCAAAATACCCCTTTGGATCAAGGGGGAGTTTTTTGGGTCATTTATGATCCATGTGGTATTTACTTTATTTATTATCTTCATTTGTTAGAATTACTTTTTAGTTATTTGGGTTAGTTAAAACATAGAAGATAGTTGTAACTTCCTATGAAATTTTTATAATCATTCACTATATTTATAAAATCAACCCAAAATAATACAACATAATATTTTGTGTGGAAAAGTGTTCACAATGTAATTTATTTTATTATTCTAGCATTTACTGGGGCTAACATATAATTGGCAAGTGGGTCCACTTCTTGGCTAGTGGTTGGTGTGAAAATGATAGGAGTTAGACTATGGAGTTTACCCTTTCCCTTTCATTCTCATTCCATGTGAGGTGGTTTGACTTTAGGTCTTCCATAGGACTTGGGGTTCTATGGAAGCTTGGCAATGTGGAACATTTCATGGGTTAAATACTCTCTTGGGCCATTGGCCAAGATGGTAAAATGATTAGATAATTCAAGAGGAAGCATATGAGAGGATGAATTAAGGCTATTAGGGTCTGTGTAATTGGTGTTGAGAAACTCAACAAGTATATATTTGCCTTTGTCCATTTTAATAAATGGATCTAGGCTAAATCATTAATTTTAACTTTCATACTTGGCATGTTTACAATGTTCCTAGGGCTAAAAATCTCCATTAGTCATGACCTCCATGCTTGAGTGAGGGAAATTGAGACTCTATTGAAATATTGAAGGGATTGCATAAATTTCATGTATCCAAGGTCTACCCAAGATCAAAGTTTAAGATAATTTGAGGTCTAACACATGGTAAAGTGTATCATGGGTCAAAGGCCCAATGATAATAGGTAAGCTTATAATAGCTTGTGATCTCGCTCTTTATTGTCATAGGTTTTTATAGTGATCATTTCTAGTTGTAGATCAGTTGTTGTGTATTTGAGATGTTTGATGAGATTTAGAGACACAATATTGAATATCGACCCATTATTTATGAGGACACATTTAAATTTGTTTTGTATAATGATAACTTCAATATATAGGGGATTATTATGGAGAGGGCCAAGAGATAACATATCACTTTGGTCAAAGGTCAACTATTGGCCTACGGCTAGATGTCCAACCAATGCTTGGAATTTATTGGGAGTTATGTCATTGGGAACTTGGGATTGGCCTAGGAACTCTGTTAGGATGTTTTTGTGGATAATAGATCTATGAAATAAATCCAAAATAGATATTTGTATGGGTATATTCTTAATTTGTTCCATAATTTCAAATGTATTTTCCTTCACAATGGTATATGGCTTGTTCCTATCTAGGACAGTGAGTTGGATGGGTTTGGTGGTAGGTGGTTGTGGTTTAGGAATGGTAATCTTTGACCACTGAGTTATGATTACACAATCAAGATTAGGTATAAGACCATTGCTACTATAAAATGATGGTGGAGGGGGCTAGATAGGATAAATATTGATTATTAGTGTACATATTTATATTCATAAGGTAATTATGATTTATCGGTATAAGGTCCAAAAATATTAATCCCTTATTGTTGGTGTACCTATTTGTGGTCCTAGGTCAAGGAAGGATCACTAACATAGATAAGTTGATTGGAATTATTTAGCAATGATCTTTTTTTGTTATCACTTGGTCTTAGATTAATGGTGATGGTGGAAATGTGACCTCCTACAATATGACCTAGAACTTTAGTGTAATCATGTGTAATTGCATGATAAGTCTATTGTGTATTTGAATCATTTTGGCCTTGGTTCCTCCCATTCAGTTGATGTTGTTATCATTATTTTTATTTCTATTATTATTTTTGTTATCATGACTATTGCTACTATTATTATTATTATGGCCTTTATTTTTGCTATTGTTGGTTGTTATTATTATATTTCAAAAATAAGTTTTGGTAGATACCTACGTTTTAATTGGATGTAGTGTTGGGGATCAACCAACAATATGATTACACTTATGAAAGCAATAAACCACGAAATTAAATCAGATAGATAAGTAACTAGAATGATAAATAGCAAAGAACAAGAGATACAAGAAACCACCCTGAAAACTTGTATTAAACTCTTTACAAAAGGAATACAATTGAAGAAACTTCTTTATTCCACACCTCTCTCAGATGCACAAGATCTCTCTCTAGATCTCTATCCCTCAAGAGCTCTCTCTCTCTCAAGTACAATCAACTCCAACAACCTAGATTGATACAACTCTGTACTATTCTTCAAACATTCACAATGTTCTACTCTTTTAAAATAAGCTAAGAAGATCTTTACTACATATAGAATTAGGAAACTTGAGCATGCACTTACAACCAACAGTTAATCCTCTTGAACAAGGGCTCTAAAAACAATCTTACTAATAATAGAAATGCAAACTTAAGACTAAGACTTAAACTCATCATGCAAACACTCGGTTCTATCCTCGAAAATAGTATTCTGGACGCACAGGTAACCGACGTTGATTCCTGCCTGCTTGCCTATGACCGTCGTCGGCCAATCCTCTACCGACGCTGGCATCTCTTCAACTACTCCTAACCAACGTTGGTCGCTCCTAACCGACGTCGATGACTGTGTAAACCTGCAACTTTGGTAATGCACTCATATGTGAAGCTTTTAGACTCCACAACTTAACAATCTCCCACTTGGAGATAAATAGCTGCACCAGTACCTGTAAAACAACATCTTCTAGCTCTTCCATCTTCAACTCAATCATGAAGACCAACAGAAGTTGAATGAAGATTCAAATTCTCCTTTGTAACCGGCTTGGTTAACATATCAGTAGGATTCCTATCTGTATGGATCTTCTCCAGCTTCAAATCACCATCTTCCAATACCTACCATATGAAGTGGTACCTTAGTTGTATGTGCTTTGTTCTTGAGTGAAAGGCTGAATTCTTAGCCAAATGGATTGCACTCTGACTATCACTATACAATCTGCAACTCCCATGCTCCCTTCCAAGCTCTTTCATGAACTGTGTCATCCATATCATCTCTTTGCTAGCTTTTGTGGCTGCAATATACTCCACTTCTGTAGTTGACAAGGCAACAACCTTCTGCAACTTTGATATCCAGCTAACCGTCGTTCCACCAACAGTGAAAACATATCCTATGGTGCTCCTCCTGCCATCCAAATCACCTGCCATATATGAATCTACATAACCATGTAGAGAAGTATCTAAACCTCCATAGCACAAGTGCCTATTGCTGGTTCCTCTCAGATATCTAAGGATCCACTGAACTGCTTTCTAGTGCTCCTTTCCTGGATTGGCCATATACTTACAACTCCCACTACTTGGGCAATATTTGGTCTAGTACACACCATTGCATACATCAAACTTCCTACTACGGAAGAATATGGAACTTTACTCATGTACTCTACCTCATCATGTGAATTAGGACATTGTTCTTTACTCAAATTAAAATGTCCAGCTAAAGGTGTGCTTACCGGTTTAGCATCCTGCATATTGAACCATTTCAACACCTTGTCCACATAATCCTCTTGAGACAATATCAACCTGTGATTTTTCCTGTCTCTCTTAATGCTCATGCCAAGGATTTTCTTTGCTACTCCCAAATCCTTCATAGCAAATGTTTGAGCTAATTTCTCCTTAAGCTCAGAGATATCCTGCATGTGTGATCCTGCAACTAGCATATCATCTACATAAAACAATATAATAATATATCTACCATTATCTAATCTCTTAAAATACACACAATGGTCAGATTGACACCTACTATAGCCATGCTTAGTCATAAACTTGTCAAATTTTAAATACCACTGTCTAGGAGCTTGTTTGAGGCCATACAAGCTTTTCTTCAATCTACACACTAACTTCTCCTTACCCTTGACCTCAAATCCTTCTAGTTTTTCCATGTATATTTCCTCATCCAAATCTCCATGAAGAAACGTTGTCTTAACATCTAGCTACTCAAGATGCAAATCCTCAATAGCAACCAAAGACAATACAACCCGTTTAGAAGTCATTTTAACAATAGGAGAAAAAATCTCTCCAAAATCAATACCTGGCTTTTGTGAAAATCCTTTCAATACCAATCTGACCTTATATCTCATCTGTCCATTATCACCTTCCTTCAACCTGTAGGTCCATCTGTTCTTCAGTGTCCTCTTACCAGCTGGCAATTCAACCAAATCCCATGTTTGGTTCTCTCTTAAGGACTCCATCTCCTCAACCATGCCACACTCCCACTGACTCTTGGACTCCACCTATAATGCTTCTTCAAAACTCTCCAGTTCTCCACCATCAGTTAGCAATAAATAGAATAATGAAGGAGAATATCTAATTGGAGGCTTACTTACCCTTTCTGACCTCCTGATGGGCGTTTGAGACTCGTTCACAACACGCTGTCCACCCAAATTCTCTGACAGTGACCGACCTCAGTCACCTCCAGACCTATTACTAGCCAATGCTGGTTCTTCCTGACCGACGTCAATTCCTGTCCTACCGACGTCGGTCTCTACATGGCCGACATCGATTTTTTTTTGCCGATGTCAGTTCCTAACCTGCTGATGTTGGTCTCTGTGTTTTCCTGTAAGTGATTATTTCTTTTTCTTGCGAGCTCATTTTGGACCGTCACCTCGTCCAATTCTCCATTACTCTACCCAGATTGATTCAGCTTCCTCATCTGATCATTATACATCACTTTTTCATTGAAAACAACATCACGGCTCCTAATTACCTTGTTAGTTCCTAGATTCCAAAATCTGAAACCAAAATCATTTGAGCCATAGCCAATAAATGTGCACCTCATAGACTTAGCATCCAGCTTCTTTCTATTTTCCTTATCTACGTGCACAAAGGCTTCACAACCAAAAACTTTGAGATATGAGAGATCTACCTTTTTACCTGTCCATGCCTCTTATGGAATTCTACCATCCAGAGTTGTAGAGGGTCCTCTGTTAATCAGGTACACTGCAGTGTCAACAGCTTCTGCCCAAAACTCTAAGGGAAAACTAGCATGCAATCTCATACATCTTGCATGCTCCATGATTGTTCTATTCATCCTTTCAGCAATTCCATTCTGCTGAGGTGTCCTTGGAACTATCCTTTGCCTACGGATTCCATGCGTATAAAAATACCAGTTGAACTTAAGGCTGCAAAACTCACCACCATTGTCAGATCTCAAGCACTTTAATCTTTTGCCTATTTCATTCTCAACCATAGCTTTCCAAATCTTAAAAGTCTCAAATACATCAGATTTCTTCTTAATACAATAGATCCATACCTTTCTTGTAGCATCATCTATGAACGTAACATAGTACTATGATCCTCCAATAGAAGCTACCTGAGGTGGTCCCCACACATCTGTGTGAACAAGCTACAACTTATGCCTCTTCTTTGTAGACCCAGTCTTTAGAAAACTCACCCTTTTCTATTTTCAAAATACACAGTGCTCACAAAATTCTAGATCCATGCTTTTCAAATCTGAAAGCTTACCTTTAGACTTAAGAATTGACATCCCCTTCTCACTCATGTGGCCAAGCCTTGAGTGCCACAATTTAGCATCCACATCTGAAGTAGATAATATAGAAGGAGAAATATTAGTAACACAATTACATAAATAGAGAGTACCTACTCTCTTACCTCTAGCCATAACAAGTGCACCCTTGGTCACCTTCCAAGATTCTACTGTGAGAGTTACTGTATAACCCTCATCCCCTAACTTTCCTACAGAAATCAAATTTATCTTCAAGCTAGGAACATGCATCACATCTCTCAACACCCATGTGTTGCCATTCTGCATCTTCAGCTGCACTTTACCTTTGCCAATAATCTTACAAGGCTCATCATCCCCTAGATACACTATTCCAAAATCTCCATAGATATAGTCACTAAAATATTCTCTATTAGGGGTAGCATGAAAAGATGCACCAGAATCTAATACCCAAGATTTTATATTATTATGCAAAGAGAATATTAAAGCATCTTATGCAATACCTGCAACCTTTGCTTCTTCCTTTCCTTCGTGCTGATTGTCCTCCTTAGGCTTTAACTAGCAATCTCTGCTTATGTGCCCCATCTTTCCACAATTCCAGCATTGTGGCCTCTTGCCATTTCTAGATTTGGATCTACCTCTCACCTTAGACTTAGATCTTGATCTCCTCTTGCTCTTCTCTTTTTGCCTTCCCCTGCTCTTGAGATTTAAAGTGTTCCCTGATGTTTCCTCTATGCTTTTCCTGCGAATTTCCTCATTCAAGATAACACTAACAACATCCTCTAATTTTAAAATATTCAAAGCAGATGCAGTATTAGAAACTGCCATTACCAAGCCACGCCATCTTTCAGGCAAAGAACATAATATTAAAAGAGATTTTATTTCATCATCAAACACAATATTGACTGAACTTAATTGATTAACAATTCCATGGAAATCATTCAGGTGATTAGATACAGATCCACCTTCTTGCATATGCAAATTAAATAACTGCTTCATAAGATATACCTTATTAGAAGCTGAGGGTTTTTCATACAAATTTGATAAAGTAGTCATCAACTCTACCGTTGTTTTTTCCTGTGATAAATTAGATATCACAATAGATGCTAGACTCAGTCTTATAGACCCCAGAGCCTTTCTATCAAGAACTTCCCATTCTTCATCATCCATGTCTTTGGGCTTCTTAGCAATCCCACCTAACGGTAAGTAAAGATCTTTCTGATACAGATAGTCCTCTATCTGCATTCTCCAATGTTGATATTTCTTGCCATTAAACTTCTCCATTCTCAATTTACTTTCTTCTGCCATTGCTTCTCCCACTCAAATAGAAATCCCTGCAAAAACCCCTGTGAGCAACCTGTAATCAATACACACTACACAGATCTGAACCACCTGTTAGTGAACCTGAGCTCTGATACCACTTGTTGATATCAAGCTCTAAAACTGCAACCAAGCTCTGATACCACTTGTTGGGGATCAACCAACAATATGATTACACTTATGAAAGCAATAAACCGTGGAATTAAATCAGATAGATAAGTAACTAGAATGATAAATAGCAAAGAACAAGAGATACAAGAAACCACCCTAAAAACTTGTATTAAACTCTTTACAGAAGAAATACAATTGAAGAAACTTCTTTCTTCCACACCTCTCTCAGATGCACAAGATCTCTCTCTATATCTCTATCCCTCAAGAGCTCTCTCTCTCAAGTACAATCAACTCCAACAACCTGGATTGATATAACATTGTACTGTTCTTCAAACATTCACAATGTTCTACTCTTTTACAATAAGCTAAGAAGATCTTTCCTACATATAGAATTAGGAAACTTGAGCATGCACTTACAACCAACAGTTAAGCCTCTTGAACAAGGGCTCTAAAAACAATCTTACTAATAATATAAACGCGAACTTAAGACTAAGACTTAAACTCATCATGCAAACACTTGGTTCTATCCTTGGAAATAGCATTCTAGACGCATAGGTAACTGACGCTAGTTCCTGCCTGCTTGCCTGTGACCGTCATCGACCGATGCCAGTGTCTCTTCAACTGCTCCTGATCGACGTCGGTCGTTCCTGACCGATGCCGGTGACTGTGTAAACCTGCAACTTTGGTAATGCGCTCATATGTGAAGATTTTAGACTCCACACCTTAACATGTAGATATTCTATTATCTAATATAATCTTTCTATTTTCCAACATATTTTCAATGAGGTGTTTAATTTTCACATAGTGACATAGATTATGTCCATGAACATGATGGTATTCATAGAACTCATTTTCTCTATACCAGTTTGGATACAAAATACCATTAGGATAATGATTTGGAATTGGCTAACTAATCATGTTAGTTATGGATAGCTTGAAAAACATGGCTTCAATAGGCTCTCCAAGATCACTAAAGACTCGATGAGTAGGATCATTTCTTCTTAGAGGAGGGGTTTTCAAAGTTAATGGTTGATGCATTTTTTGAGTTGGTCTAGGATACTACAAAGACTGTACTTGTAAAATAGGTTGTTGATGATGAGTAAGTTGCATTTATGACATTGGTTGAGTAGATGGTGTTTGCACCATTTAGACATGATGCAATTTAGTTACTCTATTTCTAACAACATTCTTATTATGTTTGAATTGCTTGAAATTTTCATAGTTACTATCCTAGGCTAGTGTCAATGCTTTCACGGGGACATGGTTTTGGTTATGGCTTTGCCCGATTCTTTGGTTTTGGTTTTAATTTTTTTTAAATAAGGTTAACTTAAAAATCCCTTTATTAATAAGGGTTTTTTCAATCATTAAACATTAGTCAATGATCTCTTTTAATTTGTGTGCACATTAAACTTCTAGATGATAGGATGTCTCATTATGCAAATGTTTAGTGAACACAATGGCTAATTACTTATTTGGTAAGCTATGGGTGAAATGACTAGTAAGTGATATCCATATCTATAGATATCTTATATTGCTTTCACCAACTTTATTCTTTGCATGATTCAAATATACCAATGAAATCTCATGTTCAAGATTGTATGAAAAATGTTGCATAAATTTGTTCAAGAGGTCATCAAAATCAGATACATAATTATTTGGCTATTTTAGGAACCACTCTAAAGCATATACTAATAGACTCTAAGGAAACAAAAGGAGAAGATAAATGTCATTTTAAGCCATTGGATGGCAAGCAAAAAATAATTTTGTTAAATGGGCCTTAGGGTATCCTTTACCCTTGTATTTATCAAATTTTAGTGGTTTTTACCCTAGAGGAAATGGTATTTGTATATACTCCATGTTGAATGGGTAGGAACACATGTCATCTAAATTGAACTTCTTGGTTTGTTTCCCATATTGAATGGTGGAAATTGCATCCTTCATTTGTTGTAGTTCTTGTGCCAAGAAACTAGATGGAACATTAGTCTAAGGTGGAGGTTGAGTGGTCAAATGGATTACCTTGATCAAGCTCTAATGGAAGAGTGGTTTGTTACAAAATGTTTATTTGAGTGAACTGATCAGGAATATGTATCTACAAATTAAGATGCACTTGTTTGAATTACATGTATTGTAGTGTGATATTATGATTTAAATTTAGTATATAGTCTTGATTTTGAGGGAATTATGGTTATGATGGAAGGATATGGCTTAGGGTAAAGTACTATGCCTATTGAGGTAGATTAGAAACTTTCTATCGACTAGTCAAATTTGGATGAATAAGGGGGACTTTTTGTGAACCAAGGCCCTCTCATTGAATGTATGGCACATTCTGAATAAAAGGCAATATTTTCCTAATTGGTACTTGTTAGATCATAGTACCTCTTAGGTACATGATTACTTATTGTGAACTATATTTTTTTTGGATGTTTGGAATTTGTGTTTGACCAATGGACATGTGTTGTTCATTAAAAAACATTTATGATAGGTATTTTATTCAGTGACTGTACTTGTCACTACCTATTGAGGTGGAACATTTATTTCCCATATTGAGGTGGCATAATGTTCTACCTATATTATAGTGGTATATTAGACTATGCCTACTAATATGGAATATTAGTCATCACCTATTGAGGTGGAGTATCATTCATCACATTTTGTTGAGGAAAATCATTAGTCAGTGCTTGATTACTTAATCAATATGGTTTTATGATTGAAGAAGTATCTAGTTGATTATTGGAGGTAACTTGTGATTTGGACATTGGAGTTCTTTCCCCTTGTATTTTGGAATCACTAATGGTATTAACTATAGGCACTTGTTATATACTATTTTTTGGTGTATTTAAACTAATTTGGCTTGTATTGGAAGACACTTGCATGTCATCCATTATGTTTGGAACATTGTTCTACATAAAAGTAGTAGTCACTTATTTAATATATGGGACATTGTACATGTCACCGACTAAAGTGATTTACACAAATGGGTCTATACCCTGATTATCTTGACCTGTCAATTCAATTAATACACCTGTTAAAGGATCTGACTCTATGAGTGGAAGATTTGACATGGTCATGTTATTAAAATTATGCACTAGATTCAAATAAGTATGATACACTTGTTTCATTAGTATAAAGTGGTCTTCCATAATGACCTTTCCTTTGACAAGCATATTAGGGTCTTGATATGACATCATCATGAGTTCTTGAGGATTGTTAGTAGAGGCATGTTCAATGGTTTGGTTATAAGGCATGTTTAAAGTCACTCTAACTAAACTCGAAATATTTTCATGGGGTAAGTCTATTGTAAACTTGGCCCCTACCTATATGGATATGACTAAAACTTCATTGTTGTTTTCAAAAAAGTGATGATTAAACAAATAAGGATTTTATGTTGATGGCATAATAATGTAATATGACTATTGTTGAGCTTATTTTACAACTGATGGTATGCTATCAAGATTTTGCATGGTTTGTTCTTGGTCCTGATCTGAGTATGGAGGTATGTTAACCAAATAATGGGCTAATATATCTTGAATTTTCACCCATATTTGATCAATGTAAGGAGGATAAGGATCCATCTCACAAACTACATTGTCAATGTAGGAGTCTTGAATAAATTTATTTTGTGTAACCACATTATCATAACCTGAATTGTACATGGCTCTATTATGAGGGTAATGAGACATATCCAAATAAATTATGAATGTTTCACAAAAGAAGGTCTAGAGTTATAAAAACTTTGAAAATCAAGGTCTAAAGGATAAATAGTCTAAACTTGGTCTAAGGAGTGGAACTGTATCTCCAAAATGGTCAATGCTCAAACTTGGGCTAAAATAGTCTAACATCAAATTTCTTACATAAAAGGGGTTAGGTGGATGAATAAAAACTATAATGCCAAGATTAGGTAAATAGCATTTCAAACAATTCTAAACTAGTTCTAAATAAACAAAGGCTTTTAAGTCTTTTGGAAAATAAGGCACAAAATCTAGGCTCAAAATAGGTATTGCTAGGTCTTTTAGGAATAATGCAAAAAATCTAAACTTTATACAAAATGGGGTCTAAAAGGTAAGAGATTTAATCTAAAAAATTTGAAACACTTTGACTCATACTAGACATTTAGATTTAAACATAAACTTTATCTTTTGGCAAAAGACATTGAACCTGAGGCATACAAAAGATAGACTACTTCCCCAAATCTAGACACAAAAATAGTTTTTAAACTAAGTAATTAACCTAATTTTCACAACCTAAAATTGAAATGTAAATGTCTAGGCCATAATTACATGAGTCTTAAACATAAATCAATCATTGTTTGAATCTAAACTTGTCAATACCAATTATGAACTCAATTTATAAGGCTATGTTCCTTAAATATATAACAAGGTAAAAAAAATGAATGCCATGAAGGTACTAGGCTTAGACCAAGAAGGCACATGTGGTTTTCAAAATTATAATTTAGACATAAGGAAATAAGTCTTTGAAATAATTTGATCAGTGTAACAATGTTATCATGCTCTAAAGGTATGACAAATAGTTTATTTCAAGACTTTAACGCATAAAACGTGGAATGAAATGGGTAGCATAATGACGCCCCTTTTAAACAAGTGACATACACACACAAAGGTTTAATAGATGACTAAGGCAAAACTATGATGTCAAATGGAAAATATAATGCCTCTTCAAACAAAGGAGTGATTTATTAACAATACTCATTTTGTATGTGGTATGATAAACAAATAGTTTCAACTCAATACCATGAAATTAAAGAGGAGAAATGACAAAAACACCTAAGTGTAACATCCTAAATCTTAAAACTGACAAGGTTGCCTCATACTATAAAATTTCAATTATATACCTTATCTTGAGAGTATTTTAAGTTTTTTAATCCAAAAAATTAAAAGCACATGAAAAGTAGGTTTTTTAGGCCCCTTCTTCTCTCAATATTTTGTATAGATACATGGAACTTTGGACTACTCACCCTGCATCAATAGTATGTTCACATTAAGTGGGGTTGTCTAAGCTATCAATTTCTATTCATTTATAAATGGTCCCATATGTGTGGAAAACATTAGGGCACAATCACATAATTTGGATGTATGTTAATTATCTTGTTGTGAAAAGGTCTAGTCCTTTTCACAACCACTACATCCATTAATTTCTTAGTGTAGTGCAATTTCTGAGTTTCCCCTGTGTTTTGAGGCTGAGTACCACTACCAGAGCTTGTTTTAACTACTCAAAATAAGTGTCCTAGTGGGTTACCCTCAATTTATATACCCCACCATGGAGTGTGGTTTAAATGATGTTAAGAGATGAATTTTTTGGTAAACACTTCCCTAAAGAACTTGTGAAGAGGTGATGAACTCCTCCTACCCACAAGCCAAAATGCATGAAATAAAGACAAGTGGAAGAACTTTAGGGTCTCTTTAGGTCACCCAAATCATAAAAATTTTGGGGATGGCCTTATAAAATTTCCTTCCATTATTTTGAACCAAAGTGATTAATGTAAGGAGTGAGCATTTTTTATCACCCAAGTTCCCTAAAGAGGATGGGAGAGAGCATACACACGGCACCCATTTTGCTAGACATACACTTCAACAAATAAGCATAAAAAATTAAACTCTTATGAGTATTTAACTAAATTGAAACTTCATTTTTATAGTACCAAAATTAAATATGCTATGAATTTTCAGCCCTTTGGCATTTTTTGTTGATAATTGTAAAAACTTCAAAAATAACTAAGATGAAAATAACTAAGTACATTTTAAGCACCAAATACAATGTGTGTAAGATTTAACCATGCTTCAAAGTTGCTCTTTCCACCTCAATACCTGAAAATTATTAGAGATTTTTCCTACTTAGAATCCAAAAATCAAGTGAGAAAACAAAATTTTAAATTTAACTCTCAAGTTTTCTGATTTTTGTCTCAGAGACCAATCATCACCGATCCACATAAATCGATGTTAATTTAAGGTAGATCATCAATGTTTCTTGTAAAACACATAAAAATAGAGTCTATTTTGATGGAAAAAAGGTTAATAACTAAGATTAAAACACAAACATCTCATGGATCATACAATAAATGGGTTAGACAAACAACATGTAGATCATCAAACACAAAATGAAGGCAAGAAAAATTGATTAAAACCATTATTAACCCTATTCTCTACCTTGTTATATTTTTTACACAGATATCATGGTTAATTCTTGTAATCAAAATTGATCTATAAAATTGGTGTCGACCCAAAATATCGGTTTCAATCCATGTAACATGGGGCTTGATTAAAAAAAAGATGTAAAAAATAAAGCTATAACTTAAAACTTGAAGATTTATATGCATCCATTAGAAAATCTCAAACTAGCATATCAATCTCCTTGGTAATATGAGTTTCTTGGTCCCAATAGGTGTGATATTATTTGAATAAGGATTATGTAGAGGGGAGGTTAGTCTAGTGTTAGTCCAATAAATAAATCAAAATAACACACTAAAATCCTAAAACTTATAACCTAGACACCAGGGATAGCATAGGTAATAAACATACAAATAAAAGAACAATTAGGACACAAAATAAATCACTCTTTTTACCTTCATTAGAAATCCAAATGGTTTTTCAAAGTGTCTTTCTTAGTTTTTCCATCAATAAGTCTTTAACAATGAAGCTTTCTTTGTTCCTTCTCTCCTTGACACCTTGGCTTGGTTGCTTGGATTATGATTTTGGCATGGTAACATTACTTGAAAAGTTTATCTCTCTATATTAACATTATAACTTTATATTATGAGATATTTTTAAGACATTTGGGCATAATAAATTTACACCAAAAGATATTATAGTTCAATAGGCATGGCCTTATATTTATAGCCTCAAAAATTAACTCTCACCTGAGGTGAGTTAAGGTTGAGTTTAAACTTAGAATGGGTTCAAAATAACCCTAGGAAATTTGAGACCAACTCTAGTTGAGTTAAAATTTGTCATATAATTATTATTTTTTATTACTAGGCATGGATCTCAAATTAGATATTTTGGAAGAGCTTGACAACTCATAAAGGCAATGATGAAAAGGCTTGATATTTTGATTTTTAGAATTTCCATTTTTAGATATTCATTAATTTTAAATGGATAATTCAACTAAAAATTTAATATTGTTTAATTATTTAATTAAATTTGATTATAATTTTATCTCTTTGTAATATTTGATCAAGTGTTCCCTGCTTAATGGGTCTATAGGCCATTGACAGTTGTTACATCACAAGGTGATTTAGGATGAATTTGTGAGAAGTTATTATTGTATAAAGACTATTATCCAAAATAGGGATGCCTTAACATGATTATGAGCTTTTATGAATGATGTGTGGCTAAAATTAGAACATTTAGTGATTCTTAGCCTTAATTTGCAATGGTTGGTAGGAATCAATTTGAAGTCTAGTCAGAAGCTAGTTATGACTAGAATTGGATGTATACAGATCTCAAACCCAGTTTCACTCTTTCATCCATCACCATACTACAATATTTTTCCATGTTTGCTTTGGATTCTCAAATCCTTCATTATCATTCTACCCACACTTTAAAATAATATTCAACTATTATAGGGGTAACTCTTCTTCCACACACTACTAGAAATAAACATTCACTTGTATATTCTCTTGAGAACACAAATGTTTTAATGTTATATTATACTCTCTTATCTCTATATAAACTTTAACACATTCCACATTGGTTTAAACATTAACAACAACCATCTTTCCATCCATTATTTCCATATCACTCACTTGGTTAGCTTCTTTACTCCACCTCTCATACAAATGAGCATTATATAATGCACCACATTTAGTCATTGTAGTCATATAAAATGAAAAATACTGGTAACTTTAACATGGATAAATACACCCAATCCTTAGGTCCCTCTTTCCTGCTCTCATGACCCTCTTAGGCTTACTTTCATTGACTCCTAGTCATCCATGGCCTTCTAGACTTGACCACAACTGAGCCAAGTCCCTCTCTTCATGACTAATCCATCCCCCCAAGTCTCATCTACTTAGGAAAATAGTTATAAAGTTAGACTATAGTTATGGACCCTAGGGTGTCCCCTATTCAGCACTCCTATCTAATCACATTTTGATCCTAGGTTATAATTTTTCCATGATTCTTCTTATTCATTATGTCAACCTAATTTGATTTCATCTAACCCATCACCATTAGATCCCTATAAAATTTCATTAAAATATCATTTGGAAAGGATTGATAAATATCATTGAATCAATAAAGAATACAAGTAAGACCACTCAATCAATCTTCCCTATTCTCTGCATACAACCAACCTATACACTTTCAAGCTAATTCAAGTCTTTAGACTAGTCCCTAGCCATCTCAAGCATACCCAATTTTATCATTTTTTAAATATCATTCATTATTGCACCAAGCACTCTTAAAGGGATAAATACATATGGTTTGATCCCTCCTATGAGTATGGATATGTAGGTAGTGTGCCCACACATAGGGTGTGAAGCACGTCCAGTACATCTTACACACACTAACCCCTTTTTCCTCATTTGATAAAGTTTTTTTTAATTGCATAAAAAATACAAGTACATGAAGAATCAAATCTATATGGAGCTTTGTTGATATCAAGAACCAAAAAATTAGTACACATACATTGATCAGGCAATTAAAACCCAAAAAGCTTAGATCCTATGGACAACAATACCAAGAAAGGACTATAGCACTAAAGCCTAAAAATTCTAGTTTTGACACTCATATCCAATAAATAAATGAAGTTAAGGAACCTATTTTCAATAATGTCCCAATCCTACATGCAAATTTATAGACTTTATCTCAGTCAAAATAGTCCAGAATAAGCTAAGTTTAATTTTCTCTCTCTCACTACTATTTTTAGAAAATGTCTATTTATAATTTAATTTCACAAATTAGTGGCTTTAATTAGGAATATTATTTACTAATTTATCCTACTCATACTTGTCTATTAAATAGGAATAAAACTCCATTATTCTCAAAAATAATAAATCATTTGATGAACCCGACTTCAAATTTTGTGTAAAATACCTAGGGTAAATTCTTAGCTAATTTTTTTCGTTAATTTTTAAAAAAATTATTGAATATTAAAATCATAAATTCCTCTAAAATTTTAAAATTTTGTAGTAAATTTTAAAATAAATTTATTTCAAACCCTAGTTGTATACACTAAGTCCCAGTAATTTTCTAGCATTAATCCAATAATTTATTTATTTTTTACTTACACATATACATCAAAAATTTATCTCAAATTTTAAAAAAAAATTAGGAAATTTTATAAATAAATTTATTTCAGATCCTAGTTGCATCAACTAGCTCCCAATAATTTTCCCATAAATTTCTGAATTTTTAGTTACATATTAAAAATTAGAAAATCATATCAAATTTCAAAAATTTATAGTAATTTTTTAAAAATTAAAAACCCCAGTTGCATCTACTAGATCCCATCAAATCAAACTTTTTCCCATAAATTTCTAAATTTTTAGTTGTATATTAAAATTATAAATTCATTTTCAATTTTAAAAATTCATAGTATTTTGCAAAAATACTTTTGAAAAATCCCTAGTTGCATGTACTAGCTCCTATTTTGCTTCTTGAGGTATCACCTTACGTGATTGGTAGCTCAGTATCCTTTTTGTGCAAATTCCAATTCACTATTTTTAGGACCTTGTGTTTCTTATATTTAGTACTTTCCCTTTCTAGTATATTGCCTATTAAAACATATTGCAAAACATTCAAACACATTTCAAGTTGTTTTCCTACTTTAACAATGGCCCAATATACCAATTTTAATGAAATTAATAAAAGAGAACTTTAATAACTCTTAACCAAACATCCATATATGCAAGATAAAATGCTTAGAATTCTACAAGAGGAATAACAAAAAGTGAAAAATGGTCAATCTTCTCAAACCATAGAGCAACCAGTTGTAAATGACACTATGAGGGTAACTATGTCTCAACAACCCCCTATAGTAGCCCAACCTACCTCTATGCCACCAGTTACAACTAATACATCCCTATCTCCTGATATGGTAGCCCTTATGCAAGAGATAAGATCTCTTCAATCCAAGGTGTTACATCTTGAGAAAGGTGCTACTAGACCTACATAGGCTTTGGATTCTTTTGATTTACTGCATACACCATTAACATGTCACATTACCTCTACACCCTTACTATAAGGTTTTGTTCAACCCAAGCTTACTATTTATGATGGCACGGGTGATCTAGAGACATATTTGAGATATTTTCATATAGCATGATTGGAATATGTCCAAAATAACTTAATACTTACCAAGCTATTTCTACAAAGTCTAAAGGATTATACTTTATAATGGTTTTATAGTCTACCAAACCCACATTTAGTTTACTTCAGAGATTTCAAAACAGTTACAACATATACAGCTTTTAGAACCACAGTCTCAGCATTGTCATCATGCTTCATGATCATGCATGATTCCACTTCTTGATAAAGGACACCATGATAGGAAGTCTCACGTGAGACTCATCAATTAGTATCATTCTGCCTCAGCTTTGCTTTTACATAATCTCTTTTTCTTGATTGTACATAATTCAAATTTTCTAAAAAAATAAAAACAATATAAATTTTCAAAATCCAAAAACATTCAAAAATGTCAAAACACCAAAAAAATTTCAATTGTATGCATCATCCATGTTTTATACTACTAATACTATGCTAGGACTTATATTTATTATTTCATGCTATTGTATGTCAATTTATCTACATTACCATGCCTCACTTGATCTGCTTTGAGTGTGTGCAGTGATATCCATCTCTTTGATTGCTTTACTCTACCCATTTAGGGGGTCATCTTACATCTACATTTAAGACACACTTCGATATACATACCCATTGAGGGCATATTCTACTTGAATACACCATCCAGGTTATGTCATTCCTACACTACACACTCCAAGTTATCATGCTGATATATATTACTTACTAAATTACATAGATTACTATATTGACATTTCACTAGTATCTAGCACTTTTGTATTTCTTAGCATATACCTAATATTATACTAAACATGTCTTGCATACTTTCACTCTTGCTTTGATTAGTTAGATGTGATTCTATCTTTCTAGTTACTACATGCTTTCTCTTCTTGCTTAGCTTAGCTTGTTGGATTGCATTTCTAGTTCATGCTTGTCTCTTATAAGTGCCTCGGGACATTTGAAAATGTCATTCTCTTCTATTCATGTGTATGCCTTAGAAAATTTTCCAATGTCCTTTGCCTATACTCCTCTATGTGATTATGGCTTCCACATCAACTTGATTATTTTAATTGTATGTGTATCTAGAAATTGAACATGTCTTGTATGTTTGTTTTTTAGTTTGAGTGACATATGTCCATGTCCCTTGTTTACTTGGACCCTTGGCCACCCTTGAGTGCATCTTGTTTCTTGCTTTATGTGATTTTTGTTTGATTTCTTGTAATGCCATGATCTATATCATGTATTTTTCCTATTTTTTATATGTCATTATGGACATCATGCTCCATCCCTCCAACTAAAAACTAACACTTTCATTTCTAGTTCAATAAATTACACATGATATTACATTATTATATCTATCTATTCATATCCCTATTGATCTAATAATCTCTTAAATCAAACCATGCTATATCTTGAGATATCTTGTTGATTATCATTATTATATTATGTATATTTATAACTTAACACATTTTTAGGGCTTCTTCTTCTGAGGGTAGTCAGGGTACCTATTTCTACCCTTAGAAGAGGGGACAAAAAATATGGGTTTTGCTATAGATATTAAAGCTCCTATCAGTCAAAAAATCTAGTTTCAGAATAACCAAAATAGTAATGAGTCATCAAACCAATCAGAATAAATAATATGGATAGTCAAGATTCCAAAATAGTGATCAATTTTAGCCCAGGACAACAATTCCAAGGCTAGACTACAGTACCAGACACTATGATGCTCATTTTTAATGCTCTTATCCAAATAACAAAAAAACCAAGTTTTCTAAAAGTAGGAAGAAAGGTAGGTTCAACTATAGGTTTGCACAATCAAACCAGTTTAGATCAGCAATTTTTAGTATAGTTTTCTCAAAGAATCTAGGCATAGGGGGCATCATGCATGGCATGATGCCCCCTCACTTCTAATTTTAGATATGGCAGTTGGCATAACTTTTAGATTAGAGATCAAAGATCATATCAGTCAAAAAAATCCAATTTTAGAATAACCAAAACAATAACTAGTCATCAAACCACTCAATATAGACTAAGTAAACAATCAAGATTCCAAGGTTTTGATACAAAGATCAAATCTCCTATCAATCAAAAAAATCTAGTTTTAGAATAACTAGAATAATAACCAATCATCAAACCACTTAGAATAGACCAGTTAGATAGTCAAGATTTTAGAATAGTGATCAATTTCAGCCCAAGATAATATCACCAAGACTAGACTATAGCACCAGACACTAGGGTGTTCATTTTCAATGCTCATGTCTAAATAGTAGAAAAACTAGGTTTTCTAGAAGTAGGTAGAAAGGTAGGTTTAGCTATAGTTTTTCATAATCAAACTAGTTTAGATCAGTAATTTTTAGTATAGTTTTCTCAAATAATCTAGGCATAGGGGGAATCATATGTTGCATGATTAGTCCTCACTTCTAGTTTTAGATATGAAAATTGGCATACCTTTTAGATCAAAATCTATGTTTTAGACACCAGTGATTGGAGGCGGATTGCACAACACTTTTGCTTCTTTTCTTTTATTTTTTAGCATTACCTAGGCATTCTTAGTAGTTGCATGTCTTATTCCATCTACAAGTGGTTGGCATCATTTTGGAGTGGCTTTTATATAAGCCTAACCTCCACATTCTCAAGTACCCAAGTTCTTGAGTGGCTTCCACATAAGATAATTTTTTATTTTTGGAGTGGCTTTCATACAAGCCTAATCTCCACCTTATCTAAGTTGGCCAACATTGTCCTAGTTTCTAGCATATATTCAGCTATCTACACCACATCATGGGTTTTATGAGCCATCTCATATGACATACTTCTTCATATTAGTATCAGTTTATAGCTTCACTTCATGGGGAAATGATGGAGCCAAAGGGCTAGCCTTTATATTCTTGAGCTACCTATTCAAAGGGATTGGACACATAGTCTAGACATCAATTATCGCATGCATGATCATCTAGATTCACTTAGTAGGTGATGATGGAGCCAAAGGGATAGCATTTACATTCCTAAGACAATTTCTAGGGAATTAGGCACTCAACTCCATTTGTGATATAACTTTTGGTATAGAATCATCAAGCACATCAAACATTATTCAGCCTTACTCAGTATCATAACAAGTTTTGTATTGGTTCACGTACCCAATGAGGTGTATTCATTAATTTATCTTCCTCTCTCTTACTCAAATTTGTACATTCTTATTTTATATTGCATATAATAAGAACTAATCTACTCTCTATTTCTCTTTTTCAGATTCATACTTACACAATGTGATCTCTATGCACTATCCATTATTACTTAGTATCACACAAACTTCATGGGCTTTATCTTTGCAAGTAAGTTTAGGTACATTTTGTATGTTCCTTTATCCTAGTATTTCACTTTTTGCATCACTAAACTAAATCAAGGGAAAATGTAGTCATACAAAATGTAAAAATTGGTAACTTGAGCATGGCTAAAGACACCCAATCCTTAGGTCCCTCTTTCTTACTCTCATGACCCTCTTAGGCTTACTTTCACTAATTCCTAGTCATCTATGGCATTCCAGACTTGATTCTAGTTGAGCTAGGACCCTCTCTTCATGACTAATCCATCCCCCTAGGTCTCATATGATTAGGATAATAGTGCTAAAGTTGGACTATAACACTAGACTCTAGGGTGTCCCCTTCTCAGTGCTCTTATCCAATCACATTTTGAGCCCAAGTTATCATTTTCCCCTAATTCCTCTTATTCATTATGTTAGCTTATGACCAATAGATCCCTATAAAATCCCATTTAAAGTTCATTTGGAAAGGGTTGTAAAATATCATCCAAACAAGAAAGAATACAAGCAAGACCACTCAATCAATCTTCCCTATTCTATACATACAACTAGCATATATACTTTTAAGATAATTCAAGTCCTCAGACTAGTCCCTACCCATCTCAAGCATACCCAATTTTAGCATTTCTTGCATATCATTCACTATTGCACTAAGCACTCTTAAAGGGAGAACTACATATGGCTCAATCCCTCCTCAAAGTATTGGTATATAAGTAGCATGCCCACACATAGGGTGTGAAGTACATCCAATACATCTTACACACACTAACCCATTTTCCCCATTTGTCAAAGTTTCTTTTAATTGCATAGAAGATACAAGTACATAAATAATCAGCTCTAAAAGGAGCTCTATTGATGGTGAAGACCTAAAAATTGGTACATGGACTCACACTAAGAAGGTGAACAAAACCCATAAATATTACATCATAAGGACAATAGTGCCAGGGAAGGACTATAGCATCAGAGCCCAAAGTGTCTAGTTTTTGTGCTCCTATCCAATCAAGAAGCAAATTTTAGGAACTTGTTTGTGGTAGTGTTCCAGTCTTACATGCAAATTTCCAAACTTTGTCTCAGTTAGGACAATCCAAAATAATCTAAGTTTAATTTTCTCTCTCTCACTACTATTTTTAGAAAAGGTCTAATTACAATTAAATCTCACAAATTAGTGGCTTTAATTAGGAATATTATTTACTAATTTATCCTACTTAGACTTATTTATTAAATAGGAATAAAACTCTATTATTCCATAAAATAACAAATCATTTGGTGAACCTGACTTACTTTAAATCTCACATAAAAACGCTAAAAACCCTAGGGTAAATTCCTAGTTAATTTGTCCCATTAATTTTTGAATTTTTTCTTGAATATTAAAATCAACAATTCCTCTCAAATTTTAAAATTTTGTAGTAAATTTTAAAATAAATTTATTTCAAACCCTAGTTGCATACACTAGGTCCTAGTAATTTTCCAACATTAATCCAATAAATTCTTGATTTTTTGCTTGCACATATACATCAAAAAATTATCTCAAATTTTAAAATTTTGTAATAATTTTTTAAAATAAATTTATTTCAAACCCTAGTTCCATCAACTAGCTCCCAGTAATTTTTCCATCAATTTCTAAATTTTTAGTTACATATTAAAAATCAAAAAATCACTTCAAATTTCAAAAATTCATAGTAATTTCAAAAAAAATCCTCAAAACCCTAATTGCATCTACAAGATCCCATTAAATCAAAATTTTTCCCTTAAATTTTTGAATTTTTAGTTACATATTAAAATCAAAAATTAATTTTCAATTTTAAAAATTCATAATATTTTGAAAAAATATTTCAAAAAATCCTTAGTTGCATGTACTATCTCCTATTTTGCTTCTTGTGGTATCACCTTATATGTTTGGCTGCTCAATATCCTTTTTGCACAAATTCCAATTCACTATTTCTAGGGCCTTGCATTTCTTATATTCAATACTTTCCCTTTCTATCACATTGCCTATTAAAACTTATTGCAAAACATTCAAATACATTTCAAGTTATTTTCCTACTTTAACAATGGTGAAATATACTAATCTTGATGAAATGAATAAAAGAGAACTTCAAGAACTCTTAACCAAAAATCTAGATATGCAAGATGAAATTCTTAGAATTATACAAAAGAAATAACAAAAAGTGAAAAATGATTAATCTTCTCAAACCATAGAGCAACCAGTTGCAAATGACACTATGAGGGCAACTATGTCTCAACAACCCCTATAATAGCCCAACCTGCCTCTATGCCACTAGTTATAGCTAGTACATCCTTGTGCAAAAGATAAGATCTCTTTAATCCAAGGTGTTACATCTTGAGCAAGGTGCTATTAGACCTACACAGGCTTTGGATTCTTTTGCTTTATTGCATACACCATTGGCACATCACATTACCTCTACACCCTTGCCACAAGGTTTTGTTCAACCCAAGCTTACTCTTTATGATGTCAAGGGTGATCTAGAGACACATTTGAGATATTTTCATGTAGCATGCTTAGATTATGTCCCAAATAATTGGATACTTGCCAAGTTATTTCCATAGAGTCTAAAGGATTATGATTTATAATGGTTATATAGTCTATTGAATCAGTCAGTCAATACATTCAATCTTTTAGCTGACATGTTCCTAGCATACTTCAGTATTAACATTGGTGATAAGGTTTCATATGCACATATTGTGCAATAGAAACAATGACCAAATGATCATCTCACAAATTATGTTCTTCAATATAAGACCATCTTGGCTAAGATGACTAGCCCCATGGTAGATTAGGAGTTATAAGACCTTTTCAAATAAATTCTTCTACCAGCACTTCATGAATCAATCATGTTCAAAACATTCTCTTCTTTCATTGAATTGTGTCACACATTAAAAGAAAGAGAATTCAAACTAATTTTAATGAGAAAATTAAATTACATTAATAAATTATACACAACTAATAAGAGTAACAACATGGTCCCATATAAGGTCAAGTTTAATGATACTAAAGGGCAAAATCAACCTACAATTAATGCAACTTCAGATCCTCCTCAGTGAACAATTTTGTTAGCACCCCTTAGCATAATTTTTCACATCTTATAATTCCTCCAGCTAGGGTTTTCAATAGCTTTTAGATTATAATATCATATCTCTCCCTCCTATTCAGGAAGTTGATCCAATAAAGCCTCTTCTAAAGGGATATGATCAGCAAGCATTTTGTAACTACCACAGGGCACCTTTAGTTGAGTTAAAACCTTTGAGAAATATGACCAGTGTATATAATTCTAGATTTCTAACTAAACCTTCTATCTCCTTCTCAAAAAAAGAGATCATTAAGGATGATTCATATTATCATGCACTCTTTATCAGAGCTCACATTCATAATCAATCTATTCACAGTGTTATTATTGACAATAATTCCAGTCTTAACATGTGCACCTTGACAATACTACAACATTTGGGTTATTTAGAGAAGGATATCACTCTAATAGACACAGTCATCAGTAATTTTAGTGGGTATATATAGATTTCATTAGGCAAAATAGTAATTCCACTACAATTTGGTCCTACACATATGGCCACACCATTCACTATAGTTCTCAGTGTAGGAGTTTTTGATATGTTACTTAGTTAACCATAAATTTAAAAACTTAGATCAGTACCTTCTACATTTCATAGATGTGTGAAATTAATTCACACTAATCAAGTTGTTACAGTCAATAGAGTTCCATATGAGTTACCACTCCCCACTTCAAAACCATCTACCAGTTTGTAGTCACTAGTTTTAATTTCACTACCAGTTTTAGTTTTGATACCAATTTCAAATTCTCATCTAGTTTTAGTTCCTATTCTACTTTAGATTTAGACACAATTGAGGTATCCATCACTAATATAGAAGGTTCATACACCTCCATAGCTTTAGGATTCTAGATAATTTACAACTATAATATTCACACCCAGATTAGTTTCATTGAGATCTCATGCATCTACACATAGAGAACATGTTCAGAGAGATTCTCCTAATTTCATATGGGTCCCTAAGATCCCTATAGTTTCATCCACTTCTTAGAGTTACAAAGGGGCCCCACAGATAGTTTTTACTTCTAATATTTTAGAACATTTACAACATATATAGCTTTCAGAGCCATAGTCTTAGCATTTTCATTATGCTTCATGATCACACATGATTCTACTTCTTGATACAGGACACCATGATAGGGAGTATCACATGAGACTCATCGGTTAGTATCATTCCACCTTAGCTTTGCTTATACATAATTTCCTCTACTTGAATGTAAATAGTTTAATTTTTTCAAAAATATAAAAACAATATAACATTTCAAAATCCAAAAACATTCAAAATTTTCAAAACACCAAAAACATTTTAATTGTATGCATCATCCATATTTCACACTACTACTATGCTAGGAATTACATTTGTTGTTTCATGCTAGTGTATGTCAATTTATCTACATTACCATACTTCATTTGATCTTCTTTAAGTGTGTGTAGTGATATCCATCTCTTTGATTGGTTCACTCTACCCATTGAGGGGGTATCCTATATCTACATTCGAGACACACTTTGATATACATACCTACTGGGAGAATGTTCTACATGACTAAACCATCTAGGTTATGTCATTCCTACACTACATACTTCAAGTTATCATGTTGATATACATTACTTACTAGATTACATAGATTACTAAATCAACATTTCACTAGTATATAACACTTTTTTATCTCTTAGCATATATCTAGTCTTATAATAAACATGTCTTGCATACTTTCACTCTTGCTTTGATTAGTTAGATGTGATTCTATCTTTCTAGTTATTACATGTTTTCTCTTTTTGCATAGCGTAGCTTGTTCGATTGCATTTTTAGTTACTTCTTGTCTCATGTATGTGCCTTAGGACATTTTCCAATGTCCTTCTCTTCTATTCATGTGTATCCCTTAGGGCATATGCCAATGTCATTTGCCTATACTCCTCTATGTGATTATGGCTTCTATGCCAACTTGTTTGTTTCAATTATATGTGTATGTGGAATTTGAACATGTCTTGTATGCTTTTTTTCTAGTTTGAGTGACATGTGCTTGTGTCCCTTGTTTACTTGGCCCATTGGTCACCCTTGTATGCATTCTAATTCTTTCTTTGTGTGCTTTTTGCTTGATTGATTTCAATTACTTGTAATGCCATGATCCATATCATGAATTTACCTATTTTCTTAGATTCCATGTTGGACATCATGCTCCATCCCTCCAATTAAAAACTAATAAACTAACAACTAACACTTTCAGTTCTAGTTCAGTACATTACACATGATATTACATTATTACATCTATCTAGGCATACCCTTATTGATCTAACAATCTCTCAAATAAAACCATGCTATATCTTGAGATATCTCATTGATTATCATTGCTATATAATGTATATTTCTAGCTTAACACACTTACAGGGCTTATTTTTATTCAGGAATTCATTATAGGGTAGTTATTCTTACCCTCAAAAGATTGGGAAATAAATAGGAGTTTTATTATAGATATCAGAGCTCCTATCAGTTGAAAAAATCTAGTTTTAGAACAACTATAATAGAAACCAATCATCCAACCACTCAAAATAGACTAGGTAGACAGTCGAGATTCCAAAAGAATGATAAATTTTAACCTAAGATAATAGTGTTAAGGCTGGACTACAGTGCCAAAAACTAGGGTGTATATTTTTGGTGATCTTATCCAAACAACAGAAAAACTATGTTTTCTAAAAGTAGGTAGAAAGGTAGGTTAAGCTACAATTTTACATAATTAGACCAATTTAGATTAGTAGTTTTCAATATAGTTTTTTCAAAGAATATGGACATAGGGGGCATCATGCATGCCATGATTGGTCCTTACTTCTAGTTTTAGAATAGCTAGTTGACATAACTTCTAAATTAGAATCTATGTTTTAGACACCAATGATTGTGGGTAGATTGCATAGCACTTTTTCTTCTTTTCTTTTAGTTTTTAGTATTACCCAAGCATTCTTAGTAGTTACATGTTTTATTCCATCTGTAGGTGGTTGGAATTATTTTGGAGTGGATTTCATACAAGCCTAACCTCCACATTCCTATGTACCCAAGTTCCCAATTGGCTTCCAAAAAAGCCAAATTTTTATTTTTGGAGTGGCTTTCATACAAGCCTAATCTCCATCTTTTTTGAGTTGGCCAACATTGGCCTAGTTTCTAGCATATATTTAGTTACCATGACACATTGTTATATTTCTAAAACATTCATGGGATTCAAGAGCCATCTCATATGACATATTTTTGCATATCAGTATAAGTTTATAGCTTCACTTTATGGGGAAATGATGGAGCCAAAGGGTTAGCCTTTATATTCTTGAGCCACATATTTAGAGGGATTGGACACATAGTCCAGACATCAATTATCACATACATGATCATCTAGATTCATTTATTAGGTGATGATGGAGCCAAAGGTCTAGCATTTACATTCTTGATCCACTTTTTGAGGAATTGAGCACTTAGCTCCATTCACGATATAATTTTTGGTATAGCATCATCCAGCATTACTCAACTTTACTTAGTATCACAATAGGTTTTTTATTGGTTCATGTACCTAGTGAGGTGTATTTGTTCTTTTCTCTTCCTCTCTCTTACTCAGCTTTTTACATTCTTGTTTTATACTACATATAATAAAAATTGATCTACTCTCTATTTCCCTTTCATAGATTCATAATTACACAAAATTCTCTCTATGCACTATCTAGCATTATTCAAAATCACACAAGCTTCATGGGCTTCATCTTTGTAGGTAAGTTTAGGTATGCCTTCTATTTTCCTTTATCATAGTATTTCACTTTATTTCATCACTAGAATAAAGGGGGGATATCTATTCATATAAAATGTAAAAATTGGTAACTTAAGCATGGTTAAAGACACCTAATCCTTAGGTCCCTCTTTTTTTCTCTCATGACCCTCTTAGGCTTACTTTCACTGATTCCCAATCATTTGTAACCTTTTAGAATTGATCCCAGCTAAGCCAAGACCCTCTCTTCATGAATAATCCATCCCCCTAGGTCTCATATGCTTAGGAAAATAGCACCAAAGTTGGACTCTAGCATTGGACCCTAGGGTGTACCCTTTTTAGTGCTCTTGTCCAATCACATTTCAATCCCAATTTATTATTTTTCCTAGATTCCTCTTTTTCATTATATCGGCCTAGTCTGGTTTCATTTAACCCATGACCAATAAACCCCTATAAAAACCCATTCAAAGATCATTTGAAAAGGGTTGGTAAATATCATTCAAGCAAGTAAGAAAATAAGCAAGACCACTCAAGCAATCTTACCTATTCTTTACATACAGCTAGCCTATACACTTTCAAGCTAATTTAAGTCTTCAAACTAGTCTCTAGCCATCTCAAGCATACCCAATTTTAGCATTTCTTGCATATCATTCACTATTACACAAAGCACTACATATGGCTTGATCCTTCCTCAAAGTATTGGTATGTAGGAAGCATGCCCACACATGGGGTGTGAAGCACATCCAGTGCATCTTATACACACTAACCCCTTTTCCCCATTTTCCAAAGTTTCTTTCAATTGTATAAAAGATATAAGTAAATTAAGAATCAGATCTATAAGGATCTTTGTTGACATTAAGGACCTAAAAAATTCATATACAAACTCACACTGAGTAGGTGAACAAAACCCAGAAAGCTTAGATCCTAAGAACAATAGCACCAAGGAAGGATTACAACATTGGAGCCTAGGGTTTCCAATTTTAGTACTCCTATCCAATCAAGAAATGAAGTTTAGAAACCTGTTTGTGATAGTGTCCTAGTCTTTAATTCAAATTTTCAAACCCTGTCTCAGTTAGAATAGTCCAAAATAAGCTAAGTTAAATTTTCTCTTTCTCACTACTATTTTTATAAAAGGTATAATTACAATTCAATTTCACAAATCAGTGGCTTTAATTAGGAATATTATTTACCAATTTATCCTACTTAGACTTGTTTATTAAATAAGAATAAAACTCCATTATTCCCAAAAAAATAATAAATTATTCCTCTTATTAGCCAAATTATCTATAGTTTTACCTATACATTACACAAAAACATTAAGGAAAACATGATTTCCCTCAAAAAACGCATCCACTACTCCATCATGCCCCAATCTTATCCAACTCCTCTTTAACGCTAGCATGCTACTCGAGATTTTCACTCTCATAATGGACTTCTAATGGCCCATTCTTAACAACACTTATGTTGTTTTTTTTATCTCAACATATTTGACCTCATCTCTTTCAAATCATCGATCCTTCATAATCATCTCCTTATGTGTACTTGATTAGACAACCTCTACATATAATTCTTTTAACAATTGAAACTTGTAACTCTATATGGTTGCCTTATTCACTCTCCTACAACTCTTCATGGTTGAAATATTCACTCACCTCTATCAATACTTGGATGTTCTCAACCCTTATACCATCCAAAATAAAATTTAAAATCTTATTTTCATCAAGAGCCAAGGAAAATAAAGATTTTCCCACTTATGGGACTTCACAATTGCTTGCCCAAAATCACACTATGGTTCTTCATCTTCCAGTGAATAATGTATCATGTCTCCTTCATATTTCAATTATATATAGTCACCTATGGGTTGCTCACATCTCTCATACACCCTACTATTTTAAAATTAGAATTAGTCTCTACATATAGAAGCCTCACCTCCATCTTGTCTTCCATAACAACCTAATCTTTTGTGTACCTATGCATGTCCATGATACTTCTTAAAGTAGTCTTTAGTTGTTTACATGACTGCTCCACATATTTATTTCCTCTCTTGGTAATATTTTTCTCAACAACACTCTCAAGTATTCTCACACAAAGCTTACTCAACCATCTTGACTACAATTTTGGGTACACAAATTAACCCAACATCTTGTAAACCATATGTTCCCACTCACAAGCTTTCCTCTTACCCTTCCTTTGTCTCCTCACTTGGAGATATTTCCAATATGTTGTTGTAACTCCACTCAACTTCTTGATTTCAACCTTCACCATCATGGGGTTAAAAACATTTGTATCCACAAAATATAACTCAAGCTCAACTATCTAAGTCATGAGATATTTTGGATTTTCATATCCATAAAATATAAAAACATCATTAAGAGATTTACCTTTTTATCTCCACCATAACTTTACTTGGTCTCTTCTATCTATTAGAATATTTTCCTCCACTTGTTTGGCCTCTTTAAAAAGAATATATCTATTCTTATTAAGACAAAATACACACCATCAACTCCTCCTCATAACCATCACATGTAACTGCACCATCATCACCATATGTAATTTTTCCCATCACATCCAATCTCTCTTGGAACACTTTAAGCATATTTGTCAACTCATCCATCTCACATGCTCTTCTCTTTGGTGACATATCTTACCATGAATCAATGTTATCCTCTTTAATAACTTGAAATAGACTATAAATCGAGTCTCTCAAAGAAATTCTCACTTTTATATGACTTCACACACTTGCAATCACCTATGTAAGCTTCTCAATAACTTGCAATCTCTATGTAGACTTCTCTCTCACAAACTATAACACATATTGAGTATTTACCATAAGTAAAATACCTTGATATGATACTGCTTGGTGTAAACACAAAGATAAGGTGACCATTTAAGGTCTATCTTTATCTCTAATGTTGCAATAGTTTCAACATCCCTGGACACACGTGCACATTTTTTCAAATAATTGATTATCACATTAAAAAGATTATATTAATGAATTTCACATAGTATAATATAAATTATACTCTCAAACACACACTCACACTCACACATGACTCTACAATATTATTTCAATACATTAAAGAGTTTTATACTCTCAAACAGTTCCCCCTAAACTGATATGACTCTCTATTATGCTCTTGGAGAGTTTTGCTCCTTCACCAACTTATCTCTCCTCAAAAACTCTAAAAAACATCCATTTATTTCCCTCATATATAATTATTAACATACATATATTCATATGGTATCTACTTAAATTAATATACCTCCACATAACATATAATAGTTAGGTGGCCTTCAATTTGCAAGATCTACACCTGACTGTCATAAAGTATCAAAATTGTTAAGTGACATTTCAAGCTAAATGATAGTTAAAAATCACCATAAATTCAATGTCTTTAATAAAATTGATATGAAATTTGAAACAAAACTTATATACTATATTTTCCATAATCCCTCAAAATTTCATCATCTAAATCTTAATACACATTACTACAAGTTACTGCTTGTAAAGAACAACATTGTCAATTGATGTAGATTACAAATGACATTCCCAACAAGAATGGTAGTTAATAAAACTTTTGTAAATTTAAATATGTGAATTTAAATGATATTAAATTTAAAAAATATAAATATTACTAAAATTCATATAAACCCACTAAATTTAGTAGCCTAATGCTTATCACAGCTCTACTACAAGGTAATGAACCATTAGGCTACATAGATGCATCTGGTTGAGTGACAATCATAAAACCTACCAAAACTTTTCTACCACTTATCTAATTGATCTAAAATTTGTAACACACATTATATGATATATTTTTTATCACTGATCCAAATTTTTCATTCTAATTCTTAATTAAAATATTCTGCATAATCATGAACCTTATGTAGATTGGACAAATGCATCTTCTAGTTGAATGACAGTTACAAAAACTATCATAACTTTGGCATAACTTATCCAATTGAGTTTAAATTTATAACATAAATTTTATATTATAATTCCTATCACCACCTAAAATTTTGTGACCTAACTCATACCATAGGTATTTAAAAATGGCATGAACCTTATGCCTAGTGATATAGGCATAGCCTAAGAGAAATAACCAAAACATTTCCATAGTAACTCTAAAGATCTAAAAAAAATTATAGATATTTTAGGAGTCATATTATATGAACCCACAAAATTTCATCTTCTAATTAATTTTGAAATATTACTAAAAGGAAACCTCTTTCTAGGGTAATAGTTGGTATACCTCTATGGTGACTCTAAATGATTTGAAATTTTAGGTAGAGTTTTTAAGTGTGAGTTTATATTATCCCACCAAGTTTTATTATCCAATTCCTTCCACATATTTACTAAAATTAAGGAAACTTATTACTAGTGTAACAATTGGTATTTTTTTCAATAGCTACAAATGGTCTAAAAATTGGTACAAGTGTTTTAAGTTTCATATTATATGACCCCATAAGTTTTCATCAACTAATTCTTATCTTAGTTGAGGAACCATTTCTGACAAGTGTATGTGACTAAATAGTCCCTATAGGCTTCAAAGAAATAGTCAAAAGATCTATGAGCTTTTTTATTGTATAGGAATACTTTTACAACATTAAAAGAGGTAAATAATCTCACACAAATAATGCCACAACCCAAAAATCAAGAGAAAAACACATCGTACTCTATTTTTGGTTGATCGATGGTCTAGTGGTTGTACAAGGAGTGGTTGTACTTCCTCTATTGAGAGTCATATCATTGGGGTTGGGATGATTGATAGTGGTTTTAGATACATCCCACATCTCATAAATAGGGATTACAATTTTGATTTGAGTACTGTAGTGAGTATAGTTGTAGGATTGATAATCTACATTGGTTTCAAAATTAAAGTTTTTCCAACTTACCAATGAAGCTTCATAAAAGTTAAGTTTGATCCTTTTATAGATTTCTAGACCAAGATATCTACCTAGGCCCTACCCAAACATATTATGGGTTTATACATATACCCATAGAAAGAATGGAATGAGAAGGGGAGATGGATAAAATAGAAATAAGGAGAAAAAAAAGTGAAATGAAAAATATGGAATTCCTTCACATTAAGTTCACCAATTTTTTTGCATACAAATAGCATGAATTAAACTATGCAATCAACTTCCCAAGGTCTAGCCAAGATAACCAACATAATGGATGGATGATAGGTGATGGCTAGAAGTATGTATTGGGATGATTCTTGGGTGGTATGTAATTTAGGATGATGAGAGGAAAATGATTCTTGTGATAGAACCATAAGACTTGTACAATACATTACTTGTTAAGAGCATTTAGCTGAGTAGAAATAGATCTCTAAGGTCCTTCAATGTCTAAAATAATAAGGAGGTGAAGTTTCTAATCAATATTGGGAGTGGTGAGATGAGGATGGTTAGGTTTAATAACTCAAGGTATGAGATTAAATCTATTAGTTTGAATACACCTAGTCGATTTCATAAATAAATGTGAATTATATATGATGAGGCTAGACTTGAGAAGAAGAAATGGGGTGAAGGTGAGGATCTAGACTTCAATCACATTATATTAACAACCTCAATTTTTGGGGAGGATGATAATGTGTAGATAAATAATTTTATATTATTATTCTAGGGAACTAATAGTGTTGATGATGATATGGGTAATCATGTAAAACCTCAAGTCTCAAGTTGGAACTAATATTTGTTTTTTTATTGATTATAGGACCACGTGCTTTAACACTAGGGAAAACACCTTCTCTAAAAAGATCAGGTGTCTCAAAAAGTGTCATCCAAAGGATACAAGGAAAAGTGTAAGTGTATGATATTTTATTTTAAATGTTTTATGATAACACATGAACCAATTAGGTTGAATCTTGTGCCCACATAGGTGGGTCCATAAGCATTTTATTAATAATGTAAATCAAATGCAATATAAGGGTGCCTTTACTCTACTAACCCTTTTACAAAGACAAATCAATCTTTTATAGGTTTTACCCATGACCGATAAAACCAACTAATCCTATAACCAACTATTTATGGGAATTTAACCTGTAAGGTATTTCTAGATTAATTAACTCAAAAACATATAAAACTACCTAAACAAAAACCTAAGTAAATTTATTTATGGGGGTATCTTAATTAAAAGATGCATGCCCCATTTAAAATTATTAATTTATTATAACCTACCAAAAATCCTAAGCTAATGTTAAGAATTTTAACAAGTCCTTAAAAACCCCCCTATGATACAAAGTTAGGTCTTTGGACACATACCAAGCATTTTTCTAAATTTTTCAAATTTGATTCTGTTAAGGGGTTTTTTGAAAATATCAGTTGTCTGATCAACAATTGGGCAATATATCATATCAAGAGATTTATTCACCACCATCATTCATAGATAATTATATTTGACATCCATATGTTTTTTTTGGCATGAAACACTGGATTCTTGGACATCTTGATTGCACTCTGATTATCAATGTATAGCTGTGTAGGAGCAATCTAAGAAACCTAAAAATCTTCAATAATATGTTATAACTAAAAAAATTATATAGAATCATCCCATTCTAAAATTTACTCTGATTCTATTGATGAATTTACCATTGTATCCTACTTTTTACAATACCAAGCAATGGCAACTAATCCCATATTCATAGTGTATCCTATTGTGGACACTCTGTCATCCACACATCTACCAAAATATACATCATAATATATATAGTGTAAATGTTAGTTTTAATTTATTGTTGATATAGTATTCAGGGCCATATTTTTTCATTTCTTTAAGGTAATGAAGTACTCTTTTTGTTGTATGCCAATGAATTTCTCTAGGCTCATGCATAAACCTAGACAAAATTCCAATTGAAAATGATATATCGACCCTGGTAGTCATAAAATATATCAAACCTCCCACCAATTTTATATATTTGGTTCCATCAAAAAATTCACTACCATCATCCTTAGACAATTTTAAGTTACTTTCCATGGGAGTGAGGGCAGGTTTGCAATCATTCATGCCTAACCTATCTAATAACTCAGAAATATACTTAGTCTGTGAAATGAAAATACAATGCTATTTTTGAGTTACCTTTATGCCTATATAGTAATGAATAAGTCCATGTTCTATCATCTCAAACCCATATTTAAATTCATTATTCATAGACTTATTATGGGTTTCATCATTGCTTGTGATAAATAAGTCATCGACATAGAGAACAAGTATTACCAATTTCTTACCCTGCACTCAAAAATAAAGAGTATCATAAAATTCACTAAATTTAAAAATAATGTATTTCAAGTATGAATCCATTTTCTCATACCAAGCCCTAGGTGCTTATTTGAGCCCATACAAAGCTTTTATCAATTTACATACTTTGTGTTATGCACCCACCTATTCAAAACCTAGAGGTTGTCTCATGTATACTTCTTCCTATAAATCACCATTTAAAAAATCACTTTTAACATCCATCTAATGTACTTTCCAACCATGTTGTGCTACTAAGGCAAGTACCATATGAATAGTGTGCCATTTTGTAGTTGGTGCAAATGTTTCCTCATAATCAATACCTTCTTGTTATGCATATCCTTTCACAATAAGTCTTGCCTTATGTTTATCAATAGAGCCATATAATTTATACTTAGTCTTATAAACCCATTTTCATCCTATGGGTTGAACATGTGAATAAGTATCAACCAAAACCCAAGTATTATTATTTATTATTACATCATATTCACTTTGCATTGCCTCTTGCCAAACATGTTCAGTAGAAGCCTCCTCAAATGTAGATGGCTTAGTAGAAGAAGTAGTAACAACCATTGCATAGTTCACCAATTTAAAATAACTCATAGGACTTTTTAATCCAACTTCATCTAATTTCAAGTCAGAAAAAGTACTTTGCTCCCATTTTGGATACTTAGTCAAATTATTCAAATCAGGAATACTAGAATTCTCATCATGTGCACTATTCAAAGGAAGACTTAGAGAATTTTCAACAATTTTTAAATCATAAACATATGAATTATTAGATGAAGGATAGAAAAGTGAAGGGATTTGAGTCTCATATGACAACCTTGAAGAATTATCCCCATTATTCAAACCCTTATCTCATTTTGCATTTTTCCTCTCTAACCTATCAAGTTGAGAATCAATCTCTGTAGTGTTTATGGTCCCAAACTCATCAAATATTACATCCTAACTCACTATTAATTTTCATGTATCCTATGTAAGCACATTATCCATTTTTATTTTTAGAATATCCAAGAAAGATGCATTTTTGACTTCATGGTTCTAAATTAGTTCTATGTTCAGTGGGAACTAAAGCAAAATAAAGGCATCCAAAAACTTTCAAGTGTTTAACTTTTAGTTTAAACCCATACTAAGCCTCATATGGAGTTTTTCCCAAAAGTGCAGTTATGGGGGACCTATTTCTCAACTACACTGCAGTACCAATGGCTTCTACCCAAAACTTAGCATCAAGTTGTTTATAGTGTAACATAACATGTGTTGTGCCCTCTAAAGTTCTATTCAATCATTCAAATACTCCATTATACTTTAGAGTGTAAGCATTATTGTATTATCAATGAATAACATGTTTTTGATAATAATCTAAAAACTCATTCAAAGTATACTCACCACCATTATCTAAACAAAGAGTGCCTAAGTGTGAACTTATTTATTTTTCAACTAAGTGTAACTAATCAACAAACTTGGTAAAAACTTTTTATTTGTTTTTTATGAAAAGCACCCAAGTCATCCTAGAAAAATCATCAATAAACAACACAAAATATCTACACCCACCAATGGATGACTTCTTCATGTCACATACATCACTATGAACTAATTACAAACATCTGTTAGCTCGCTATGAAGAGTTTTTGGGAAATTTTTCTTGATTCTGTTTACCCAAAACACATGATTCATAAAGAATACTATATTTGAAAAAAGTGGGTAATCCACTCACCATACCATATATTTTTAAGTCTATTAAAGAGTGAATATTCAAATGTCCATAGTAGAGATGCCATAACCATTATGTAGACATAGTACATATACCTATGTCAACAACTAGTTTTAAGTCTACTAAAGAGTGAATATTCAAATGTCCATAGTAGAGATGCCATAACCATTATGTAGACATAGTACATATACCTATGTCAATAACTACTGCTAGTTCCACTATGGGAAGAAGCACTTTATAATGTAATCTAACCAAGTTTCCATCTCCATATCTTGTATACATGGTTTTGTAACCATCCTTCACTAAATTAATGTAAATGAGCCCATTTTCAATCACAATTTGATAACCTTTATTTTGAATAGTTACCAAGGAAAGAAGATATTTCCTCAATGTGGGAACATACCAAACATCCTCCAAGAATTTTATAGATCCATTAGGAAGAAGAATTTGAATATATCCAAGTCCTAGTGGAGTATGCATAAAATTATCTACCAAGAAAATTGGAGAGAGAGAAGCTTCTTTGCAATTCCAAAATAAGTCTCACCTAAATGTCATGTGTTTGGTTACTCTTGTGTCTAAAACCCATACATCTATGAGCTCATCTCTAGCATCATATTTCATATAATCAATGCACCCTAAAGTAGTGAATGTAGTTTCATAAGCAACATTGGTACACTCATCATAGTCATGATCAACATATTGAGCAAAGTTATACTTAGTCACTTTTTGTGGCCTCTAAATTTTGTTAAAAGGAATCCTACACTGAGAGCCAATGTGACCAAATTTTCCATATCTATCTCACTAAATGTTTGATCTACCTTGACCTCTACCCCTATAAGAGTTATGACTATGTCCTCTATCACTTGTCTCATTTAAATGATAATGGATAGATTATTTTTTATTTGAATAACCCCTACCTCTATTTTGATAACTACCTCATCTATAACCTTGACCCCCTCTATAACTATTCCCTCTATTGTTTTGATGACTAGAAGAAGATGAACTAGGCTTAGATTATGAAACATGGGATTATTTAATTTTTTTGGATTTCTTGGGTAGAGAGAGGTCATGTTGGATGATTAACTTATCTAAATTGTCAAAAGTGATGCCTATGATCTTTTCAGAGACATGCAACATTTATACAAATTTCCCATAAGACCCAAGTAGTCCTTTTAATACAGTAGTGACTATGAGATCATCATCTAATTTTCCAAACCCAGCCTTAGTGTACTAAGTAATAATGTTATTCAAATTAGACATATATTCCCCCATGTCCCCATCATCCTCTAATGACAAAGTAAATAACTGCATATGAATGTCTATCTTCTTATGTTTAGGTTTCTTATCATACAAATTAGACAATGTTTTCCATGTATTATAACTATGAGGAGAAGTTTCAATATGAATATAAGTATCATTAGTACAACAATATTTAATTAGTGCTAAGGCCTTAGAATCACACAAATTGAATGTATCAAGTTTAGCCTATTTTGTTAGCAATGTGGGATTTTCATTCTTAACAATATCTCATAACTCATTAAAGACTAAAGTATCTTCCATCAAACGTTTCTAATCTGAATAATTATAAATCATTAATCTATCACCATCTAAAAGTAAATTCTAAATCTTTGGCATCTTGAAAGAAATTCAAGTGTGACAAGAAAAAGTGAGTGTGACTTAATGCAAAAGAGAATGCAAATAACACCACATACACCACACTTCACAAATAGCACATTGCACAAAACACTTGCTTCTACGAGGTTTTGCACTTAACCTCCGTGTAGAGCAAAACAAAGATATTTTGATGGGTTTTACACTTAACCACACCAAAAAATCAAAAATACACCTTTATTTTTCCAAAGTACAACCTTATTCCACCAAGTACACCCTTATTTTTCCACAATAATGTAAAAAAAATAGAATTCAACTCCCTTTTTTTGACTTTGAAAACAACTTTATACAATATGTATGTGTTTCACAACTTTCAAAGCATACAAAAAAGAATTAAAAAGGCAATATTCTTTTTACAAAAATATATTCTAAAAAAAATTCTTCCAAAAAGAAGAGATTTGAACCCTTGACCTCCTCCTTTCAAGCTCTTCACAAAATGTCCTGTTCCAATTGCTTTAAGAGCATTCACAAGTCATAATATCAAAAATTTATATATAAACTTGATTTTTTCTATGTGTAAAATTTAAAAAATGCATGGGCTTGTAAAATCTAATTTATTTGAGAAGATTTATCCAAATTAAATAAATTATTTTCCTTTCTTTTAGTGGGACCTTCCTTAACCCTAAAATTTTTCAAATAACTATTGAAAAACTTTACAGAATAAAATAATTATTTCCATACAAATTTTTTTTTCATTGTTAAGCTTAAGTTTCTAATGCCATGGCTGCCAAAACAAAAATCTAAAATTGCTCTTTCACTATTAGAAACCATATAAATCCATATAGGGGCATAGAATAGGAAATTTTGATCAGTTTGAACTAGATTTCAAAAGTTTTAATGAACTATAGCAGATTTGGGAAGAGTTTCAATGCTAGGAAGTCATACCAAGACAAAAAAAAGGATCATACAACACATAAAAATAGCCCAGGTTTAGCTCATATGCATTTGATAATATTTTTGGGAAATTAAATACTAATTTTTAGATTAAAAATTGAGCAAAATGAACTAGAAAAAAATGGCAGCCATACTTCTCATGCACAGAGGTTTTCAGAATGTAAAATTCCATACAAATGGTATTTTTGTAGATTTTAGGGTCTTTAAATCAGATTAGATTAAATAACAAGCTTCAAAACTATGTAAAATGGAGAATCTGAGTTCTAAGCATGAAGAACTATTTAGGGAAATGACCATACAAAGCCATACATGGGCTTATTCTTATATATATTTAATATAGGCCATAAAAAAATAATGTAAAATATTTGAAAAATTAAATATTTTAATAATTTTTCAAAATTCAACATTAACCAAAGGTTCAAATGGGTAAGCCAAAATTCACAAAAGGCATACCTTCACTGTATTCACCTAATATTCCAATTTGACTTCACTGAGGCCTTTTTATTTCCATGTGAATGAACTTTTCACCTTGTCCTTCACCCAGATTCATCGTGATTCCAATTACCATGCTCCAATACCACTGATAACACTTGAACCAATTAGGTTGAATCTTGTGCCCACACAAGTAGGTCCACAATAATTTTATTAATAATGTAAATCAAATACAATATCAGGGTACCTTTACTCTGTTAACCCTTTTACAAAGATAAATCAATATTTTATAGGTTTTACCCATGATCGGTAAAACCAACTAATCCTATAACCAACTATCTATGGGAATTCAACCCATAAGATAGTTCTAAATTAATTAACTCAAAAACATATAAAGCTACCTAAACATAAAACTAAGTAAATTTATTTATGGGGGTGTCTTAATTAAAAGATGCATGCCCCATTTACAAGTATTAATTTATTCTAACCTACCAAAAATCCTAAGATAATGTTAAGACTTTGGATAAGTCCTAAAAAGTGTAAGCATATGATATTTTATTTTAAATGTTTTGTGAAAATACTCATTGTACTTTTGAATCAAGGTTTTAGGATGTTTGTGCTCAGTTTGACAAGGCTTTGGTAGTTTTATTATTTTTGTTGTTTTGGGGAATATTTGACTGAAATGAAATCTACTAATTACTGAAAATAAATGATTCAAAGTAAATAATTATAAATAACTTAAACTAAAATTAAATAATTCTTATTTTTTTTATTTTCAACTTACTTTTCAATGCATGCAAGGAAAGGAAGCAATATCTACTTTAACAATGTAAATGCTAATTTTAATTTTCTAGATGCAAGCTGCATGTAGTCATTTTTGTGATTCTCTAAATGGTATATGAATGAATCTATAATGAAAACTATTTTTTTAATAACATGAAAGTAACACAAAATAATAGTTAGATATTAACAATAAACACCCAATACTTCTCTTGCATATGCAAATTAAAACAAGTTTTAGTGTTTCTAAATGAGTGCATACTAATTTAAATGATCTTTTTGGATAAAAATGAATACCTAAATTCTATTTTTTTGAATTAATAAACTAAAACATCATTTCTAATTTAATTAAACAAATAAAATTAGGAGTAATAAAACACTTTATGATTACCTAGGTTTGACTAGGGTCTTTTTCTTTGTTTATGTATGAGTTTCCATAAATAAGAACTTGTTTTCAAACTAAAATTTGATAATGGTTACAGCTAAAAGTGTTCTTTTTTTTGTTTTCCCCAATATTCACCTAGGTTTTAGAATCAAATCTATATACTCTAAAGGAATCTAATTAATGGTTACAAGTAAATTGATAAAATTAACTAATATTTTTATGCAAAGATAGGAAACAATAGAATTATTTTTCCTATCAAATTTATCTTTTTCAACATAGATATTTAAACTAATTCAAGAAATTAAAATAATCTAATATAATCTTTTGAACAAATAAGGGAAAATAAAATTAGAAATCCCCAACCTGATCAAGGTGTAGATTCACTGAAATTAAGATAAGTATATGTTGTGTGGTCCTCAATGTTCTATCTACTTTGCTCAACAATGATTAAAGGAAATGTCTAACTTCAAGGATGATCAAATTATAGTATAAAAATTAATAAATAGAGAGAGAGAGACAACTCCAAATAAAGACAAGTGTAGTCCTTAGTGTGCTATCTCCTTTGCTCAACAAAGATTAAATAAAATATCTAACTAGGAGGATGATCAAATGATAGTATAAAATGGAGAAAAAGAGAGAGAGGTAAGTCCAAACAAAGACAACTAAATGTGGTTGGTTAAGAAAACCATTTTACAAATATTTCATTATGGAAACAATGACTCTCTTTAATTGAAATTATGTAGTCTCCATGAAAATGATGAAATCAAAGATCCAAAGAAATGGTAAGTATGTTGTGACCATAGAAAACTTTAAAAAACTAGGATCTAATACAAATTTTTAAATCCAAAATCGGATTACTTGTATAAAATCAATGGAGGTTGGCATAAAAGAGTTTAACAAGTTAAACTAGTACTAGAACTTAGGAGAGACTCAAAATGATTGAAAATAAAAAAGGGAGTGAGTTAGGATAGCATGAATGTGAACATAAGGTGGAAATATCAAGAAATTAGATAATAAGCATGAAAAATGCATTAAATAATTGAGCTCTAAAAGCTAACTTTAGATGATAAACAAAAGGTAATAGAACTACCCTTGTTTGCAGGGTCAATTGCATAACTATTGTTTCCATGACAAAACTATTATATAAATTTACTAAATTTCCACCCACTTACAATACAACCACCCTATGTAGATGTAACTACCACAGTAGTTTATGGAACTATCGTGGTTGTTCTAAAACCTAGTCAGTAGTTCTGAAATGAAGAGTGGTGGTATTTCCATGAATAATGATAGTTTTGTCATGTATAGCAAGTTTTTAAAATTGAAAGTACATAAGCTTTAGAGGTAAAATAAAAGAGATTCAAAGTGGGATTGGAGAAATAAAGGGAGGTAAAATGGGGAGGGTGTTATAGATAACTCATTGTAATCATATATTATGATATCATTACATCATCATTAGACATCATGTTTGGATGTCACATGATGTAAATTTTAGGTGCATATAGGTAGCATTTTATATATTCTTATACCAGTGTGCCTCACATGAAGCAGAGGTAATTATGCAACCTTTATCTCCACTCCATTAACAAGGAGATAAGGGAAGATGTCTAAATATTTGCCTACTAATCTTATGAATAAGACATTGAATGTTTTTTACAAATTGATCAAACAAACATTGATAGTGGTGGTCAAACCTATGGGGCCAACATGCACACTATCACCTTAAACCACATAATGGGGTATTTCACAATGTGAGATATAATAAAACCAATAATCAAGGCCCCAAAATCCTTAACCAAAATAGGAATGTTGCCACTAATGGTGTGACTAACCAGGGTAAGAATCCAAATCAAGTGAATAAAGATTAGTCTCCACCCATAAACAACACCAACACAAATAACAATAAAGTGTTTAGGAACCAAAACCCTCTACCTATAGTTCATGTAATTGAATTTAACATAACTCTACTCTACAACATGTAGTATTAAAACCAAAATCAAAACTAGTATCATCATGTTAAGCATTTTCTACAGTTATAGAACCAACCCTATTATCAAAGGAATAATCAATAAGGGTTTAGTCAATAAGGAAAAAATCAAAGGCTTAGATAATATGAAACCAACTTATAATATCTCTTTCATTTATTTATTGATCATGATATTTGGAACTATAGGGATTATAACAAGGTCATTCAAAGACTCCCTAAGTATCAAAGGCAAACTTTCATAGACATGTTATTAGGGAATGAAATATCAAACCTCAATCCATTTAGAATGGTCATGTTATTCCATAGAACCAAAATCTCCAAATTTACTAGAACCCTTTTTCGTACCACCAAATGTGAGCTACCTCAAACCAGACTCGGGGTAACTTGCAGAATCAAGTTATTCAGCATAATCAGCCTAGGAAAGCATGTTTTGATGATGTTATGACCTCCACTTATAGAACTACCAAAGCTAATTTTTTCCCTTAATTAAGAGTCTAAGTCAAAATATAATGATATGGGTTATGGATTTGGAAGTAAAAGAGGAAGTGATATAATTACTCACACCATGGATATCAACCCAAGACTCTTCCCTTCAAAAATTATAGATACTAAATCCATTCCTAAGCCTATAAGGAATTACAATTTTATTTTAAATCTTACAAAAACCTTCTCCCACATTTTCTTTCTTGACCTACTTTAGAACTCACCTATCTTAGGTTTGGGACATTTATCTAGTGTAACTTCCCAATCATAGGCCTAGATCAATTGCATTAATATAGATATGTTTCTACCTGGGTAAGATTCTTAGGACATTGGCTATTTATTCTACCTTAGTAATCTCCCTCCTGATTCTAAATTTTCAAGGAGGGGGATCCTACCTTTATTTTTCAAGTATGGATATATAATAAATATAAAAATAGAGCCATGGTTGATGATGGAGTAGCCTTGAACATTATCTCCTTCTTTATCTTGTAGAAACATAACTACATGGAGACCAAATTCTCTACAACACATAATACCCTATGAGGATATCATATCTTCAAGTCTACCTCTATAGTAACCATTGTGTTTCAAGTCACACTAGGTCCCAAGTCTATGTCAACATAATTTTACATGATTGACAAAGACACAAATTATAACATGATCTTGGGAAGACCCTAGATTCATAAGATGAAATCCATCCCTTAAACCTTGTTCCAACCAAGTCAAATTCTTCCATATGGTTAAGTTTTTCATGGCCCAAGGGGATCCCAAGCCTTTTCACATGATTTAAATGACCATGTGTAAGTAATCAGGCTTACACATTGACTACCACTTACCTACCAATGGGGTCACAAAACCCCCATAGTTGGTTGATGTTACAAATCTTGTGAAGCCAAACATGGTTATCTTAAAAAAGGGGAAATAAAACCCTCAAGCCTTAGTGAAAGATAAACTATAGTACAAATAGGTAGAATAAAATATTAGTGGTTCAAATCCAATAGTCATAAGGGTAGTTTTAACTATGTCAACAATTGAGATTATAAGTATCTTGGTGAAATATGCACCACTTATTCTCCCATTTGACCCAAGAAGGGTAGGGACTTATAATTTATCTAAATATCAAAGATAATAACCCTACAAGTGGTTAATTAGTATGTTGGACATCCACACGGTCAATATATCAAAAGACCAAGAAACCTTCCCCAATGATGATCTTTCCTCTACACACAATCAATGGATCATTCAATAAGATGGGGCAAAATGTCATTTTAGTGTAGGAGGAGTGATCTTGGTCTCTCTAGAGACAAGGGTTATGCCTTTCAATTTTTAAATTGACTTTGAGTGTACCAATAATAAGGTAGAGTATGAAGATGTATTGCTCAGTATGCTCATCACTAAATGATTCAAAATTTAAAATCTTAAAATCTACAGTGATTCATAGCTAGTGACCAATTAAGTCTCATAAATCTATCAAATCAAAGCTAAGAACCTTTATATTTATAAGGATTCTATGCAAGAAATTAACAAGGGCTTTTATCTTCATTTATATAAACATAGTGTTGTAGGAAAGTAATCAACTTTTCAATTCTATGTCTACTTCATCTTCAAATTTTGGTCCCCACTCAGCAATACCTAAGTCATATTTCAAAGTGTTTGTTAGGATAGAGCCTCTCATGCAAAAAATTTCTAATGACCCAACCCTCACCTATATTTGGAGGGATTATATTCCATTATTCCTTGACCTAGCTAAAAATTATGAAGCTATCTTAGAGTTCCTTCATGCTTATGATGATCTCTCATATTTTCACCATAAGAAGGGTTTTACTCTCATGTGTTATCCTAAATCTCTTGTTGGGAATGCTTATTATGACTCTTATTATAAGGTTGAGTATTATTTATATTTTGATGAAGAGCATGAAAATTTTAATATATAGGGTGAGTACATTGACCTCTCACCAGTACCTGATCTATTCTTAAAAGGTAGTGTTTCTCTCATCAAATATACTATTGATATAAACATAGGAATTAAAGAAAATCCCAAAATTCTCAACACTGAGTATTCTATTTCCTCACATGAGGTAGAAGAATAGAATCAAATTCTTATTAAATTGTCTAAAGCTTTCACCTTATCTTACATAGATATGGTAGGAATAAATCTTTAAATATTTATCCATACCCTAGTTATGATACCTAATGCAAATCTCATAAAACTAAATCTCGGGCTATTCAACCTAAAAGTAACATTAATGGTGAAATAATAAGTCATAAAACTCTTCAAAATAGGGTTTACAAATCTTGTGGATTACTCTAAATGGTGTCCAACATCATCCTCATCCTAAAAAATAATGGTGAAATTATGATATGTATTGAAATAAGTGATATTAACAAAGCATGCCTTAAGGATGATTTTCCTCTTCAAATAATCAATGTTATAGTTGGAACTAAAAATAGTTATAAGTTGTTATCCCTCATGGATGGTTTCTCTAACTATAATTGAATCTAAAATTTTGATGAATATCAAATTAAAACCTCCTTCACCACACCATGGGGGTCCTTATGTTATTTAGTCATGCATTTTGGCCTTAAAAATGTTGGGGCAACATACCAAAGGGCCATGACCCATATATTAATGATCTTATTCATAAGATATTGGAGGTATATTTATATAATATTTTGTGAAAGGTGAGGCAAATGATTGACTATCTAGGAGTGTTACACATTTTCCTCAAATGTTTAATTGAATATGATGTTACTTTCAACCCTAAGAAGTATGTGTTTTGAGCCAAAGGTGAAAAAATCCTTAGCTATATTATCTCCCAAAGTAGAATTGATATCAATCCCACTAAAATTTGTGCAATCCTAGACATGCTCCCCCCATTGATGAGTCAAGGATTATGTCATTCCTAAGAAAGATAGGATCTATCTGAAGATTTATATCATACCTCACCTATGTAATTCATTCAATAAATAATTCACTTAAGAAATCAAGTAGCCTAACCTATAAAAGTGATTTATAGGAGGAATTTGAGTTGGTAAAATACTTCCTTATGTCTTTTCTAGTACTCATGACACTAAAATATGACAAGCCCCTCATACTTTATATTAGGAAAATAGTGGTGTCTCTCACCTGCATGTTGGATCAATAATATGATGATGGAAAGGAGTGTGTCATATAATTCATTAGTTACACTCTCATAGATTATGAAACATGATAAACACAAGTATATAAAGAGTGTTTATAAATTGTGTTTAAAACTAAGTGATTACATCACTATATGCTTAATTGGGAAATATGGGTCATGGTGAGGTCTCAAGACTTACAAATGTTATTGAGATAACCAGCCCTCTCATGAAAGGTTGAGCAATTTATCACACTTTTTATGAGTTTGAGCTTAATTAAATCAACCATAAATCCATCAAGGGACAAGTCATTATTTATTAGTTGGTAGACTCTCTTTATAGGTAAGATATCTCATTGATACCGATATTCTTGATGAATTAATTTGTTACATAGAGAAACCTCTTATCATTTATTCTCCTTAGTATGTCAATAGCATTCATTACTTAATTGATTCTACCTATCCTAAAGGGGTTAACTCAATAAAGTTTGTGTCTTTGTGTTATCACTTCCAAGTATGTCATTTTAGATGAGGCTCTATACTACAAGGCCTTTTATGGCATGTTGTTGAGATGTGTATACCAAGAGGAGTAGGAAAGAGTCATTTTCCATTATAACAATGGGGTTTGTGATAGCCACTTTGGTGGCCACATGACCTCTCAGAAAATATATATAATGGGATACTTACAACACACTCTTGAATGTGATAACATCGAATATGTTAGGAAATATAAGTGTCAATAGTTCTTTCATGAAATACACATTCTTCCTCAAGTTATGTATCCTATTGTTATGCCTTGGCCATTTTCTACTTAGGGTCTAGATATGGTAGGTAAGATTTCCCCTACTTCTTTATATCATCATTACTTCATCATCATGGCCATGAAATATTTCACTAAGTGGTTAGAATAAATTCCTCTTATAATTTTTACTAGTTTAGTCATTAAAAAAATTATTTTAACATGATCATTTGCCAATTTAGAGTTCTATAAATCATCATAATAGATAACGGATCTCCATTTAAAAACCCTAAGGTACGTGAAGTATGTATTTAATTTTACATATCACATCACATGTACCCCTTATATTATTCATAGGATAACAGTCAATCCAAAACCAACAATAATATCCTAAATTTGATCTTGGTCAAGAAAGTTAAATATTCTAAATGAGATTAGCATTTTCTAGCTTTATCTATCATTTTGGTCTTCTATAACTAGAATTAAATTTCCCATTGGGTAACCTTGAATTCCCTTGTGCTTGGATATAAATCCATTTTACCTATATAAGTTTAGATACCTAGTCTTCTTATGTGTCTCCATGGTCTCCTCGGCCATGAAGAGTATACAAACACATGACTAGTTAAAATTGAGAATGTAGACAAATAGTGACTCATTACTACATATAACCATGTCACATATGTAGATCAGATGGGTAGACAATATAATAAAAAATTTGATGAGCACTATATGCACCTAATTTTTTTAGTGTAATATTATTGACATGACAAGTTTGATGATGATGTAATGACCTAATAATGCTCTAACAAGAACTCTTTAACACTTCTACCTCTTTTACTTCCCTTTATATATTAGGTCTACCAAAACCCCCCTTTTTTGACCCTTTTTACTTCCCTTAGCATATTTTCATCACCTTTCTCATTGGTGATAAAACCACCCTTTCAGGTGATGGAACCACCCTATGCAGTTACAAAATTGCCACCTTAGTGATGAATTCACCACAATGGTTGTATAAATTTACATGGTAGTTCCATTATAACAAGGTGGTTTCATAATAAAATAATGGTGGCTCTATAATATTAAGTGTTAGTTTCATCATCAAAGGTGGTAGTTACATAACTGCCCTTAGAAATAGGGGTGGTTCAATCACCATTATTCCATCTTCCAAATTTATCTCCCATGAATCATTCCTTGACGTGTTTTACATGCTTATTATCACATTTCTTACTTTATTAATCCTAATATTTCCTCCAATTAGGCTCATCTCACTTCATCTTCTATTTTCAATCATTTTGAGATCCTCCCAAATTCAAGTCATAGTTCAACACAGTTAAACTCCTTCATGTAATATCCATTACTCTTCTACAAGTAATCCAATCTTAGCTTAATTTAAATCCAAAATTTTGCATCTTAAACTTAATAATTGTGAATTATTTATAGTCATGTCTTGATATAATTACTTTGGATATTTATTTTTATTGCTTTTGTGTTCAACTACATAGTTATAGATAAGGAAAGTCATTGTTCTTGCAACCTGATCTTTGTAAATGGTGTATTTAATTAGCCACAGTTAGTTGTTCCTTGTTTGGAGATGTGTATCTTATCTTTTTATCCCATTTATGATATTAATTTATTCATCCTCTTTTTTGGATAGTTCCTGACATATTCATTTGAGAAAACTTAGCTAGCATACTAAGGACCATAATATATTAAATGTATTGCTTCTAGATGGTCTATATTAGGATCAAGTTAGAAGTTCTTAGATTAGATTTAGTTATTTTATTAGAGTAGATTATATTATATTAATATTCATTATTTTATGTTTTTAAATATTTATTTTATAAAAAATACAAATTTGATAGGACAAATAACTCTCTTCCTTTTCCTATCTTTGCTATTAAAAAAGTAGTAGATAGATTCTTTTGTTTGCATCTCTCTCAGTAGATTTATTTTCATTAGCATAAAATATTGAAATAAAACTTTATAAATATTTTAGGAAACATTTAATAAACTTTTATCCAATATATTAGTTGGTTTTTAGCTTCAAAAAAAGTTCCATTGCTCTCAAAATAATCAACTAACAAGTAACAAAACTATGGATAAATTCTAGGTAAACAAGAGGCTTTCATAATTTATGAATTTATAATTATTTTAAATAAAATTAGTGTTTATATTATCCATATAAATATAAAAATATAATTTATATCTCTTTCTTATTTACAGACAAATCATCAAAACTTGCATGCAATAACTAGGAAAGTTGTAAAGCTGGATTAATTTATTGGTATGCAAGGAAATTGTAACAGCATTAGAGTGTTGTTATTTTAGGATAGATTATTTATTAAATTGTTTAAATATATATAAAACATAATTCATGTTATATCCATCTCCAAAAATCAACAAAAAAAATTACAAAAGCATCCTCACTTAGATTGCATTTGGACAAAGTTATAAAAAATTAGCATCTTGCACAATAGGATATATATATTCTTCTCTCTTTATATGCATTGTCAAATAAATGAAAAAGGATAAACAAAAGTTTTTCTTACATTCATTTTCATTTTTTTAATTTATTTACTTTGTGTTTAAATTTCATCAAGCAGTCATTTTACTTCTAAGTCAAAACCTAGTCAAAAATAACTAAAACATTAACAAAAGCCGTGTCCAATCGTAGAAGCCAAAAACAAAAAAAAAGCATTTCTTATAAAACACAAAAATTATTTACATGATATATGAAAAAAAAATTATATTCTTACACATTTACTTCTCCCTCTTGGATGACATGTCCTTAAAATACCCATTCTTGTTAGATAAGGTCTTTTTCCTAAGGTTAGAGTTGTAGACACCTAATTTTGGCCACCTCCATGCCTAAATTAGCATTCAGTTTAATTTCTATAAAATGGCATATTTTAAACCTATAAATCACTTAAATTTCCCAACTTCATCTATATAAGGCATTTAATATCCTAGAAACATGACAAGGCTAGCTTAAATGGTGTATTACACTACTAACCTGGTTCAGTTCTAACCCTAGTCAAATTACTACCTAGTATTTTGGCACTTTTGGCATGTTAATCTATTAATTCATGAAATTAAATTAAATTTCCAAAAGATAAAAGTAACTAATCAATACTAATTATATTGCAAATCCTAATTAACTTGCCTAAGCACAAAATCCAAATAAAATTAGTAAATTTCATTTACTAAAAAGGAATGTGTGCCAAAAATGAAGTCAAAGAGTCAAATGAGATAATAAATTAATTTTTTATCTCATAAATATTAAAAAATATGACTCACATCTCAAAAATATCTAAATTGAGTTGTCATACCTCACAAATATCAAAAATAGAGGTGTCAAGATTTCATGAGTGCCTTTAACCCTCTTAGATTTAAACTGACCTAACTAGGGTTAATTTTGACTCAAACCAAGTTATAATTTAACATAACCTTACCATGGTTAGAGTTATTTATATAAGTTATAAATACAAGTGCCCACACCATTGATTTATAAGCATTTATGTGTAAGGTTACTTTGCAAGAATACTTTATTGAGGTCTTTAAGAGTAAAGTTATTATGCCAAACTTCAACACTAAGCCACAAATGACATTGGAGAGATGCTACCTCCATGGATGAGAATTTATAAGAGACTAAAATCATCATAATCTGAGTATGAACATTATTATTCCAATAAGTAAGCACCATGTGTGATAAGGGAGGTAAGAATTTGTATTATCTTCATCTCTTTTCTGTACTTTTACTTATTTTGTTATGCTCCCCCTTAGTGTTTAGGAAAGATGGTTTAATTTTAATTCATTATTGTTCTTATATTTTATTATTTTAAACTAAAAAGCAACTAATCTACATGTTTATTTCCTCTTCAAACTCCTAAGCTACATTAATGGCATGATGGGTGAGACCTGCACCCCATAAAGTTCTTCCCTTGGCATTTTAAGACCTTTCTAACTTTTTTTCAATTTGAGATCTTAACTTGATAACCAAAAATTTAAAATTTAAAAGTCATATACATTACACAATAAATTGTTTTTTTGATCTGTGTATTTTCATTATTACAACTCCTAGTTGCATTATTGTAACTCCTAGTGGTATTATTACAATTCCTAGTTGCATTATTACAAAGTCAATTACATTATAGAAAATTCAATTGCATTATTGCAAAGTCAGTTGTGTTATTTTAACTTCCTAGTTGTATTATTAAAAATTTAGTTGCATTATTACAACTCCCTAGTTACATTATTGCAAATTTAGTTTTGGTTTTGCATTCTTAATTGCATTATTGCATTTTCAATTGCAGTTTTGCATTTCCAGTTATGGTTTTGCATTTTTGGTTGTAGTTTTGCATTTCCAATTGTGGTTTGTGTTTCTAGTTGTAGTTTTATGTTTCTAGATGTGTTGTTTCATTATATAGTTTTGGTTTTGCACTAACAATTTTATTTGTAGGTAGTTGTAGTTTTGCACTAACCAATTATAGTTTTGTAGGAAAGTGAGTTTTATTTTGTATATCTATGGTATTACACTGTGTGAAAAAAATAATAAATTCAAGAGCTAAATTTCAATTGTCATTTTCTCATTTGATTTTAACTTCTAAGCATAAAGACCCCTTCAGACTTTTTTTAGGACCCAGATACTAAGATGTTTTTAGCACTCTAAAATTTAAATCACATTTACATTTGGTATTTAAAAATCATTTACTTGATTTGTTTTTATTTTTCAAAGTTCACAACTCAAACAATGCCAAAGGGATAAACTTCACATCATATTTCACTTAGTATTCTAAAAACAAACTTAAACTCTTGTTAAGTTCTCATAAGAGCTTTTGTTTTTTTATTATTCTTGTATGTTTGTTTCTCAAACCAAGTGTAGCATAGATTCTCTCTGCCCATCCCCTTTAGGGAACTTAGGTGATCAAAAATGCTTCACTTATTTCTTTTTTTGTTTTATCCAAAATTTGAAAGGAAAGTAACTAAGGCACTCCCCAAGATTTGAATGATTTAGGTGACACTATAATGACCCTAAAGTCTTACTCAATTTTCATTTCATGCATCTTATATTGTGGGAAAGAGTTGATAGCCTCTACATGGTTTATCCATGGAAGATTTGACTTGAGAATTCATCTCCTAACATCAATTCAACCCCAATCCATGGTAGGGGTATAAATATTAAGGTTAACTTACTGGGATGCTTGTTTGAGTGGTTAAATAATATCTACTAGTAAGAGATTACCTTAGAAAGTAGGTTTAACTTGAACATCGCACAACACTGAGCAATTGATGGATGTAGTGGTTGTAAAAAGTATAATACATTTTTACAACAAGTTGATTACTATGTATCCAAATGACATGTTGTGCCCTAGTGTTAACCACACATATGGGACCATTCAGAAGGTATAAATCTTGATATTTTTAGATAAACTCCACTTTTTGTATAAAGATGATCATTTCATGATAAGTATCCTGAAGTTCCATATCACCATACAAATTCTTGAGAGAAGAGGGGGCCTAAAAACCTTACTTTTCATGCATATTTAAATTTTGGATTAATAATTATTTCCTCTCAAGGAGTATACATACAAAATTTGATAGTACAAAGCTGCCTTGTTAGTTTTTAGGATTAGGATGATACACTTAGGTGTTTTTGAGTCTTTTCATTTTTAATTTAATTATTTTGAGTCAAAACTATTTTATTTTCAATAACACATCAAAATAAGTCCAAAAACATTCACATTGTCTTGTACACCCCTTTTGGACTAAGAGGTGTTACTATGCCCATTTGTGTCGCACTTTATGCCTTAGAAGTTTGTTCAAAAACCATTTTGTGTGTCTCTTTTTTACATAGGGTAACATTATGCTATCCATTTAATTTTAAAATTTTGCCTTGGATATTCAAGTCCAAACCTTTTACCATGCCATTTGTTTGAAAGTGTGTCATTACACTACCATATTATTTCCCAACTCTTGTCTCTTTTGAAACCAAGTTTTGAACCTTTGTTATACATCTTTTATTTCAAATGAATATTTATGCTACCCATTTAGGGTTATCCTTTTACCTTATAATATTCGAGTCTTTTTTACATTAAATCTAAATCTAAACCTTTTAAAGTATAAATCCTAAACTAATCAAGATCACACAAAAGCCTCATCTGATTTGGGATTAAGTTATCCACATTTTGTGTTTGGATTGTGTTACTTGGGTTGGTTTCATATTTGATCTCAAAGACCTTTTTCATAGACCTAATTCTTGTTGTTTGCTTTATGCCTTATTTAAAGCATCCTTTTAAGACACATTATTGTGATGTACTTTGTTTGAATTTGTTTTGCAAATCTTTAGAGTGTCTTAGTCCCTTTGTTCTAATAGTTTTTTGTGAATCAAACTTTGAGTCTTATGTGAGCCAATTACTGAGTGTCATCTGATCCAATTGTCTTAGTTTAGTTTGCTTTCAAGTTCTTTTTATTATTTTGTGTTTCTAAGTCTAGCCTTATTTTAGCATGATTATAACTTCCTTTGGGCAAATAATTATTATCTCTTTTTTATAGTTTGAAATTATTCTACTTTGTTTAGACACTTTTGTGACTAATTATAACCACTTGTGGGCAAATCAATACTCTATCCATTAATGAGTTTGAACCTTTGTGTTACATTTGGTGCTGATTATAACCACCTTTGGGCAACACAGTATCATTTTATTAGATCAGTTTCACTTTTGTTTTGTCTTTCCTTTGCCTATTTTAGTTTTTTATCCCTTTTTATCTCTTTTACAGAGCTAAAGGCCCTTTTTGGATCTCAATTTGTGTTACCTTTAGACCCTTTATTTTTCATGAGACCTATCCAAGGAATTAAACTTGCCTTGTTACACACATGGTGGGACCATGTATAATCTTAGCTATAGAAATTTTGTGACCAATGACCCTTTTATTCAAGAGTCATATGATGATATAGATTATGAGATAGATCCTAATCTATCTTATAATAGTCCATACATTGAAAAAATGCATAACCCTCTTCTGTATAATGATGTAGCTTATGAGATGGACCCTGATCTATCTTATAAAATTTCATACATTGAATAAAGGCATGACCCTCAAGCATAGTATTTGGTGATACCCCATTCTTATCCAGGCCCCCATCCTTTATCCTAAATTAGTAACCAAGCTTCATATAACTTGTTCATTACTATTATTATAGACCCTTCCAAATTTAGTTGCTCATTATCTTAACAAGGATGCAAAATTATGACTAGACAAAGCATTTCTACCATCTTAGACTTGCATCCAGTCTTTGTTAATCCCATTTACAAAGAGCTCATTATCTAATTACTATTACTTCTTCATCCATTTCCAACCATCCCCCACTTTATAAAATACATGTTGATCATCGAGACACAATAGATCTAATCATTACCTCTTCAAGAGCCATCATTTAAAGACCAAGATGTCTTCAAAATTGATATTATGTAGCTAAGTGTAACCCAAGGCCAAGATAACCAACCAATTCATGATTTTTTTACTAAAATACCTATTTATGATGAGTCAATATTTGATGAATCACTTTTGATCCTTTCCCTTTGGTTGAGGAGTCTCACTCTGACAAACCAGTCTTTATTGAGTCACTTCATAATGATTATAACCATCTTTGGGAAAATCATTATCTTGATTATTGTCCTTTTTTAAAGATCCTCACTTTGAAAAACTAATCTCTATGGAGTTATCTCTTGACCTTTTTCCCCTCATTGTGGAGTCTCACTTTGATAAGTAAGTCTTTGTGGAGTCATCCCTCAAGTTGTTCCCTCTCTTTGAGGGGATTTACCTAGATGAGCTAGTCTATGTTGAACCCTTATTAGATGAACCTTTTTTTTAGGATTCCATTATGACATCATATGCCATTAGGTATCCACTAACAAACATTTAATAAGACATCATTCTAGTAGCATCCACACTAGATGAAGAATCAATATTGAAGTTAGGTTATATTCTTAAATCGATATCAAATTTAGCATCAAAAATAGAATCAACATCAAAAATCACCATTGGATTTAGAGTCCTTTGAGTCAAACTCAGCTTTGGAATTAGGATAAATTTATGGCTATTACAATATTGGTTACACATGACTTGTAGATCAATTTGAATATATTTTTGATCCTTCCATAATTTTTTAGGATGATTACTTCAGCATCGATACAAGTTATCCTAGTATCTTCTATGAAGATTATATTACCTCTTCCCATTACATTACCATTCCCCATGCCATTAACACCACCTAACATATCCATTATATTAACATTCTACCTCTCACAAGTGTTGATTGGGACTGATAGAATCATACCTTGTTGAACTGCATACATGGTGACATAACAGTTGAAGAATATCACAGGAACAAGACCACATTCATGTATAATAAGAAAAAGCTCCTAGTGAAACCTTTTTAGAGGTGATAGAGGGAAATCAAAGCCCAAAAAACATCTAGTAAAAATTTGTTTGAGGCGTTAAAAGATAATCAAATTCAAAAGTCAATGTTCCTTAGTGAAACCTTTTCAAAAATGTTATGGGACAATCAAGACAAATTTATTGGTGAAACCCTCTTCAAGGTGTGAATAGATAAGCATAAAAATTATTCACTGTTTGATAAAGACATTATTAAAGATAACATCAATACATATTCCAGTCTACAGCATAATTAGATTGTAGTTATTCTTAGGCTCAAATAATAAAAACATCTGATGGTCTTATTAAGAGCATATTCAGAAGTATTTGGCCCTAACAAAACCAAAATTATGTTAAATCCATAATCATCAACATTGTGTGTGCTTGAAAATCCCAATATTCATTTGTTTCCCAACAATTATAGATACCATTATAATTTATTTATTCATTCCAGACCTATATTACATTATCAAATTAGTCTTATTAACCAATAGGTATCTATATTTACCATCCCTAGCTACACTTTCCTTTACAAAAGCTACAAAGACATCTTGTTTTAAAATTTTAAGGAAATATAATTAATGAATAATGAAGATCACAACAACATTATTGGAGTCCAAATCTATATTAGGTTCTTGACAGATCAACTTTTCAAAAGAGGTGTGGACTATCAATTTAAACACGATTAACTATTTTAGTTGTATTATATGTTTATCAAGAAATGCATCTCCACATCAACAAGAATAATAGAATCATTCGCCTTGCCTTTCCCTTGGTGTTATTTTATACCCTACCATTTACCTTACCTTATCACTTGGGGGCAACTCTATTACCAACATAGCCCATTATCCATTTTAGTTGTATCATATGCTAATTAGGATTTGCTTCTCCACATTATTAAGAAAAACATAATAATTTACTATGCCTTTCCCTTTGTCTTACCATTTATTTTGCATTTTATTTCCAATCTATTATATCATGCCCTTAACCTTCTACCTACCTTTTCTTTTTACCTAACTCCCACCTATCATGTTTGGCCTTGGTTCTTATTCAACTATTCTTCAAACACGTTTAGTGGTTTATGATAGATTAAGTTACAATAGCAATTTCAAAATTACATGTTCCAATGGTAGTATATGAAAGTAGTATGACAATGGATTTGGTAATTACATCTTTCATTTATTGTTACACTTGATTGGTGCCACTAATTATAAATACCTTTGGGAAAATTAGTGTTCCACCTTATGCTACTAATTATAATGACCTATGGGAAAATTTATACCACTAACCCTTTTTCATTTTTTCCTAATTATAACTACCTAGGGGAAAATTAGGAACAACACCTTTACCATGCATTGCCACATCACCTTACCATTACTGTTATCATTTGATTTAACATTTTCCTTTTAAATAGAACTTGATGGTACTTAATTAGATGTTTTTGGTGTAAGTGAGACTATAGTGACTTGAGTTCCTAATGGGACTATGTAGGCAATGCTTGATTCATGTTGAGTTTAGCTTAGTCACCCTTTTTCCATGCTCTTGCCATTTTTCAAGCGATTTAAGTTTGAATGCTCTCACCATTTTGTGAAAAAACTAAGACACATTATCGCCATTTTATGAGCTGTAATGTTTTGTGTCTCATAATTCTCGATTAAGTTGAGATGCCTAGAAAATTCTAAAAACATTTAAAACAGTGTCTAGAAAACCCCTAAACAGTTATTTGTGTGTTTTGTTGACATGTTTTGTCATTTTGTTTATTTATTATTGTCTTTATTTATATTTTGTTTATTTTTAGTTATTTGTTTGTTTTATTTGTTCTTTCTTTATTTTTTCCTCTTTATTTTTTTTTTTGGCTTTTGTTCCTTAGTTTCCATAATATTATTACATTTGGTTTACACTTAAGTCTTGACTATATATATCATGTACTTTGGTTGTGAATTTTTAATTTCATCTTACACTTGATTTATTCATTATATTTACACTTGGGATTTGATTATCCATATCTTATTCCCAGATTGTTTATCATTAAATTTAAATTAAGTATTCCATGCTTAATATATGAATTATGATTTTAGTTATTCATAACTATCATGAATAATATCAAAATCTAAAATAAAATTATGCTCATGAAGTCTTCCAATAATGGCAACATCTCTTTGATGGTCACAAACTAGCTAGAAAACCTCACCCATGCCTCAATTCATGAGTAATAAATAAGTGAAACAAATGATTTATTTTATTTTTATATAAATGAGCATCTCTACATAAGCATCCATATGAATCATACAACATACTAAAATGATAATTTCCAAAGAACATCTCCTAACCTTTTCAGGCCTCCCTCTGAGACCCATTTCACAACATGATTTACTATCCTATCTCTCATGTGTGCATCTTCGAACTCACATTTAGGTTAGAAATGTGTTTTTATCCTTTGCTAGCACCATATTTTTGGGCCTCTCTCTGAGACCCATTTCACAACATGATTTCTTAGCCTATATTCCAGTTTGTTCAAAAGTGCATCTTTGAACTCACAATTAGGCTTAAAATGTATTTCTATCCTTTTTAAATGTATGTGTTCCTAATTATAATAACCTTTGGTAAAATTATTATGTTTCCCTTTCTATTTTTTATTATAACCACCTTTGGGCAAATTAGTGTTTTTTATTTGGTTACTAATTATAATCGCCTCTAGGAAAATTAGTATCCATCCCACTACCCTATTAGGGCATCCATCAATGCCACTTATTATAACCACCTTTGGGAAAACTAGTGTCATACCCTTCATTACTAATTATAACTATCTTTGGGTAAATCATTGACTTTATCACTATTACTATTTATAACTACCTTCGGGCAATGCATTAATCTCACCCCATTACCATGTAGATTGTGTCATTTTTTTCATTTTGAGGTAATGTTTGATTAATCTATTTTTTATTTCCCACTCCTTTGAGGAGGAATCAAAGGCTTACCAACTATTCTTTGGGAATTAACCATTTATATTAATGACTTCTTCATTCTTTGAAAAGACATTATTATGTTTGTGTCTAGCAATGCCTTCTCAAATAAGGGCAAACTATAAACACCTAATTTTGGCCACCTCCATGCCTAAATAATCATTAAATTTAATTTCTAACAAATGACATCTTTTAAGCCTATAAATCACTTGAATTTCCCAAATTCATCTACATAAGGGATTTAATTTCCCATAAACATGACAGGGCTAGTTTAATGTTGTATTACCCCATATACACTACTAACCTAGTTTGGTTATAACCCTGGTCAAATTAACACCTAGTAATTTATCACTTTTGGAATGTTAATATATTAATTCATGACATTAAAATCAATTTCCAAAAACTAAAAAGAAATAATCAAGATAAATTATATTATAAATTCTAATTAACTTGACTAAGCAAAAAATCCAAATCAAACTAGTGAATTTCATTTAATAAAAAGGAATTTGTGCCAAAATTGAAGTCAAAGAGTCAAATGAGTTAATAAAGTAATTTCTTATCTCATAAATATTCAAAAATATTACTCACATCTCAAAAATATCTAAATCAAGTTGTCATGCCTCACAAATATCAGAAATAGAGGTGTCAATATTTCATGACTGCCTTTAACCCTCCTAGAGTTAGACTAACTTAACCAAGGTTAATTTTGACTCAACCCAAGTTTTTTTTAACATAACCTACCCATGATTATATTTATTTCTATAATCTATAAATACAATTTCCCACACCATTGATTTAGAATATCTTGTGTGTAATGTTATTCTATAGGAATACCTTCTTGAAGTCTTTAAGAATAAAGTTATTATGCCAAAATTATGCCAAACTTCAACACCATGCCACAAATGAAATTGGAGAGATTATGCCTCTATGTATGATCATTTATAAGAGACTAAAATCATCATAATCTGAGCATGAACATTTTTATGCCAACAAGTAAGCACCATGTGTGATAAGGGAGGTAGGAATTTGTATTGTCTTCATCTCCTTTTTGTATTTTTGCTTATTGTGTTATGTTCCTCCTTAGTGTTTATGAAAGAGGGTTTAGTCTTAGTAAATTTTTTTCTTATGTTTTCTTATTTTTAACTAAAAATATACTAATCTACATGTTTATTTCCTCTTTGAATTCCTAAGATACAAGAGCACCTAGACACATAGTTGGCATATAATTTGATATCAATATTACACTTAGGAGAGAGGTTTTCCATTCTACCCCAATCCCTCACCTCATTATAAAATCTCTAAATTCCTTAAAAAATAATAATAAACTCATGATCTACCTATCATTTTCCTCCCTTAGAATAAGGGCCATCATTACAACATTATCTAGGCCTAGTTTCCCAGTCCCTTTCCCTCTTCTTCTCAAGTCTAACCTCATCTTATATCATTCACATTTATGGATGATATTGACTTTAAATATCCAAGCTAATATAATTTATCTCATTAAATGGTTAATTTAACCTAATCTCCCCCATTTCCCTAGTCCTAGCATTGACTAAGAGGTTCACCTCCTTGTGATCTAAAATACTGAAGGACTTTATATCTCTATTTATGCATAGATTGATTCTCTTAATGAGCACCTTAAATCTGTTTTGGTATTTTAGTCCATCATGATAACCCATTTCCACCACCCATTCCAAATCCCATTTCACCCAACAACTAACCCAATCCATAGCCCATCCATTACATTGGTTGTCTTAGCCTAACCTTAGGGAGTCAAGTGCATAGTGTAGCATGTGATATTCACATGTACACAAATTGGTGAAATTAACATTAAGTAATTCTATATTTTTAATTACCCCTTTTCTCCCCTATCCATTTTCCTTCCTCTTTTCATTTATTCTATAGGTATTCATATACCCTTAGAATATGTATAAAGAGGACATAAGTAGATATCTTAGCCTAGAGGCTAGAAGATAAGACAGCTCAACTCTAGAGATCCTTCTTTGATGATTTATAACAACCTCACCTTAAACATCAATGTATACTACTAATTATATGATTAATCTCATCATAGCACCCAAACTAGGAGTGTGGTCTCCATTTAGGAAATATGGGATGTATTTGAAACTATAATTAACCACCCTGACTCCAATGCTATGACCCATACTAGGGGAAATGGTCACTCCTCATATGGTCACTAGGCCATTAATCAACTTATAAATCCTAGACATATAAAACATAGATAAATATGATCATTACCTAGGAAGGATCTACCACTTGGAATATTAGGTTAATTACATGCAAATGGCTACACATCCCCCTAATAAGAGATAAGAAGCCTCCAACCCCCTGATATAAATGAAACAATTACCATCAATATTTCTACCCCAAAAAAACCTCCTCAAATTTTATGCCTCTACCCCTCATGTGTAGAAGGCTCCTAGGCCTAACACCAACACTAACCCAACTTAACTCACCAACACCTTAGTGGGTCATATTCATGACCTAGAGAATAATAAAAAACTCTAGGTTGAGTGGTGGGCTCTAATTCTCTTACAAAACCTCATCCCTCACCTTCTTTCATGCAAGCAATGACATATTAAACACCATAGAAATAATCTTACATGATTTTAGCATATCAGGAGCACATGCTCCCACCAAACCATGTATCTCACCAACCCCTTGGGGATATCTTTACCCATAGGATCCAAAACTTGGACACTTTAAAAATCTATTCATCTTATCAAACTTGTATTCAAACCCTGAATGGGAGTGTATACACTTAAAGTCCACCTTTTCAAAATGAGACAGTGGTTAACAATCCACCATTCTTTATACCTCTAAGTTACATGCCTTTGTTTTCACCTTTTTGGACTTAGTGAATGTAAATCCTATGTTTATTAAAGTGTTGAGTATGTTAAATTATGATAATAATATGCAATAAATATAACCACTAATTTGTTACAAAATTAACTAACTTTGACCATTCTAAAAATAGCAATAAATAATGCAAATAAAAACTTAGCTAAAAAATGATTAAGATGGATGATATGGAGGCCAAAAACTAAGGTAAATGTTGGTCTGAGTGTCACAAATAATATACAAGTGTCAAAATCCCTCCTAAATAGTAGTTCCATAATTGTATAGTACTACCTTAACTAAATATGTGGCACTACTATCCCTATTTTGGAGGTAGTGTCCTTTATGCAAGATTGTCCTAAACTTTTGAGTACACTTATGTTTTTATATATGAGGTATGTTCCTACATGCACAAGTTTTGAAACCCTATATATGGCCTATTTTTTCTAACTTTATGATCAACCCTAATCCTCCATGTTGCTAGGGTATCTGGTTGATACAAGCTAAAAAGTGTGTTTATTTGTAGAATAAGATGGACATCTTCAACACCCTGATGTGATGAGAGTTGCCTACATACCAATAATTTGATGAGGGATCAATCCTAATGTATTTTTCCCCACCTAAGTGTTGGTATAAGTGTAAGTAAAGCTAGTATGATATTTAACTTGAGTTATTTAAATGTTCTTGAGACTAGAAATCTAGGTAATCTAAACTTAAGAATGTTGTGATGGTAGTATGTTGAAGTAGGGTAGAATAAGGATTCATAAACTTAATTATGCACCACTTATTATAAGTTTATATTTGTGATTTTCATCTAATTTCTATCTAGTGTTTATAGGGCTAAAATTCATGTATATATTATTCTATTGATTATACGGATGCTAAAAGAGGTCTAGGTTAACCCTAGGAGGTTTTTGATTTGAAAAAATATTTTTTTGTGAAAATAAGAAGAAAGGACAATAGTGACATTATTAGGACACTATGACCATGTGGCACTACTATCCCTATTATTGTGTTAGTGTCTAAGTGGTATAACACTAGGCATGAAGGGCCAAGATGCAGGAATGAGGGTCTAGGACTACTTTAGGGATGACTAGGGATGCCTATGGCCCACATGAAGGATAGATAAGTGTGAAAATAGGATTTAGGATAGGTTTATGGATAATTTAGGGATAGGTAGTCTCAATTAGCACTCTTATTACTCAAATACCACTTTTAGTTGATTGCATTTTCCCTCCTTTATTCTATAAATATAGCAAAGCAAAATGACTGAGATAAAGGAAAAAGAAGAGTACCTAGACTTACCTAAGAGGTGAAGCCTATGAAGCTAGGTCTAAGTATGTGAATCATTCTCAAATGCATGTCCTATAAGTGAAATGTATATAAATTATTCCTTGATTAAGAGATATGAAAAGTAAAGACAAAATTGAGTAAAGAAGTGAAACTAATTAAAACTAAGTAAAGTGATAAAAGAGAGTAAATGAATGAATACACCTCACCAGGTACACAATCCAATGCATAAACCTAGTGACAACCTATGTGTGTGTATATAGTTATCAATTAGTGAACATCTTGGACTGAGCTAATGACATTTCAATCTTCATGTGTGGATGGCTTAAGAACTCAATCCGATTTTGACTCCAACATTGCTCACTCCTGCTCAATGGATCATGACCTATAAATATCTTAGATTGGATTGATGGTGTGTCCAAAACTCTCATGTAAGTGGCTCAAGAACTCAAATATACTATGATTCCATCATTTCCCACCCATGTGTATTAAATGCATCTAAAACTTAAACTACGTGATGTAACTAGAAATGTCTAACTAGGAATGTTGACTCTATAGCCACTTAGGTATATTAGGTAGCTCTAAGCCACTTAGGAATGCCAACCACTATAGATGGAATAAGGAATGAAACTAATGTATAACCTAGAATATGTTTTTATATGTATGTATCATAGATAATTACATGGAATTTTTCATTTCATCTGATCAACTGGTGTGTAAGTGAGCATAAAAAAATAATTTGTCATACACATGCCCCTAAATATGATATCTGAGCATATAGATTCTAGATTGAGTTGTAATAATCTGCATCTAAATATTTGAACTATAAATTGGAATGGTCATGCCATCCGTGATTCCCCCAATCTAATAAAATTGGTATGAATTTGACATAAACTAGTATGAATCTGAGCTAAACTAAGTAAAATTGGTAAATCTATAACTGAACCTGTGAAAACCTAGACTATACCTACTATACTTTTCTAGCCAATCTAATTTTTTATGAAACTAAGGCTACTGGATAGTAACACCATATCTTAGATAGTATTATCATGTGGCACTAGTGTCCCAATTTAGACATTAATGTCTTATTTCTCTGATTTCTATGTAATTATACCGATCTTTATGTTATTATTTTTCCACTGTGTTTACTTAAGTCTAATTTCTATAATTTAAGCCTATGTTCTGAAAATGTGCTATGAGTGCATTATATGATCATGATATCTATGTCAAACCCCTATGAATTTCCCATATTTTGAGGGGAGATATTAAACATGTATAAGAATTGTCCTCAAAATAAAAATCTCTCCAAGATGTGTGTTAGCCAAAGTATATATGATATCTATGTAATAATCCAATATAATGTGCATATATAACAATGGAATGTAATATAATCTAATCATAGGTTGGTAAAGTATGATTTATGTTATGTATAGAATTCACAAAGGTGTAAAGATAGATATAATAATGTATGTAAAAATAAATATGAGTAATAACTAAGCAGCTACCTAGGGGGATGGGGCATGATGTCCATCATGGCACATAAGTAGGAAGGGGAGATACATGAGGCCCCTCGTGGCATATAAAACTAGAGTGTGTAATAATCAAGATAAAAGTGTCATAACCATGATGCATATAAAAAATCATACATAGAAGACGTATGAAGCATGAAAAGTTAGCCAAGGGGCCATAATATAAGGTACATGGGCACATGTCACTAAATATGAGAAAACAAGACATACAAGGACATGTTCAAATGTCCACATACATAAGCAACATTCAATTTGGATTAGAGCCACACATAATTACATGTTTAAATGTTCACATACATAATCAAGAAGGCACATATAAGGACATGGGCACATGACCAAAGCATACATACTATGAAAATAAATGGCATAGAGCAAATAATAATGGCATATTCAAATGCCCTCGAATAGAAGAAGCATATAGATACAATTAATTAAAAAGTATTAAGTCTAGAAATGAAAGTATTCATGAACATATAATACAAATCTATGTAAGAGATAGGATGTATATATACTAAGTCTAAAGTAGTAGTAGCTAGAAAAAAATCTAAGTGTAGTATGATCAACATCAAAATATAACAATTTTAAATCTATGATGTATAGTGTAGAGATATGGAACCTAATAATCAAAACTATGTATAGGGTACCCCCAAGTGGGTGAATATTTTAAATGAAAAACCTGTGTATTGGTGTATATGCCCTAGTGGGTAGATGATAGAAAATTTGGATTGGTGTAGTGGACCTGAGTCCTATAATCAATCTACAAGCAGTTGATAAGAATAATTGAAGCATGTATGTATGATAAAACCAACTATAATAAGATATCTATCATATTTATTATTTGAAAAATATAATAAATGTAAACATGGCAATGCATATAATCTATAATTTTATGGTTTCTAAGTAAATATTTAAATGTTTTTGTGTTTTTGAATATTGTATTATTTTTTTATTTTTTGGATATAAGCAATGTAAAAAAAACATAAAAATGAAACTATGTACAAGGATTAAGAAAAATGGAAAGTATGTACAAGTAAAGAAGAATAATACTTACCAATGAGTCTCATGGGAGACTCGCTATCACTGTGGCTTGTGTCAAAAATAGGGATGGTAATCTCTCATGCAGTGTGATTTCTATGTTGGAGCTGAATGGTGTTGTAGTATGAATCTGGGTATTGTTCATCATCAAAATCATAATAATCATAATAACCTATAATGCTAGAGGGAATTGCCTCATACTGTGCAGTTGACCTTTTTGAATTATGCTTCAAAATATTGATTGTGATTTTTCCCTTTGAAACTATCATTATTGTAGACATATGGTGTTGTGGAGGCTCTTTTGATAGAAAGCCTTTTCTGAGAATGTTTGTTATCTTAGTATGATTTTTACTTTTTAAATTAAGTTATTTCTCTTTTTATAACATTTCCTATGTATCTCGACTTTTTTACTTGATAAACTACACCTATGAATGATTTTCCTTAGGATGTTCAATAAATCCGAAATCTTGTTGACCAATATTATCAACTAATAGAATAGGAGAAGTGATGCCTTGGGCCTACTTATCCAAACTTTGACCATGATAATCAAACTGTTATAGATATTTTTGACCAAAACCATACTATTTTTAAATTTTAGCCTCATTTTGGAGAGGTAGATTTGCATCTTTTACTTGTTTTGCCTATGTTTGTTGTACTATTTCTTGCTCTAATTATGCTTGGTGAACCTTTTATTGTTCTAATTTATGATTTGGTAACCATTTTTGTATTATTTTTAAAGTTAATCCTTTTTGAATTTGTAAATGTGCCATTATATGTTGTTTGTATGGTGTGTCATTGTTTGAGTCATTTGTATCCATTATTTATTGTATTTTCCTTTTCTATGATAAACATGAATCAGTGTGGTGCCCATGCATTATATGATATGCACAATAATATTTGGATCTCCTCACTGGGTGTAGAGGAGTTAGGTTGATCAACTTAGCCTTAATAATTTCTCTTAGTATCTTACTTGAACTCTTATTCAACCCTTGTAATATTTTTGAATCACTCATAATAGATGCATTGTTTTGTACTTTATGATTTGGATATGAAAGAGTGTTAGGCATAACTTTGCTAGGTATAGATGCATATACATGGTTTACACTAGAATATTCTAAAGACTTTGTACATGTAATTTGATTTTCCAATAATGTGACCTTTTCACTTAATAAGTAATTTTGATACTATAATTTTGATATTAGCTTGCTCATACTAATAATTTGATCTCTTAAAGTATCACAAATGCAAACCCCAGTTGATTTTGATTGAACATGCAAGCACACATCCTGTAGGGGAGAGGTGTATATAAGCTAAGTATGGGCTTTATCAACAATAGTATAGGTTGATTCATCTCATGGAGGAGTGATAACAAGGACCTAGTTAGAGGGAAAATATATATCACCCTCATGAAGATGAGGAGGAGAAGGAGATTCTTTCATATGCATAAGATATGGCATTTAAACTTGAAACATAGTTGTTAGATTATATAATATATCTTTTATGTGGGTAAGGGTTTATTTGTTAATATAATTTCACATATGATAAAGATAACATGTTGTGAAATATGACATATATTTTAACTAATTTAAAGCATCATGTACATATGTGTGTATGTCATCTTTGAATTCATTCCAAAAAAAAAGGAAACAAGCCTACAAGAGAAGTTAGAAAACTTTTCATCAAAAAGTAATTGACTGAATTTATCATTATTATCATGATTATATGAAACATAAATCTGAAAATATAGGGATTTTAAATTACAGTGTGGGTCTTAGAAGGTTAGAAACATAAACCCTAGGGTTATCAAGGGTTAGGGTTTATGTAATATTCAAAGTAAGTTAAGTTCACTTAATGTTTTAACCTTTTAGGACTTAGTGAATGTAAATCATATGTTTATTAAAGAGCTAATTATGTTAAATTAGGGTAATAATATACAATAAATAAATCCACTAATTTTTTATAAAATTGACTAACTTTGACCTTTCTAAAAATAGAAATAAATAATGCAAGTAAGAACTTATCTGGAAAATGACTAAGATAAATGATCTAGAGGATAAAAACTAAGGTAGAGGTTGGTATTACTATTGTAAATATGATCCAAGTGTCAAAACCTTTCCTAGATAGTATCTCCCTAATTGGATATATAGCTTATTTTGGTGGTAGTATCTTCTATTTAGGATTGTCCTAAGCTTTTGAGCACACTTGTGTCTGGATATATGAGGTCTATTCCTACATGCATGAGTTTTAAAACCTTGTATATGACCTATTTTACTAATTTTGTGAGCAAACCTTAATCCTCTATGATGTTAGGTCATTTGGTTGATATCATATAAAAAGTGTTTTTGTTATTTGGGTAGGATGGACATCTTCAACACCCCACTGTAATGAGAGTTACCTATATACCAATATTTTGAGGAGGGATCAAGCCCAATTTAGTTCTCCCCACATAAGTGCTAGTGAAAGTGCAAGTAAAGCTAGTATGATAGTTGACTTGAGTTCTTTGAATGTGCTTTAGACTAGAAATATGGGTAATATGATCTTAGGAATGTTGTAGATGGTAGTATGTAGAAGTAGGGTAGAATAAGGATTGATAATCTTAAATGTGTACCTCCTATTTTGAGTTTTTTTATGTGATTTGAATTTGATTTCCATCAACTAGTTAGAGGGAAAAAAGTCATGTATGTATACTATTTTATTACTTGTGTTTGTGCTAAAAGAGGTATATGCCAACCCTAGGAGGTTTTGGATTTGAAAAGATATATGTTTTTTAAAAGAGGAGGGAAAGGAAAGTAGCACCATGTGGTGTTGCTATCCCTATTATAGAACTTATGTCCCAAGTGGAAGAAAACTAGGCACAAAGGGCTAAGATGCAAGAATGAGGGTTTAAAACTACTTTAGGGATGATTAGGGATATATGTGGCCTACACAAAGACTTGATAAGTGTGAAAATAGGCTCTAGGATAGGTTTTGGGCTAAGCTAGGGGTATGTAGTCTTAAGTAGCACTCTTAACACTTAAATACCACTTTTAGGTGATTATAACCTCTCACATATGTTCCCCCTCTATAGATAAGCTATATTCCACCTTACGTAACATCAGGTTATGTATAAACCATATACACCCTTTATGCAATCAAAAGTAAAGATAATCTACAAATAAATCTTAACTCAAAGAAGATAAATTAGCTAACCATATTGGTAGTAATACTTAGATAATCAAACCAATGAGGTGGGGGTGAGTTGGTGAGGTCACTTGGATGTATCCAAGTCCATAAAGGTTCAATTCCCATTGAGGCATGTGAGGCTATATGTGGTCACTATTAGTTATATTTGTGTTTATAGAGTGTGCAGGTGGATCTATGATAGTTGTGGTGTATTGAGTAAAATTAGTATTATCGAATGATTTAAGCCACTTATGATTGGTGGGATTTAGCATCACATCTTTTGGTAGATCTAGTGATGTCAAAATCTTATATGATTAGATGGTTGTAATGGTTTATTATTTATAGGCCATATCATCTTGTCAAATTAGTATTGTTGTTGGGGATTTAAGCCCTCAATTATGTCTTAGACTAGTTGAAGCTTTGAACAAAAGCATATAGGGTAAAAATCCCACCAAAACTAATAACAATAAAAAAAACTTAAATAATCAAGATCATAAATAATATGAATCTATAAAACCTACCTAAGGGATATATTATCATATAATATGGCTAGAGATGGTTCCAAATTCTATAATCAAGTAACACCACACAATAACCCTAACTAAGTCTATAATGCCATAATAAAGTAAATCTAATCTAGTGCTCATTAAATCTTATGGATCAAATGGGGGATAAAATTAAACAATAAATATGGAAATTAAAAGTCTACTCAAGTCAATTTAGAGGTAATCCTAATCAAGGATAGATAATACATTAATTAGCCATTACTTATGCAAATCTTTCTACTAAAATATAAGAGTAAGAGTTAGGAATACTTACCTTGAAGATGAACCAATGGAGCATTAACCTCTCCCTTATATAATGTTAATTTGAAATAGTTTTTTTTTATTTTTGAGTAATTTAAGGATAGATAATGGACCATAGTCAGCCATAGACCTCCTATTGGATCTCAAGATTTCACAAAACAAAGGTTCTCCTCCAAGAAACATGAAACTTTAATCAATGGATCCTCAAGTAGAATGGTAGAAATTCAAATTTAAAATAAGCATAAATTAATGATTATTTATATTTTAAATGAATTAAAATATGTGTATATATATATTTTAGTATTGTCATTAATGTCAAAGGTGCAAATTACATGAGGTTGATGTCTTTGAGAGAGTGTGCCTAGTTGGCAATGTGTTAATGTGGAAAGGGGCATTGATGGAGTGATATCATTGAAGTTTGTTGTCATGAAATAAAATTTTAATTCAAAATAGATAATTTTAAGTAAACTAATGCCTTATGGTTGCATGAAGATACAGGTCATTGATGTCAAGTTGTATAAAAAGCCTAGTCGTGATATTAGCATGACATGAAGAGGTATGTGCATAAAAATTAATGAACAGATGCATATGAATTATTTATATCAATATTTTATCATTAATGTGAGTTATTATATCACTCATTAGAGTATCAAGGTGAACTTGTAGGGCCTTTAGTCTAAGTATACATCTAGACCACTTTTAGACCCTACTTGAAAAAATGAGGCATGAAGATTATATTTAATGGAAATTATGGATATGTGAGAATTTAAATAATTAATATATGTTTTTTTAAGCATGTTCACAAATTTTTATGCCATGGTTTGAAGTAAATTTCAAGAAACACTATTTTAGGCCTTCTCAAGTTCACATAATGAGGTCTCAAGACCCAAGAAGCACTTTAAGATGTCCACTGGCATGTTTAATCTCTATATGGGAAATTTAAATATTATGGAGATATTTTTAATGGTCTTATATAATATCTCCAATCATTTATTTTGGATTTTAGGGGTAGTCCTTTATGAACAATCATTAATACAAAAACCTATGTTAAACCTCACTAAAACCCTAATAAGGACCTGATGTGAAATATCTTGTTAAAAATAGACTATAATGGTCTAAAATTCCTATAAAAACTATTATATAATGTATTTAAATCTATCAGGTACATCTAGGTGGTGGTGGTTAGTTAGATGAGAGAGAAAATACATGGATATAGGCTTATTTGTCTAGAAGTTATTATAGCTCTCAAAAGTTACATTAGTCAAGAAAATAAAATGAATGGGAGAATAATATAGATAATAAAAATATATTCCCATTATGTTTTTTTTATAGGTTCCACTCTTAAGTGTGCTAAACTAGTCATCCAAGTTATCCATTTGTAGACAAATCTAATGGTGTGAACAATGAAAAACCTAGGTAGAGATGAGAAGATGGATTTGAGGGTCTAAGCATGTCATAGTTATGAAAAAAAGTACATAAAGAGTTTATTTATGACCTATAAATCATGTTCATGATTTAAATAAGTTATGTAGGTTAGTAAATATGGTTAAAAATTTGCTCACAAGTTGACTTGTCTGGTTCAAATAAGATTATGTGATATAAGGTCACGAATTTGGTCTACAAGACCAATATTTACCATTAGACCATATTATATTTATATTTAATTATGTTATTTAGATATAATATAACCATATACATGCATCATGATTCATTAAAAGTTTCTACAGATGTGTTTAAGTTTTAAGTCACCATAACTGGTTTTAATTGGCAGTTCTGAGTGAGTGAGTTGTAGAGATGATCTTGAGACTTCATGATCTAAGTGAAGGTATTCCAATAATTTGGGGATGATCTTGAAGTATATTTATAAAAAAATTATTTTTCATGAGTAATTTTCTTAGGAGTGTTTGACCTTCATTCTTGTAAGATAGATTTTTTACTATACATAGGCCTAATAAGGCAGTTTATCCTAAAGAAGATTTCAAGGTATGAACAAAAGACACAAGTCTAAAAAAGCATGTAATAGGTCATTAAAGGTATATTTATAAGTAAATAAATGGTTTTTATTTTTTTTATAAGGCCATTTTTTCCCAATATAATCAAACTTTGATGTTAAGAAGATAGACCTAATGCAATTGGGTCTCCATGAGGCCTAAAAGAGAAATAATGCCTAATTGAGTTTTTTCAAACCAAAATGGGTTCAAATCTCATTTTATTAATTTATAAAATATTTTCTAACACCTATTATATGTCTAATCTAATAGGTTGGATTTATGTGGCTGACCAAGTGGTGTGTGATCATGAGACTTGTATATATATAAAGCAGTTTAGGCCTATTTGGTTTAAGCACTTAAAGCAAATGAAATCTTGCTTAGAGATAAGAAGGTATTGAAATGAGACAATAATATTAGATTATAAGTGTGATGAGGTGTCTTAGTTAGTTTTGATTCACTTAGGGAGTTGGTGATTCCTTGCAAGTAGGTACTTGCTAAAGCCTAGTCAAGTGGGTGCTTGACTTTATTGGGGTTGGTGCTCCAAGTTGAGTTGGTGCTAAAAAAAATTGATATTTTGTATTATAAGACAACATTCCATTTGTAGGTATCATAGTGGGTTTTCTTCCCCTTGAGTTTTTTCCACTCATATATGTGTTTTATGTGTTATGCTCTTATTTCATGCTCATGTGATTGGTTCTTTATGCATTACTATATCATTATATTGAACTAATGGTTCAAGGAATGTTAAAGTATGTATGAAATAAATCTTATTAAAAAATGATTCACCCCCTCTCTCAGTGATTATTCTCTTAATAATTGGTATCAAATCTTAGTCCTTTGAATCAGGCCTTACATCTTAAAGGAGATCCTATAAGCACAAACATGTCTAGTCATCAAGCACAAGGAGGTTTATCAACAAATAAGGATCCTCTCTTTAGTAGGACTAACTATGCATTTTATAGCATAAAAATAAATACTTATCTAATTTATTTAGGCTATGATAAATGGTAATCTATTTTTTTTGGATTTACTCCACCCTCTACACCACCAACTGATGTAGAAAGCAAGAAGGAAAGTGAGAAAAACTCTAAGGTAATGAATGTCATCTTGTGTGGTCTTTTAGAAGCATAATTTTTTAAGGTCATGCATTTTGATACAACCAAATATATCTAGGAAAAATTTTAGAACATCTATGAAGGAGACACCAAATTTAAGCTGGAAAACTTACAAACTCACCAAAGGCAATTTGAAAGCCTGAGAATGAAGGAGGATAAAAACATTGCATCTTATCTTCTGAGAGTAGATGAAGTGGTAAATGTCATCATAGGTCTAAGAGAGAAGTTAAAAGATCAATAGTAGTACAAAAAGTACTAATATCCATGACTTATAAGTTTTATTCAAAAGTGTTTAAAGTAGAGGAGATCAAAGATCTTAACACACTACAAATGGATGAGATTCATGGAATCTTGACTGCCTATGAAATGAGAACAAGTGATAGAAGACCTTCCAAGAAAGAATTTGCATTCAAAACTAAGAATGCATAAGGTAAGAAGGCCTAGGATGATCTTAACATAGACATTGATGATGACAAGATATAATCTATGTTTTTCAAAAAACTAAGGAAAGGTTTAGGTAAGTATAAGGTCAAGTTTCCATTTAAATTCTTTAATTGTGGTAAGATTAGTCATTTTTCCTCTAAATTTTATAATACGGATAATAATGAGCATGATGGAGAACATGATGAACACCATGGTGATGATAAGAAGTTTTATAATCCTAACAATAACGAAAATAGTTTTAAGAAGTATGTAGGCAAGAAAGGGTCATTCAAGAAAAAGAGAAGTTTCTATACCAAAGAAGATAGTAGCTCATCTGATGTAAGTGACACTAATACATCTGGTAAAGATGATGATAGCAATGACCATGACAATAGTTAAACCTTATTCATGGATATAGAAATAGATAATGAGGGTTACTCAAAAGGGAAAATCCTTATGGATGATGAAAAATCAGATGAAGAAGAGGTTGAAGTAAATTTTAAGGTAGAACTAGTAAGTGTTCTAGCAGAGTTAAAGTTCCAAAGAAGGAAGAATCAAAAACTAAGATCATTAGTTAAGAGTTATGAGTATAAATTTAATATCTTTGAAGAGAGACTAAAAAACAACACCATTGAATATGAAGAGATCATCAAATAACTAGAAACTCTAATTAAGATTGTTGCTACAAGTCTTAAGACCAAGGAGGAAGAATACATCAAGTTTTTGGAGTCCTTGAAGGCAAAATTAGATCAGGCAATACTCAAGTTGAAGACACATCATAAATTTGAAAATAGTATTGAATTTATTGGTGATATTTTGAGTAGTCAAAGGTATCCACATGATAATTTATGTCTTAGCTTTAAATAAGACCAAAAAGAGAACAAGGAAACTTAGACCTCAAAGACCTATGTATAAGCTCTCAAATTAGAGACTCAAGTTGATCATCAACAAGTTAAGAAGAATTTGAATCCTTTAAGAGATAATAAAATGAGAGGCATATCATTCAAGCTCAAATGGAAAAGGTATGTAAATTCATTTAATGGTTACTATTTCTCACATAATCAATATAGACGTAGAGCTATGGATTATAAACACTATGCAAGAATCAATTATTTATGGACGAATTGGGTAAATGTCCATTAAAACATTATAAGTAGAATATGCTATAATTATGATTAAAGAGGACATATTACAAGGGACTGTAAGATGAATCATATAAGGAAGGCCATTCAAGATAAAATAGTGTATAGTCATACCATTAAGAAGTGGACCAAGAAGTTAGACCCTGTAGACAAGGTGAAGGAGGAACATAAGACTAAATATGAATAATATATGCTAGCTCATATTGCCTTTCACATCTAAGATGAAGGCATGAAATGGTATATAAATATTGGTTTCTCAAGTCACATGACAGGAGACAAGATCAGTTTCATCTCTTTGAATAAGAATGTTACAGGAATAGTGAGATTTGGAGACAAAATAACTACCAATATAGTTGGTAAGGGTATCTTAAGTTTGGACAATGGGAAGACCAAGATAGAGAATATGTTGTATGTGAAAGGTTTAAAACATAACCTACTTAGTGTAAGTCAGATGTGCAACCAAGGATGCATACTAACCTTTCAATACAGAGGGTGTGATATAAGGAGAGCTAAAATAGGAAGACTAATTTTTAATTCTGAGAGGACTAAAAATAATTTATATGTCTTAAATGAGATCAAGAAGGAGAGATGTTTTATGAGTAATATGTATGAATGTTGGATATGTCATATAATTTTGGGCCACCTCAAATTTAATAATATAGTCAATATAAGCTCTAATAAGTCTATGAATAACATGCCTAAGATCACTAAACCTACAAGCACACTTTGTAAGGCATGTCAACATGGTAAGCAGACTACAAAAAGGTTAAAATCTAAGGAGTAATCTACCACAAAACCTTTAGAGCTAATACGTATTGATCTCTCTAGACCTACAAGAATCTAAATCATTCAAGGGGATAGTTATTTCATGTTACTCAAAGATGACTACACAAGAATGACTTGGGTATCATTCTTATAAGAAAACTCAGAAGCTCTTGACAAGTTCAAGACATTCAATTCTATTGTTGATAATGAGAAGAATGGAAATATAAAGTGCCTAAGATCTGAAAGAGGAGGATATTTCTAGTATAATGAGTTTGATGACTTCTATGAGTTCCATGGGATAACGAGAAAGCTCTCACTAGCTAGGACACCTCAATAAAATGGGGTAGTGGAAAGAAATAATAGGAAATTTTAAGAGATGGTGAGAACTATGCTAAATGAGTCTAAATTATCTGATGGATATTGGAAAGAGGTAGTGAGCATTGTAGTCTACATATTGAATAGAGGATAGATAAGGACTAATGGTAATAAGACCCTTTATGAATTATGGAAAGGCAAACTTGCTAATGTTGAACACTTTAGTGTTTGGAAGTAAATGCTTCATCAAAATATATGAGGAATACTTAGGTAAGTTTAATTATAGGTCTAATGAAGGTATATTTTTTATTGGTATTCATCATTAATCTTAGCCTATACATGTTATAAAAAGAGGTTGCAGAAGATAGTGGAAAGCACCAATGTGAAGATTGATGAGATAAAAAAATCACACTCATAGTCAAAGGATACATTAGAGAATTTTTAATTCAATAATGAAGAGGAAAAAATTTATTAATTAGGAATAAGGACAAGTTGAGGAAAGATAAGACTCAAAAGGCCTCTCAAGATAGATTTAAAGAGATCATCCTGAATCACAAATCATTGGCAATAAATATGAAAGTATGAAAATAATAAGGCTAGTAAGTAACCTAAATCAAGATAATTTTACTCTATTATCTAATATTTAACCTAAAAACATTGTATAAGCAAGCAAAGACAAGTTTTGGATAAGTTCTATGAATGAGGAGTTAGACCAAATAGACAAGAATGAGACTTGGGAACTAGTTCCTAGGCTTAAATACAAGAATGTCATTGGCACAAAATGGGTGTTTAGAAATAAATTGAATGAAGATGGAGAAGTCACTAGGAACAATGCTAGATTGGTATGCAAGGGATATGCACAAGTTGAAGGGGTAGACTTTGAAGAGACCTTTTATATTGGTGGCAAGATTAGAGGCCATCAGATTATTTCTAACTTATGCATGATTCAAAGGGTTCAAAGTGTACAAGATGGATGTCAAATCTACTTTTTTGAATGGAAATGTAGAATAATTATACATATAACATCGTGAGGGATTGTTACTATTAGGTAATATAGACTATGTTTGTAGATTGAAAAAGGCTCTTTATGGTCTAAACCAAGCTCCTAGAACTTGGTATGTCAAATTAGATAGGTATTTTTTGGATCAAGGATTCAAAAGAGGAGTTAAATATAGTAATATATACATAATGATAGAATATGACCATCAGTTGATTATATTTATCTATGTGGATGACATCATATTTGGTGGAAATAATGAGAACATGACTAAGGCCTTTACAAAAGTGATGAAGAATGAGTTTGAAATTTGCATGCTACAAGAACTATCATTCTTTCTTGGGTTTAAAATCATTCAATTTAAAAAAGGTATATTCATTTCATAAGCCAAGTATATAAGAGAGATGTTAAATAAATTTGAGATTGGAGATTACAAGTTTGTTATCACACTTATGATCATAGGGTATAAGTTAAGAAAGGAAGATGAGTCTCCAAAGGTCAATCAGAAATCATATAGGTCAATGATTAGAAGCTTTTTGTATGCTAATACCTCTAGACCTAGCATCATACAAGTAGTAGGCCTTGTGGGAAGATTTCAAGCAAAACTAAAGGAAAACTATTTAAAAGCAGTCAAAAAGATACTTAGGTATCTCAAGGGACCTATTGAGTTTGGGTTGTGGTATCCAAGGAGCAAGGAGTTCAACTTAATATCCTATATATATGCATACTGGGTAGAGAGTCTAGATGATAGGAAGAGTACTATTGGAGGAGCTTTCTTCCTAGGTGGGTGCCTAGTTTCATGGATAAGCAAGAATCAACCATCAATGGCATTATCTACTTGTGAGTTTGAATACATTATAGTAGCTTCATGTTGCACTCAAGTCCTATGGATGAGATATACCTTAAAATACTACAAGGTGGAGTATAAATGTCCTAGCCCTATCTATTGTGATAATATAAGTGTTATAAGCATCTCAAAGAATCCTATCATGCACTCAAGGACTAAACATGTTCCTATCAAGTATCATTTCCTAAGAGAGAAGGTAAGTAAAAAAAGTGTCAAAATTGAATATGTTTTTACATAGGATTAAATTGTAAACATTTTGATTAAGCCACTTCAAAAAGCAACATTTAAACATCTAAGATAGGAATTGGGTGTAGTTATTGCCCCTATCAATCACTAAGGAAGTTAGGTGCTTAGGTGGAGATAATCATGTGGTTCATTAGACCCAATTATAGGTGACTAGTGTTGACAAGGTATGCATGAATATAGGGGTAACATGTTTTTATGATGACTCATAAACTCATAGTCCTGTATGTTGAGTGTTTTAGTTATAGGGAATGTGATCCAAGAAGATGAAAAAATCACTTTGTCATTTATGTCAAAAGGGGAGAAATTTTAGAATGAGGGAGAAGTTGTTTGTTGAGATAATATTCTAATATTTTTTTCCATAAATTAAAAAGGGGGAGATAGTTGAGTATTTTCATTGATGTCAAAGGTGCATCTTGCATGAGATTGATGTCATTGAGAGAGTGTGCCTAGTTGGTAGTGTGTTAATGTGACAAGGGGAATTGATGGAGTATTTTTATTGAAGTATGTTGTCATGAAATATAATTTTAAGGCAAAAGAGATTATTTTAAGGCAACTAATGCCTTACAGTTTCATGAAGATATAGGTCATTGATGTTAAATTGCATAAAAAGCCTATTCATGAGCCTAGTCATGACATGAAGAGGTATGTGTATGAAAATTAAGTAAAAAAAGAATTTGAAGGATGTATTTCACTATTTTATCATGTATTTGGGGCATTAGATCACTCGTGAGAGTTTTAGGGTGAGCTTATAGGGGTAGGACCTTCAATCTAGGTCTACATCTAGACCTCTCTTAGACCCTATCTGGCCAAATGGGGCATGAAGATCATATATCAAGGTAAGTATGAATATGTGAGCATGGAAAAAATTAATAAATTTTTTTTTAAGAATTTTCACAAATTTTTAGACCATGGTTTGAATGAAATTACAAGAAATACTATTTTAGGCCTTCTCAAGTTCATAGAATGAGGTCTCAAGACCTGAAAAGCACTTTTAGACATTTTTTGGCATGTGTGACCTCTTCGTGGGAACTTGAGTTGTTAAAGAGAGATGGGTAAGGTCATATATAATATCTCCATGCATTACTTTTATATTTAAGTGGAATTCCTTTATGAACAATTTTTAACACCAAAACCTATGTTAAACCTCCCTAAAACCCTAATAAAGACCTGATGTGAAAGATATTGTTCAAAATAGCATAGAATGGTCTAAAATGCCTATAAAATATATATTATCATGTATTTAACTCTCCCAAGTACATACATGTTGTGGTGGTTATCTATATGAGATAAAATGCATAGATACAGGCTTGTTTTTCAATAAGTTGTAGCTCTCAAAAGTTGCATTTGTCAAGAAAATAAAATGAATGTGAAAATAATAGACTCATAATACATGACCATTATGGTTTTATATATATATATATATATATATATATATATATATATATATATATATATATATATATATATATATATATATTTCACCCTTCAAGTGTGTTAAATCAGTCATCCAAGTTAGCCAGTCATGGAGAGACCTAATGGTGTGAATAGTGAAAAACCTAGGTAGAGATGAGAAGATGGATGTGAAGGTCTGATCATGTTAGATTGATGTAAAAATGTACATGAAGAGTTTATTTATTAATTTTAATTAATTTTAATTTTTTTAATAAGTTTTTTAGGTCAGTGAATATGGTGAAAAAGTTTCTCACAAGTTGACTTGTCTGGTTTAGATAAGACTATGTGATAAAAGCTCAAGAAATTAGTCTACAACACCTATATTTTCCATTAGACCATATGATATTTATATTTAATGATGTTATATAGATCTCATATGACCATATACATGCATCATGAGTGATTAAAAGTGTCTACATAGGTGTTAAAGTTCTAAGTCACCATGACTGGTCTTTGAGGTAAATTGGTAGTTCTGAGTGAGTGAGTTGTAGAGATGATCTTGAGCCTTTATGACCTAAGTGAAGGTATTCCAAGAATTTTTGTATTATCTTGAATTAATATATTATATTTATACATTTTTCATTTGTCATGGGTAAGTTTCTTAATATTGATTGAGCGTCATTCTTGCAAGATAATTTTTTGACTATACACAGACTTAATAGGGCAGTTTGTCCTAAAGAAGGTTTTAAGGTATGAATGAAAGATACAGGTCTAAAAAATCATGGAATAAGTCATTAAATGTCTATTTATAAGTAATTTAATTGTTTTTATTTATTATATAAGGCCATTTGGGCCCAAGATAATCAATAATTGATGTTTATAAGATAGACCTAATAGAATTAGGTCTCTATGAGGCCTAAAAGAAAAATAAAGCCTAATTGAGTTGTTGAAAACCAAATGGGGTAAAAATATTATTTTATTCATGTAAAAAATATGTTATGAGACATATTATATGTCTAACCTAATAGGTTGAAGGTATATGTCTGACCAAGTGGTGTGTGATCATGAGACTTGTATATATACAAGGTAATTTAGGCCTATTTGGTGTAAGAAATTAAAGTGAATGAAATATTGCTTGGAGAGGAGTTTTTGAAATGAGACCATAACATTAGAGCATAAGTGCGATGAGGTAGTTTATTTGGTGTTGAATCACTTAGAGAGTTGGTGCTTCCTTTCATATAGGTTCTTATTAAAGCCTAATCAAATGGGTGTTTAACTTCATTGGGGTTGGTGCTCTAAGCTGAGTTGGTGCTCAAAAAAATTTAATATTTTGTGTTATAGGATAGTAGTCCATTTTTAGGGGTGGTTTTTATTCCCCTTGAGTATTTCCCACTCATATATGTATCATATGTGTTATGCTCTTATTTCATGCTCTTGTGATTGGTTCTTTATGTATTGATATATCATTATATTGTTATGATGGTTCAAGGAATGTTAAATTAAATATGAAATAAAGTTTTTTAAATAGTGATTCACCCCCTCTCAGTGATTGTGATTCCAACATATCCTTATTTGTCCCTAAGCCTTTTTGTAAATTTAGTTGATGTAGTTGGCCCAATCTACCTTTTTTAGAGAGAAATAGAGTCATTAGGTCCTGAACTAATTTAACCTAGGCTGACTCAATCCCTTAATGTGCACTATTCCCCAAACTAAGTTGACCCAATTGACTATGTTCATAAAATGGTAAAATTGGGTTTTGATTAGGTAGGGATTGTTTGAAGTAGTGAGTTGCTTAGATGATAGTACGAGTGAGGTATCAAATCTTAGGGAAACATATAAGAGGGATTTGTATTGGTCTTATTTGGTGGTATAGGGAACAATAATTTTGTGAAGCACCAAATTTTTTCCCACCTCTTTCCTAGTGCACCCTTTAAGGTGTGTACTTAAAGAGATCGAAACTCAATGGGTTATTTTAAGAGATAAAGTTTTATTAAGTATTCAAGATTTAAAAATATTATGTGTATACATATGCCCCACTCGAAGCTCATCATGTGTCATGAAAGTGTAACATGGGATGGTGCTTCAAGAAAGAACATAAAAACACATGAAAATGAGCTAACTAAAAACAAAATACTAAAATTAATTTTGAAATTAAATTAAATTAATTGAAAATAATATAAACATACCTTAACTTACCTTTCCACTGAATGACTACATGAAAATATCCTTCTCTCGATCATTGAGGGTGCGATACATGTATTTTAGAAACCTTAGGGATACAAAACTAATAATATAAGTAATGTGTGCATACTTAAGATGGTTAAAGTATAAATGAATAACTCTCAAAACTAATTAAATTACTTAGAAATTTTGGCAAACTAGGATTGTTAAGGCAAAGATATAACTAAAAGACCAAGCATGTAGATGACAAAATGATGACAAATGAATGTAAAACACACTAAATGACATTGGGAAGCATGTAAAACATTAATGACTAAAATGGAATGTATAACATACTAAATTCAATTGGGAAGCATGTAAAACATAAACTACAAATGAAATATCAATGTAAGAAAACTCTAAAAAAGATATGTAATCAAGTGAAACCCCATGTGAGATAAGCATGTCAAATCAAACATAAAGAAATCATAAATTATTGAAAATGAAATTTAAATCATGATGTAATAAAATTATTTCAAATGAATATTAAGAAACTATATAAGTATGTAATATGTCCTATGTAAGATAAGTTAAGTCCACAAAGATCAAACAAGAACATGATATATAGATGGAAATCAAAATATCTAAAGGAATGAGTACTCAAAATTATGTTTTGTTTTAAGATAAAATGTAAAAAAACATAACCACCTAATGACATGACTAGGATGACAATGATATTATGTGGTACGCAAATGTGAAGAGATGTTTATGATGAAAATCTAGTCTTATACGAGGTATCACAATGAAACTCACAAATTATAAACCAAGATGTGTAAATACGTAGATGTGATCATGGATGTGATTATCCAAAAACAATATCCAATAAGGGGAATATTAATAAAAAATGACGTAAACAAGTGAATATGAGGTGCCACATGGGTGATGCAAACATCCTTAGCAAGAATGAGCCATACTAGTCAAGTCAGCAAGACTATAAACTATCAACAACAAGGACTAAGGACACTCTGACTAATGAACATAAAACTTGGGATAAAAAATTAAATACATAGATCAACTCAAGAAGGTTATATTTATGAAAATTAAAATGGACCTACCTTCCCACAACATATTCCCCATTCTTCTGGACCCCTTATAGAGCTGTCAATCTACTACAAATATTAGGTACTTATGTGAGAAAGTAGGTGGAATTATAAGTATATGGTATAATGAGACCTCCTACCCTAGTATACTAGCCTACCACACCCCAATGGACCTTAGATCTATCATGAGGCCAATTGTGGATTTTGATTGAGCTTCAACTAAGATAGGAGATGTGTTAAATATAGATCATGTATATTTGTGTGAAATGACTTTTAATATTATTTTTGCATTTTAATCATTACCTTTTATTTATTTTATGATTTATATTTTAAATCTTTTGGTTTTTTATATTCCTCCTCCATATGGATTCAAAGAACCAATCATGAGTGAAATAGGTGATGAACACAAGAGAACTTAAAATTGGTTAATAGAGAAAAGGACCTAAATACCAAGGTGTCTAAAGACTCCTAGACATGCCCAAAAGTATGTCTGAAATCTCAAAATTGACCTACGAGTACCTTAAATGAAAATAAATAAGAGGAAAATAGGGATCATGAGAGATATATCCATATAATAAGTGATACAATGGTGGATATGCTCATAACTATGAAAGAATGAGCAAGAGATACACAAGATCCACAGGATCAATCTAGGAGAAAGAACCCACAACAAATAACCTGCAAATAATACTAGAGAATAAAATAAATTTCTCACACCTAAAAAATAGGTGATAATCCTATAAATTCTCTATATTCTCTCATTAATCTCTCATTATTTTCTTATAGACTGTAAAGTATATATAATACAAATAGTTTGTTTCACGACAACAAACTATTTATAGTGATTACAAAATAGAGAAAACAAACTATTTGTTTTCACATACTACGAACAAATATATTGTTGAGAGATTCTCAACAATAAAACAAATTAACCTAGGTAAATAAAATTAACCCTAGGTAATAAATAACTTACCCTATTAATCCTAGGTAAGCTTAAATATTCATTATTCTAACACCCTCCCTTAAGCGAAACATAGGGAGAATGACAAACAAATATGGGTCCTGGCTACTAGGCCTGATAAGGTACCCTTGTACAAACCAATCAAAATATATGAAAAATAAAGGAAGGAAGAACTTCATTAGAAATCCCCCCCAAGGACAACTTCCTTCACCCCAAGCATCACTCACAACTAAAGATAACAAGGAAAAGCCAAAGGCTTAGTGAAGATGTCTGCAATCTACTCAGTTGTAGGCACAAACTCCAAAGAAAGAATGCCATCCTGAATAAGATGTCAAATGAAGTGCATGTGAATCTCAATGTGTTTTGTCCACTGATGCTCAACAGGATTGCATGAAATAATAATCGCACTTTGGTTGTCACACCAAAGAGTAGTAGGACCCTACTGTGTGAAGCCAAACTCTCCAAGCAACTATCGAAGCCAAAGTATCTCCTGACTAGCTTTGATAGCACCTCGATACTCAGCCTCAGTAGAGGACAATGCAATAGCAGTCTACTTTTTACATGCCCAAGCAACTAGACCTAAACCAAGTGTGAAAGCAAATCCATAAGTGGAATTGTGAGTGTTAACATCACCAGCCCAATTAGAGTCAATGTATCTAACAAGCTGTGTAGAACTCTATGGTGTGTAATGTATACCAAAGTGAGTGGTGCCCCAAATGTAGCACAAAATATGCTTGGTTGCTTACCAATGACTCTCATGAGGCTCATGTGAGAATCGAGAGACAAGGTTCACAGAAAATGTGATGTCAGGATGGGTATGATTTAGGTATAAAAGACTACCTACAAGTTGCCTATACAAAGTTGGATCAACAAGAGGAGTCATATAAGTGGTAGACAACACAATACCTAATTGATATGGAGTGGGGGCAAGCTTACAATCAGCCATGCCAAATTGATGAAGAAGATCTATTGCATACTTCTGCTGTCTAATAGAGATGCCCACAAAAGATTGAAAAACTTGAAGACTAAGAAAATAATGTAGAAGTCCCAGATCTATCATATCAAACCTATCTACCAACTTGTCCTTGATGCCATGTATCAAAGAATCTAAACTACCAGTGAGGATGAGATCATCAACATATAAAACCAAAATGACAAGCTCCTCACCTTGCTTCAGAATGTATACATTGTGATGTGACTCCCAATGAATAAAACCAAAACTCAAAAGAAAACTATCCATCTTCTCGTACCAAGATCTAGGAGCTTGTTTGAGGCCATAAAGAGAACAATGGAGTCTACAAACCAATGATGATTCCTACACAAATCCTGGAGGCTGATCCATATAGATCTCCTCATGGAGATCACCATGTAAGAAAGCACTCTTCACATCCATCTAAAAAATAGACCAAGAATGTGAAGCAGCAAGAGAGAGTACAAGCCAAATAGAATCCATCTTAGCTACAGGGGAAAAGGTCTCAGAGTAATCAACTCCTTCAACTTGTGAAAAACCCTTAGCTACTAATCTAGCTTTGTACTTATCTACTGAATCATCTATAGCATATTTGGTCCTATAGACCCATTTACATTTTACAAGTTTTCTTCCCTTAGGAAGAGGGACAAGATCCCAAGTATCATTCTTCATCAATGAAGAATGCTCATCATACATTGCAACATCCCACTCAGGTATAACAATGGCCTCAAAAAACAACACTAGATCATCTGTACAAGCTTGTCCCAAAAGAGCAACACCAGATGTCTATGAGCGAGTGCGACGAGAATCAGATGCATCACCAATAAAAAAACCAGCTGCCTGTAGAGTGCTCTTTTCCCACTTGGGCAAAGGTGGTGAAGAAGATGGCTGTGGTGGCTGAAAAAGTGCAACATCATCATCATCATCAAAAATAGAAAGCAAATCCTCACTATCCTCAGTAGAAGGAGGAGAAGAAGAAGAAGAACTAGATGTACACTCTTGTGGAGTGGGTAGCTCATCGACCTGAACATCCCATTGAAACAACACATCATGTGTGATACGATCAAAAAGACAGTAGGCTTTTACATCCTCACAATAGCCAAAAAAATAGTGGTTGGCTTTTCTTCTCCAATGCTTTGCATTTGTCATCAGCAACAAACGCCCATGTTTGACTCCCAAAGATGCAAAAATTTGAAATATTAGGCTTGATCCTAGACCAAGCTTCTTTAGGTGTCATATTTTGCACAACTTTGTGAGGCATATGGTTTTGAATGTAGTTTGCACAATTTATAGCTTCAGCCCAATATTGTGGACCCAAATTTTTAGAGTGAATCATACAATTAGCCATCTCTTTCAATGTTCAATTCTTCCTCTCTGCTACACCATTTTGTTGAGGAGTGTGTGGTATAGTGAACTAGTGTTGTATCCCATGCTCAATACAAAAATTATAAAAAGCATTACTGTCATATTCCCCCCCATTGTCAGTGTGTATCTTCTTAAGAGGAAGAGATGATTGTTTTTGAACAAAGGCTTTAAAGGCCTTAAAAGTCTCAAAAACTTCACTTTTTAACTTGAGAAAATATACCCAAGTTTTACGAGTGAAATCATCAATGAATGTGAGTGCATATTTAGCCCCTAAAAAAGAACAAGTTGGAAAACTCATCAAATCACTATGAACCAACCCTAAGGGTGTATTTTTACTTGTGGCCTTACCAACTGGAAATGGATCCTAGTGTTATTTACCAACTAGACAACCAGAACACACCCCATCAATACATGAGACCTTAGGAAGGCCTTTTACAAGATGTTTTGTACTCATTTGTTGCATATATCCATAACTCAAATGCCCCAATCTCTCATGCCACAATTTTCTAAGATTATTACCATGTGCTATAAGTGAAGAACCAGAAGACATAAAAGACTCAAACTTATCAAAAGTATAGAGTCTTATAATATGGTATGTTGTACCTATAGCAATTATCTCACTAGGATCATTACATTCTCTTATTAAAACATCATGTGAAGTAAACTCCATAGTTTTACTAGTACCATAATTACATATTTGATATATAGAGAGAAGATTAGAAGAGATTTGGGGTATAAGCAATACATTGTTAAAACATCCATCCTATTTGTCAACAATACCAGATCCCAAAACTTCAATTTGTGAGGAGTTACCCATAACAATATGTGATGTACTATAATCTATAAGAGAATAAAATAGATCCTTAGAATGTGTAAGATGGTGAGAAGCACCTGAATCAAAAATCCACTGATCATGACATGAAGATATAGCCCTGGTTGAAAGTGTTTTCCCTTTTCCTACAAGAGAAGTAGAAGGAGATGGAGATTGAATGGAAATTTTGTGTTGTCTGACCACTACCTCTAATGCTTCCATCTTCTTAAAACATCTACTTTCATCATGATTAGGAATACCACAAAAATTACATGGACCAAATGTTTTCTTCTTTTGCTTAAAGGACTTTTTGGTCTTAGTAGATTTAGAATGATGAGGTGTTTGGGTGGCAAACTCTGGAGGGTTATATGAAGGTGCTAGCTTTTGTTTAGACTTAGGTGAAGGTTTTAATTTAGAATAATTAGCAACTAGAGCATGACTAGTACTAGGTAGAGCATCTAAGGCCATTAATTTTGTTTGCTCCCTAGTCAATCTTTCACAAAAAACTTCAAAGGAGGGCCATTTGAATTCATCACCTAATGTATCCATTATAGTATAAAAAGTAGAGGAAAAATAATATATGGTCCTTTCAACTTTGAAAAAATCATGAAAATGCATTCCTGATCACTTTTATCCTTGTCACCAGCTTTCAACTGTGACCTTATAAATTTGAATTTTGCCAAAAATTCATCTATTGAAGGGAAATTTGATGGAGAGAGAGTACTCAATTCTGCATCTAATTAAAAAATTTTAAAATCATTAATTTTGCCAAAAAGGTTTTTAAATTTTTCCCATACCTCTTTTGGCATTGTAGCATCTACAATGTGAAATTGAAGATTATCTGAGATGTTGAGGCAAATCAATCCAAGAACCTCATCCTGCTTACAACCATATGCATATTTGTCTTTTTTAGTGGTGAATGTCGCAGGTGTTGTTTCAAAAAAAATTATCCATAAGCCCTTTTATTGAAGGATTTGTTGCATTTTTGGCTTCCAAACATGGTAATTAGTGGAATTTAGGGGTTCAAACAATCAGGATTCCATTCCTAAGGAAGACGATGTTGACAAGAATAACCTAGACATTCATTTTTCCTCAAAATACCCATCTCGTTACAATTTAACGTCTCCCGACAAAAAAAAATTTAGCCTTAGCTTATACAAAAGTAAAAAAATGGCTTTATGCAAAAAAAATGTAGGGGGATTTGACCCCAAGACTTCCTCCCTACAAATTTTTAACAAAATACCTCTAGCTGCTTTAGCAAAGTGAAATTTGTACTTTTAAAGCTAGAGACTTACATTTAAACCACTAAAAATTTTAAAAAATAAAAATAATAAGCCAAAATGACTCAGATGTGTGAGATAACTGTTGAATAATCTTTGGATTTATTATAAATAAACTCTTGTTCTAGCAAGGCATGGTGATCAGGGAAATTTTTGAGAAATTTGTAAACACTGGCCAAGGAAAACACCTCTCAACAAATTCAGAATTGGCTCCATAGTATCTACCTAAAGGAATATACAACCTAGTCTAAATCCATCCTTCTTAGCTGGAAATGAAAGCTTTGGAAGTTTTCTAACACATAAAATTATCATATTTTCATTTTATGCAATATAAGGCATTTAAAATGGATGAAACCGTACAGCTATGCTGTAGACTAAAAATAGTTTTTTAAATTCCTATTGTAACCTTCCAAAACATTATACAGCCTAGTCCAAATTCATCCTAATTTATATGGAATGAAAGATATAATAGTCAGCTTTCATGAACAAGTCTTGTATTTCAAAAAAGTCAATCGTACAATCTGCCACATCAAAAAATTGTACAGGTACTGCAGTTTGCCAAAAAGAACCAGTCAGCGAGTTTTTGAAGGAAAGAGCTGTACGGCCAGCATGAAATGAAAAATTCAAATTGAAATGGATTCTTGACTTGATTTTATATGCCCCTATGAAAAAAATTCTGATTTTGGAAATCTGTATGGTCATTAATGAGCATAAAGTACAGAAATTTCTAAGAAAAAACTTGTAAACAAGAACCAGAATGTGAGAGAATATCAAATATCTGTAACACATCAATAAAATAATGTTTTTTAATGTGTTAATATATGAAAAATTATGAAAAAATTTTAGGGAAGAGGATCTTCAACTGGAACTCCAAGCTCTGATACCTGAAAGAATGAGCAAGAGATACACAGGATCCACAGGATCAATCCAAGAGAAAGAACCCACAACAAATAACCTGCAAATAATACCAGAGAATAAAATAAATTTCTCACACCTAAAAAATAGTTGATAATCTTATAAATTCTCTATATTCTCTCATTAATCTCTTGTTATTTTCTCATAGATTGTAAAGTATATATAATACAAATAGTTTGTTTCATGACAACAAACTATTTGTAGTGATTACAAAATAGAGAAAACAAACTATTTGTTTTCACATACTACGAACAAATATATTGTTGAGAGATTCTCAAAAATAAAACAAATTAACCTAGGTAATAAATAACTTACCCTATTAACCCTAGGTAAGCTTAAATATTCATTATTCTAACAAACTGATCACAAAGAGGTTAAAAAAATAGTGTTATGAAAGGGATGGGTCTATGCTATGAGAGTCATGTCACTAGAGAATCCATACTAACCTACAATAGATCTAGCATAATCATGAATGAAAGCATTAGTCATCCCAAAAGATGGGAAAGGTAATTAAGGGTCAAATAATCATAAAGATACTAAGGCAAATAATGACATAAAAATATAATGAATTATGATAATGAAAGAGATATCTAATAACCAAAATGGAAATAAAGGCCAAATTTAATGTGTAATAAAACCAAAGAACCCAAAGGGACACAATGGTGCTAGTTAATTTAAATAAAATTTAAGGACTCAAAGGAAACAATGGTACTACATGGTCCTATCCAAGGTATTACAATATAACTCACAAACTATAAAGTGAAATAAAACCAAACAATCCAAACAAAAAAATGGCATAAGTAAAACAAAACTAAATGAAATAAAGTTCACAAAAATAAAGAAACATGAGACAACCATAACAAGCAAAATATATGATAATGTCTATATCAAATATGATCATGTGAAATATAATATTATGTGTCTTGGAATGTTTCTTAAAGTTGAATTTATTTGTTATTATGCAATGTATAAGAATCTTGGGCATCATAGGATGTCCCAAAGGGTAATTAGATGCAGGTATGGGCATCTCAATATGCCCCAAAGTCTAAATACATGGGGATGGGAATCTTAATATGACCCAACATTTGGTATGGAGTGAAATGAATCTTAAAAACTAGAGTGAATTACATTGGTATTTTTGATGCAATGGGAGATAGGCAAATGTGTTGGTTTTTTAAATTTTCAAGGTGTTGAAATTTAAATAAGATTTATAGGAGAGGTATGAAGGGTTGTATAAGGTAAAGGAGGACCATTTATTATGTTCTTTGTAGTAGGCATTTTAACTAGGTTCTCATTTGGTTTGTGTGACCTAAGAGGTTGAGGATTGACAAATATGACTACCTATTTGAAGTTATTCATATTATTTATCCTTTCCTTATTGTTTTGAGAATAAGGATAAACTATGGTTGGGACAACATCAGTGGATGAGGTGAAGGTATGGGGTAATTATTGTTGATCATTATGTAGGTGATGTTTATGTGATTTTGATTCTTTATATTGGATTTACTAGGCTTAAAGATAGTATTGATAATGTTGTTTTTCTATATTATCAATATTGAAATATAGACCAGGTAAAGAAGCAAGAATAAATCAATGAAGATCATGACAAGCATCATGGGAATGACATCTTAGAATTCCATCAACAAATCTTATCATGATCATACCATTTTGGAGGAGGTTTGTAATTATCAAAGTTCATGAGTTTAGAGAGTGGTAATTTCTTCTTAAGTTGTTCTAGACTCAAGGGATAGTTGGTGGTTTTATAATTGATTGAATTGGATGCTCCCTTTTTGAGTTTGGGGAGGATTATAAGATTAATTATTATGATAAAATGATTGTGAATGTTCCTTAGTAGTTGATTGAGGTGATTTAAATTTATTCATAATATTTTTTTGCCTTTTTGCTTAGTATAAGGATTATTCTAAAGTTTTAGGGGAAAATATCCAAACTCTATATTGAATCAGATATTTAAGAGTGGAAACAAATAGTTTTAAAATAATGACATCATTCATGTTATGGTCCACTTTATGAGGTAGATACTTCCATCATTTGATTAAAGTGTGAGAAGATTCATTGGGAAGTTTCTTAGAAATGATGAAGTGGCTAAGGTAATTTTTAGGAAGATCATTATGTTGAAATTCCTTCACTAGAGCATTAATTAACTTCTCTATTTGTGAGATGGAATGTCTAAGAATTTTATTCTACCTTCAAGTTCATCACCAACTAAGGTTTTGGATAGGAGCTTGGTGGTAGTGAAGGTGTTAGTTTGGACCCATTACTTATAGATATTACCAAAATATTTAAGAAAAGTAGTGGGATCTTTAGTTCTATTATGTGTGATATATGTATAGAAGTTTCCAATGTCTATGAATTCAATGAATGGAGCTAAAGGTTAATTTTAAAGATGTTTAAGCATTTTTTTAAGCAAAAGGAGTTGAGGGATGAGATTCCCATTAACATCTCTAAGAGGAGGAGGGACAAAATTATGATTTGGTTGAGATATGATGACTTGAGGTGGTTGACTATTCATTTTTAAGATATGATATTTAATTTTCATCTTTTGGGAATCATTAGTTGTTTGCATAATATTCATTTGTTAAATTATTTGAGAAATAATATGATTTGTATCAATGAAAGGAGTAGGATTACTAGTGGTAGGATGTGGAATGTTAGGGTTGGTATGAGGATCATTCCCCATATTGGTAGTAGGGGATGGACTGTTGGGTGGAGGGTTCCCAACATTAGTACTAGGAGGAGGATTATTAGGTGGAGGTTCCTAAAATTAGAATTATGAGGAGGACTAGGATTAAGAACCTCGATTGTATTATAGTGTATATAAATTGATTTGGGATTAGGAGTATATGAGGGAAGGAATTTAATATTTTCATCTGAAGTGATAATATAAGTGAGGTTCTAATCTAAATCCTTAATTATGCAGTGTTTTTTACTAATTAGAGGTTGAAAGATGACATCATTATGAAATGAGACTAGGTAATTAAAAATAGTAATAAAACTATAAATCACTGATTTATGAAGATGAAAATAGAATTATAGAATTGAAGAAATTGACAACATTTAAAATTTTAAGTAGGTAAGAAGAAACTAGAAATAGAACAAGGTTGACCAGGTTGACCTAGTATATTTAGAAAGATGAAGATATTGAACTAAAACTGAGTTATCTTTATCGATGTAGTCTTGTAGAAGCAAAAATAAAAACACAAAAAATGAACTAGGTTAACCAACTCATCTTAGTTTCTTGTTAGTTTCTTAAAAGTGAGAATTTTGAAAACATAGAAAAAGAACTAGGTCAACCAACACAACTTAGTTAATTGAGAGTGAAATTTTTAAAAACATAGAAAATGAACTAGGTTGACCAGCATGATGTAGTTTATTGAAGGTGAAAATGCAAAAAATGCAAAAAATTAACTAGGTCGACCAACATGACATAGTTATATAAAATTGAAATTTTTGAAAACAAAAAAAATGAACTAGATTGACCATCACAACTTAGTATCTTGAAAATGGAAAATTAAGGTTAGAAAAAAAATATGGTGGAACTGGATCAACCAACATGACTTAGTTGACTAAAAAATAAAAACCTATAAAAAGACTATGGAATTAGGTCGATCAGCTTGACTTAGTTGACTAAAAAATAAAAACCTATCAAAGACTATAAAATTGGGTTGATAGGCTCGATGAAGTTTGAAAACTTGCACATAAAATATTAAATTGGGTTGATAGGTTTGATTCAATTGACTGTAAATTTAAAAAAATAAAAAATGCAAGGGTTAGATTCACAAGAAATTCACTAGAATGTATGCAAGTGAAAGTGTAGCTAGTCTACAAATCAATCCTAACTCAAAGAAGATAAATTAACTAACTATACCACTAACAATACTTAGATTATTGGGTTCTTGACTAATATGGATCTGCTAAACCTACCTAAGGGATATATTATCATGTAATATGGCTAGAGAGGGTTCCAAATCATCTATTTAAGCAACACCATATAATAACCCTAGTTAGTTTTATAATGCAATAATAAATTAAATCTAATCTAGTGCTCACTAAATATTATGGCACAAATGGGGGGTAAATGTAAATAATGAAAAAGAAAATTAAAACTCTACTCAAGTTAATGTAGAGATAATCCTAAGCAAAGAGAGAAAATGCATTCATTATCCATTATTTATGTAAAAATATGTACTAAAATAGAAGAGTAAGAGTTAGGAATACTTACCTTGAAGAAAAACCCATTGAGCCTCAATCTCTCCCTTGGCCAATGGTGCTTTTCAAGAGGTTTTTACATATTATTGAAGAAGTTAAGGATAGACAATGGACTATAATCTAGATAAGGACCTCCTAGTGAATATAAAGCTTTCACAAGATAAAGGTTCTCCTCCAAGAAGTATGAAACCCTAAATAATGACTCCTCAATTAGAATGGTTGAAATGAATATTATAAAGAAGCACAAATGAATGATTATCTCTATTAAAAATAAAGTGAAAGAGGGGTATATATATCCTAATTTGGCCTTAATCCCTTATAAAATTTTCACTGATGTAGTCAACCTGGTTAACCTTGTTAGGCTATAAATAGATTTGTTAGGTCCCAAACTCAGTCAGCCTAGGCTAACTCAGTCTTATAACATGCATTATTCCCAAAACTAGATCAACCCAATCGACTATGTTTGGAAAATGGTAAAAATACATTTTACTTAGGTAGAGGTTATTTGAGGTAATGATTTTCTTAGATAAGAGTTTGAGTAAGGTGTCAAATCCTAGTAAAATGTATAGGATGGGTTTGTATTAGTTTTAAGGTGTGGTATAAGGAACAACAATATTATGATGCACTAAATTTCTACCCACCCCTTTTCCAATGTACCCATTAAGGTGTGCACTTAGAGAGATTGAGACATCATGGGTTACTATAAGATATATAATGTTATTAAGTATTCAATATTTAAAAATATTGTGTGTATTCATACCCCATTGCAATAAACTACCACACCTCTTACATATAATAATCTTCCTCTTTATTTTCATATGTACTCCAAGTCCACTCAGTTGGATAACTATTTTATAGATTATTCCACTTTGCCTTATCAAGAATCTAATATTCCTTATAGTGGTTATCAAACTACCCCTATATGATCCTACCTTTCCACTTTAGTCCTACCATGACAATAATAAACTTTAGAAACATGGGGATTTATACTGAGTATCTTAAGGAGTCTCTCGATTCTAACATATGAGAGGTTCTTCTCCCACATCCCCTACCTGATCATCCAAAGTTAAAAGGGGAGGGAGATACTAATGTGCATGTCAAAGCTTATGCTATAACTATTAAGTGAATCTTACTTAAGATGGGGTTATTAAAAAAATCCAAAAACCATAGAAGGAATAATGCTTGATTAATACTATGACCTCCTTGATGGGTCTATAAATTATTTTCACTAACTCATGGATAAGTTTGTCAAAGATTTTGATATGAACAAACTCTTCAAGACTGGTATATGGTAATTCTTGCACATCAAGTAGGAACATAATGAGTTAGCTACCCATTTCATCACAAGATGGTGGAAGATCATATTTTTTTTCAACACACCCAAAATGGATAAATTATAATTATGTCATCTCTTCCTTCACTTCCTTAATAAGGAGACAAGGAAGGATGTTCATAAATTATCATATAAATATTATGAATAAGTTATTAAGAGTACCTTACATATCAATTAGGTGGATATTGATAGTGGTCAATGAACTTACAGGATCAATGGTTGAATTATCACTAAAAGCTAAAATAATGGCATATTTTTAATTGCAAGTCTAACCAATACCAATAACCAAGGCCCTAATGTCATAAATAGAAATAGAAACACCACTACCAATGGTATCACTAACCATAAAAATAATCCTAACCTTATAAATAAAAATCAATATTAGCCTATAAATAACTCCAATGTTACAAATAATGCAGGTGTTAGGAGCCAAAATATCCCTCCTAGCATTCATGTGGTTGAATTTAGCCAACTGACATCATGTAATTCACAACACCATAACCATAATTGAAATCAATACCAATTGGTCAGATAATTCCCCTAGTTTCAGAACCAAATCTACTACTAAAAAAATAATCAACAAAGTTTTGGGAAATAGGGGTAGAACATGAGGCCTAAGCAATATGATCACAATGTATATTTCCTCTTCTATTTATTTATTGGTCATGACACTTGTAACTACATAGAGTATAATAAACTTATCTAAAGACTCCTATAATATCAAAGGTAGACATTTGTTGACATGTTCCTAGGGAACACTGGTACAAACTCCTAATCCTTTAAAAATGGTCATGTCACCCCTCAAAACCATAATCTCCAAATCTACCAAGACCCCTTTCCTAACCACCAGATGCTTGTTACCCAAAATTAGCATCAAGGTGGCCCTTAGAACCAACCAATTTAACATAATCAACCCATGACTACATAAACTCATGATGTCAAAGCCTCCACTTCTATAGATATAAACATTGATGTTTTTCCTCAATTAGAAGTGAAAGGAAAAATTATAATGATAGGAGTAATGGATTTGGAAGTTTAAAAAGAGGAGAACACCTTTACTTGCACTAGAGAGTACTATCCTATAAATCTTCATCCCTCAAACATCTTGTAAACTAAGACTATTCCTAAACCCATTCTCTGATTAGACCAAGATGTTCTCCCACATTTCATTCTTTGACTTACTTAATAACTCCTCCACTCAAGGTTAGCCTCACTTAATTCCCTAGGGTTGGGGCATATATCTAGTGTTACTCTTCCTCCATAAGCCCAAATCAACCACATTGATTTATACATGTTTCCACTTGGTCAAGAATAGTGGGATGCTAATTATTTATTTTATTTACAAATTATTCCAGCCCTATTTCTAAATGTTTGGATTTACAACAATTATGTGAAAAGAGCCATGGTTGATGATAAATTAGTTTTCAATATTGTCCCCTTTTTTTCTACAAGGCTTAGTTACAAAGAAACCAATTTTTCTATGATACATAACACCCTATGGGGGTAAGATAGCCTCAAATATATTTCTATAGGGATTATTATCCTCCCATTCACTTTAGGCCCCAAGATAGTGATAATTAAGTTCTATGCCCTAGAAAAAGATACTACCTATAATATGATCTTAAGAAGACATTGGATACATAGGATTAAGGCCATCCATTCAACCTTATTCTATTAAATTTGATTCCTACATATAGGTAAGTTCTTTGTGGCCCAAGAGGATCTTAAACCCTTCAATATTCCATAATAAATCATGTATAATTATCCCAAGTTACACATTTATTACCACATACCTACCAATGGAGTCATGAAATCCCTAAAATTGGTCAATGTTACTAAACCCATAAAGCCTAAAGTGGTTATCTTAAATAAGGGGACTGAAATACCCAAAACTCTATTAAAAACAAGTTATAAGGGAAAGGTGTAGTGATGATTGAAAATATCACTAATCCATAACTATTCATAGGTCCAAAAATATTCACCCTATCTATAGCCGAGATCATCAATCTCTTAGAAAAGGATAGTCCACTCATCCTCCCATTTGACCCATGCAGGGTGGCGACCTATGATTTCTCTAAGCCTCAAATATAATAGCCCCAAGAGGGATTAAATACTCTACCAAACCTTTACATGATATAGGTGTCAAGGAATGAAGATGTCCCCCTTCATAACAACAATCCTAATGACTACCAGCATTATCGCCCATCTCTCAACTGCTATTGTGAGCCTCTTCAGAGTATGCTCTTAAATCACACTATGATAAGTCCATACTAGCTATATACACCTAAATTTTCTCATTTTCTTTATCATCACTAATAATACTATTGATCAACACTAATTCTACTTATGTCATTTATCCCCTCTAATTTTGTCCTAATATCACCCCTTCTAGTCATTTATTTAACATCCCCTTCATTCTTTTTTATCTCACTAACCTTATCCCTACCCCACAAATCTATTAATACTTATAATCATCTCTTAATTTTATCCTAATCCCACTTATCCATTATTTGGGAATTTAAAATTACCATGACCCACCTACCCACCTACCCTATCATATTCATAGGCTCTCCTACATCTCTAGTCCCTAATCACCTATCTTGATCCCCTACTAATCTTATTTATCCCCTCCAATGAATTATAGAATTCTCCAATTCTAAAATCTTCTATAACTTATCCCTTCCTCTATAGAATCCTCTATTCTATATTATTCCAAGGAATTTATTTCCTTTTTAATCCTCCCTCTCTATTCTATTTAAACACCTTCAATCCTCTATTAAAACTAATGACATGAACTAGAAGCTAATAAAGGAAGCCATACAATCTCCATGCCAAATCTATGAATCCATGATCATAATTATTGATCATACCATCACCATGTCAAAATTTTGAGTCTAATTGCAATAAAAAATCCAAGAATTCAGTTTGATGATCTTGGAGGGAGGATAGGAGAAGTAAGGAATTGGTAAGAGTTGTCTAGTTAATTTTGGTTTGCTTCCATAATCTCTCTTATTGAGTCTAAAATGCATTTTGGGTAAAATTTATATTTTGGTAGTTTTTATTCATATATTCAAAATTTCATCTACATTTTGGTGACCACAATGAGAGAATCCTTTTTAATCTAGCTTTATTGTTTGTTATAAGCATTTTGATAAATTACAAGGTTGAGCAGGTGAGGAATGATGTCCAAATTTCATCAAATTATCACACCCAAGTGAACTATAGTTTTGCTCTACAAAACCACTAATACACAGTCATAGTTTTGTCATCAAGAGTCATAATTTTGCATTGACTACCATACCTTAACCACTAATGACTTATGATTTTGACAAGTTTTCAACATCTAGTAATATCATGATTTGAAAGTTATGGTTTTGCTTTGAAAGTCATAATTTTTCCAAAAGAGTAGCAATTTTGTGTTTAACCATTATTTATAACCACTAACTATTTTCTTTATTTGACAATTTTTTACTATTCTATAAATTTTGATTCAACAATTGTAGGTTTATCTTAAAACTAGTAATTTTGACCTAAGACTTGTGATTTTGCAACCCTACAAGTTTATAGCTAAGCTTTGACCTCATATGCTCATATCTACTTGTTTTAGGTTGATATTATCCTAGTATACTTATAAGTAAAGGGATTAAGTCCATAAATCAATATCAAACACCCTAACTTGCCTTTTTATTACCTAGAACAAAACTATAACTCTATAATTGTGGTATTATAGTAGAGTTGCAATTTTATCTTCATAATAGGCGATTTTGTCCTATGTGTAGAAATCATCAAACCAAATCATTAACCAAGATTTTTAATAACTTATATGTGTCTATTTATTAATTATAGGGGGAATCATCCCAAATCATCTCAAGACACCTTAAAACCCCCTCTCAACCACCTATTGTGAAACCACAAGACCATAGTAGTAATATTTTTTATTAGTCTTACTAGGCCTTATATATACTTATATTATTTTTTAAATATCCATATCATCTTAAATTTTAATCACTTTAATTATATAAATAATTCTAAGTCTAAAATCTATTATTTTCTCTTCCCATCATAATATTGCTAATTACAAATTGTGACTTTGCCTGTATAGTCACAATTTTGACTAACAGACTCATAGTTTTGTAATAACCATGTGGTAACCACCATAGTTAGCCCTTTTATTCAAAATTGTAATTCCAAAATAATATTTTTAAAAAAAATCTATGATTTTATCCTTTTTGAATGCAATTTTCTATACACTAACTGTGTATCTACAATTTTGCCTTCTACAGTTGCATTTTTGCACTCATTTTTGTATTAAATTTTGTCTCTTTGGAGTGCACTTTTTAAGCTCATTTTAAATTATTTTTGAGTCATTCCAATCATCTCACAAGTCCCAAATTGAATTTGGAATTGGGGGCACTACCCCTCAACCCCTCTTTGTATTGCAATAGGGAGTGCACTAGGGGCACTACCCATAGACCCTGTAAGGGGTACTGACCCTTAAACATGCAAGGGGTTTTTCCCCTTAACCCCATTGAAGGCTACCACCCCCATGCCCCTGCATTCTATCATCCTTATCCAAAAAATTTATAGATCCAAATCATGTTTTTTTTAGTAGTTTTTATTAAGGCTTATTGGACTAACATTTTGTTTCTCACAAGGGTGAACCTAGTTGTTATTTTAGCTTGTTAACATCTTATCTTACAGGTCATATATTTCATCTAACATCTTTGTCTTTCATTTTTCCCTTTCATGAGTTACAATCAAACTACTAATCATTTTTTTGCAGGCCTGCATATTGAAAATCATTTTATTTTTCTAAGACTTTTAATCATTTTAATCACTTTGTTTAAATCATGTTGTCTAAATTCCTTTGCATATATATTATATATTCTTGTATATATTTAATCTTGTATATATATCACATCTAATTAATCAGTTAATTAATCTCTTTTTAGTTTGCTTGTTTATCACCTGAGGGCTATGGTCGTGTATGCTCTCCTCCTTGCATCCTTATGGCAATTCTTGGAGGATCAAAAACCACCTAAAAACCCTTCCATTTTTATTTTCTAGGGGAAACATGATGTATAATTCAAACCCATGCACTTTCCATAGTCCTAGGAGGATAATGATCATGGATTTCACCACCATGCACTAATCTACACTTTGTGTTTTAATAGAGTATAAATATTAATGATAGTTATCATTAGGCTATGTGGTTAACCCAATATAGGTCCTTTGTGAAGGGTAAGAGTTAAATCTCTAAACTAAGCATTAGATATAACCCTACATAAACTTGGGCCTAATAGTACCTAGTGTATATCAGGGATACCTTTAGAGAGTTTGTCAATCCTAACATAGGACCATCAAATATAACAAGAGACTTGATACCAAAGTCAGTAGTAGCTTCCAAGTGATCATCATGTGTAGATAGGGTTGAGAGGGTTTGGTATATTATTTAATGGGTCATTGGCCTATAGCCTCACCTGTGAAGCTATTAGATAGTGCAATCATTGAGTCACACTCTAATCAATTTACTAATCTTAGGTTTGTGGTCTGTTTGATTTGGTGAGTGTTGTGCTAGACTAGTGTTGTTTATGAGTCCAAGTTAGCCTTTACTCAAACCTATATACACCTATCTAGGTATTAAGTAATCATTGTCTTGTATATCCTTATCTTATCATCATATTATTATGTACATCCTTGTCACTATATTTTTATACATATTTTTCTTTATACATTTAAACTTGTCTCATTTTTCATCTCATCCTATCTCTAATCACCCTCTTGTCTTAATCCCATCCTGGTCTAGTTGTATCCACCAATCATTAGTCATACCCCCATTACCTATATATCTTAATCAATTATTTTCCTAATTTCACTCTTCCATAATCAATCATTTATCTTGATCTTGTCTTTCTTACTCACCTTATCAACCTAGTCCTAATCATAGTCCAACCCATCATCCCCTTATCTATAATGATCCTCTCACCAAGTCTATAGTCATACTTTTATCCCCATCCACATCATAAAATAACTCTCCCATGTTAGGATTCTAATCTTAAGCTTGTTTGTGTCTAATAAAGTTTGAGTCATATAAATAATCACAATCCTATCAAATTATTAATCTAATCCTATCATCCTATTTGAGTCAATCATCTTAGTCTTGGTCTAGCCTTAATCCTATCATTCCTAGTCAAAATTAGTCTCCCAACCTAGTCTATTCTATCATCCTTAAATCTTTGATCTTGTCATAGCTTGCCTAGTTGAATCTAATCAAAAACCTCAATCTAGGTCACATCCTAATTTGGTCTACTTGATCCCATCTTACTTCATCTAACATCACATCAAACATCTAGTCAAACTTAAAATCATACTAAAGCAAACATTTGTTCAAATTTGTTCCACACATCCCATATTCATCCCTCAATTTATCCATTCAATCCCTTATACTTTCCAATTGGGTATGGTGAATCATGTCTCTGTACTTTCTCCCATCTTCATCCATTGCATCTAAAACAAATTTGGTCAATACCCTAGTTGAATAATGGATCATAGCCAATATGGATGTACTCATTCCATCCCTCCTTGAGTTGAGTATTCCATTTCCTACAAACTTTGACCCTATCCATCCAACACTACCTCCAGTCTACTCCTATCCACATCATTTAACTCCTAATTTTCACACCATCCCATCCCATTCAAACCCTTCATACACTCATCATATATAATCATTTACCCCTCCCCACATTATAAAATGGAATCTTATCTTGGAAAAACATATTAATACTACTATACTTACCCAATCATGTCAACAACCATCTAATCCAAAGTCTAATGCTTCCACATATAAGTCACGAAGTGAAGAAATCCCCTATACTTCTCTTCCTATATCCTTAGAATCTCTCTTCCACTAAATTTTTACCAATGACATGATGACCTATCCACCCATACAACATCTTAATCCCAACAATCCTAAGCCCTCTTGGTATAAATCTAACGATTATTATATATATCACCAAACTTAGGGGTATATCATTAATCAATGTCATAATTTCCAAAACTATGTCCAAGACCTTATCGACCATGGTGACATAGAAATTGATAATGAATCAGATGATTCCACCTCCTTTGTTGAATAAGAAGAGGAATGCCAAGATTTCATTCTTGATCATAATCAAACCTTCCCTCTCCAATACAAGGTCAAGACACCACATTCATCTTCCATGGTCATGCCATCTTTTACAAGTCCTTAGTAAAAGATGAGTTTGTCCCCCATGAGCCTAGTCCTCCCTTCCCTTATGATTCCTTATTTCATGGGCCTATCCTTGGCTAATCAATTATCCCTCCACCATATTCCCCTCACTCATCATTTCATAGACCCCTTGCTCAGAGGTCACTTGTGGATAATAAATCTTCTACTAGTTGCATCATGATAGAGTCAACATCAAAGTTAATATAAGTGTTACTTACATTAATATCATGCTCAACACCAATATTTGAATCAGATTCCTCATCAAAAACATCATCCCTAATAGATGTTTTAGTAGATTATTACTACACCTCCCTTGTTGAAGATACCTCTAATTCAAATGAAAATTAGTCATCAGGCATATCTTTTTATCCTAATCAGGATGATGAAGTCATAATATAGTTATTTCAATCTTTATCTATTGAAGAAAGTTAGGGTGAATCCAATCCTAATTTATATACATATACTACAAGAAGTCCTAGTGATCCATTTATTGATCTTGAGGAGATTTTATTTGATGTCAAAACTAGGTCTCCTAAGAACCCCTATGTAAGCCATGTTACCCTATCACCCCTCATTAACCTCATCATACCATCTCCCCACCTCAATCCATCATATACCCCTTTCTTCCTATCAATGATCATTTAATCACATCCCTCCATATGGATGAACATGAACACACATCATTGGACTCTTACATAAGTAATATAACATGTGCCATAAATAAAAAATTCTAAGACCATATTTAAAAAGTCATCCAATATGATCAATTCATCTTGGATATCATAAGTCAAAATAAATAAAATTCAAACCATTAGCCTAATCCAAAATTAGACACTAAGGAAATATCAAAGTCAAAATAATCATCATCTATCAAGTCAAAAATCAATCTCCTTTAGTGAAGCCCATAATTAGGAACCAAGGGGTAGTCAAAGTCAAATCCAATTAGAAAATCAAAATAATGTCAAAATTACTATCAATATGGTTGATAATGCTTCCAATGGTTTGATCAAATAAGAATCACATAGTCAAAGTGTCTTAGATCTCCTACAATCTTTTGTTAATTGGTACCAATAAAATGTAGAACATCTAACATCTCCAATGATGTGTGCGACTACTAGTCCTAATCCCTAATCACCCATCACACCATCCTATCATGATCCTACCATTCATTCAAGTCCATCACACCCCCATTGTCATCAAGATATATTTTAATCCATACCTCACATCAAACTCCCAAGCAGAATTATCTATCATAGGGATAACAAAGACACCTAGTCTAGATATATGGAGGGGTCACAATCAAGAATCAAGAAAGGTTACATGGACATTAATACATATAAAAGTGATAACATGGTCCTAGCATCACATATCTCCAGAATAGGTATTGGATAAAGATACATCAAGTGTCATCATTCTTACATATCATACCCATATCTAATAAATTGAGATGCCAAAAAGTTTTTTTTTTTTTTTTTAAAAGTCAAAAAAATGAAATAAAATTCATTCATCCAATGGTGAAAACCAATATTTTGGTGCCTTTTTCAAGTACCATGATGAAAACTAATTTCTAGTTTCATGGTAAAATAATCCATTATTTTCATGATACCTCAATACTTGGGGAAAACCCCATTTCATTCCCATAATATTCCCTGTCAATCCCATCCATATCCCTTTGGCCATTATTCTTACACATCATCTACCATCATATCACACTTCCTATTGTGTCCCTCTTTTCTTCCAGTCTCTACCTTTATAAGGATGTGGAACGTGTCTTAAGAAATTTTCTGCAATCATCTTAGCATATATTCTACTAGACACTTGGGCAACTATATATCTGACTCTTTCACAATGTGGTCATTGACAATCCCTATTCCAGTCTTCCTTAGTCCTCATCCACTTTTCAGCATCATCCTCATCCTTTTGTCATCCCCTCCATTATTTCATCTGTCTTTATCCTATTTGTTAGGATTGGTGTTCCCTTTAATAGAAACTATTGTTACTTATATTTTTACCCTTTGAGGAGATGGCAAAGCTCTCCTCATCCAAGTGGCACAATGGAAACACCTATAGGTGGCCTAAGGATGAGGTGAATCTCTAGATAGGGCTAGCTCCCTTGATGTACCACTTTGGATCATAACTACACTTAACTTTTGGGGTTGAAAAGGGAGAGAGATAATTAGAATAAAACTAACCTAAGGGAGGTGATACACCAAAATAAACTATGAATTCCAATGAGTATCATGTTACATGTGAAATCAAGAGACAAACTAGACATACACTTCTCAAATATTCATCTTCTCACATCAATGTTATATTATGAGGTAATGGATGAATGTGCAAAGCTAGGAGGACTAAACAAGAGGCCTTAAATGTCAATAATGAAAATAATAACTCACTCAATCCTTGACATTTCCTAAAACACTTCACATTCCCTACAAGAAGACGCTTTCCAATTGCAAAACAGTGAAAGAATGAGACAACACGCTAAGGAATCCATAGTCTTCACTAAGTAAAATTAATAATCCAAGTAAAACTCACTTATGAAAAATCATGAAAAGGTAAAAATTAGTAGTATTATTCATCAAATGGTATGAAAATGATCAGGGCTTCACCATACTTAGTAGAGCATAAGTTATAATCGCCAAAATGGCTAGTTCTTATAGAACTTGAGAGAGAGGAGAAGAGAGAAGTCCAAGGGTCACAAGGACACTTGAAAGATAATAAAATAAGTTAATTGTGCATGATAAAATTATGTGGGATGAAATATGCAAGGTTATGAATCCCAAGTGTCCATATAAGGCATAAAACTCATGAAAAGTGGCATGAAATTTCATGTTGGCTCAGAACAACTACCTTCATGATTAGCCCTATTTTAATGCCTCATAACTGATTAAGAATAGTTATAATGATTATAATGAAGGGTAATGATCTAAAACATTCCTCTACATGAATTTTTTGGTACTCTATAATCATCAAGAAGTGAGTCATCATCATCTTTAATCCAAAAAATTCCTTCTTCATGCACCTTGCACACTTATCCTCAAATTTGGCTTCATTTACTCATGAAAATTCATGAGAGGGAGTGGATGAAAAGTTGAAAGACCATATATTTTCTTATAATCATCAAGGACACCTTAATATCACCCCACTTGAATTTCTCCACCCTTCTCACTAGCTTGTCTACTATGCTAGTTTTGACTGGCTAACATGAGAGTTCCTGTTAAGGAACTTAGGAGTTATTCTGAGGAATGAAATAAACATGATGAGTTATCACAAGTCTTATGATTTCTTCCAAATTTGGTTTCATATTTATAAATATTAATACTTTTGATAACTTAAGCTTAAGTTTTCCTCTTTTGATGTTATACATGGGAGTCTATGATGACCCGAGTTTAAGCTTAAGACTTGCGATTAAATGCACCTTTTTACCTTAAAATGACCCAAAATGACTAAAAGGGATAAAATGACCAAGGAACAAGATATTATAACTTTAAATTACATTAATTAACATATAAAACACCTTATTACATATGTATTACACCCCTAAAACACCTAAAATTCAACTTTTTACGTAGGGGGTAACCTAATTTGACCTAAAATTCAAATTTGGTCAACAAATTGGTGACTCATAGGGGTAGTATGTCTGCTATAATAACTAAACCAGTATCCTTATCAATCCATTGGGCTTAATGAGTCATTTTGAGTTTGAGACACAATAAGAGTACTTTAACCATAGGCTTTGATCAAGATAAGATAACTAATTACCTCAACCACACAAAACAAAGGACACACACAATCAAAGAAAACACACTAACAAGACACACACACACACACACACACACACACACACACATGTGCTCAAATAACTTAGGGAAATTAGAGAGAAACTATTATGCACAAATATCAACTACACATACCTCTTTTCAAGGATCAAAAGGAAAACTTCTTGAATCATCTTCATGATGAGATGGATCATAGTGCCAAGCATGTTTCTCCTTGGATTGAAAGCTTTGTGGATCAAACCTATTCCTTAGAACTTCACCTAATCTGATCTTAAGTAGATAATCCTTAAATAGGTATCTAATTTAGATATGACCCTTTTGAAATTGTTTGTATACCTCATACTATTGCCCACTCTTCATCTCATTATCAACTTGCATCTTTTTTATAGGCATGGCTTCAAGAGGATTAGTTTCTTGTTCCTTAGAAGATTGAGGCCAATAGGAGCTTGTTCTATCCTTTAAGATATGATGTGTTTCTCCTAACTATTTGAGAGAATGATATCCCATCTTGATTACTTAAAACATATCATCATGAAATGTATATGCTTCTTGAAAGGACATATTTGAAAGGTTGTTTTTCCTTTGCATACTTACTTGAGTATCAAGGTTGCCTTATCCATTTGTGATTAGTTCATATATTCCTTGAAGAGGAGTATATCCTACTCCAATGACTTCAAAAAATTCATCTAAAGGTTGATTAGGAACTTGTTCTTGCCATTTTTTGACATTTTAGACAATGTCATCTTGCTCATCATCATTTTTAATCATCTCCAATGAAATGGTAAACCCCTTGAGAGACTCAAAATCATTTCAAATGTTTTCAAAAAAATACCACAAGTCCTCATCTTCATTTTTATCACCATAATTAAGGATAAAAACAAGAGAAACTCCTTCATCCTCTTCTTTAGAATCTAAAACATCTTCATCCAAGATTTTTCCTTCAGCACAAGGAAGGCATTCTTCATGATCAACCAAAAAAGAAGACTCAACACAAGGGATCACCTCTTATTAAATAATTAATACCTATTGAAGGCTCTTAAATTATTTCTCATCTATCATGTCATGACTTTTATTTTCAATGGCTCCAATAGCTTTCATCTCCTTCTTTGTGATTTCAAGACTAGGCATCTTGAAGTCATGTGACTTAATCTAATGAGGCTACCAAGGAACTAGGCTTTCCTCAATAAAGAGATCTAACTTTTTGTCAACTAATTAATCCTATTTAGGTTCCCATACCATAGTTCCATCAATTAAAAGTGTGATGGGGTGAGAACAAGATGAACTAGTTGGTGGAGGTGGCACATAGAACTCAAAATTAGATTAAGAGTGAGATGTAAGGGGTTCTTTTAGAAGCTATTGAGGAAGGAGAGGTAGACCTTGGGATAAAACCATTTTATTTTATTCCTTCCACTTTATAAACACTTCATTCACATCTTATTTATCTTGAGGGATCTTTTGAGGAAGGGTAGATGGGGTGTGTTTAGCCATAGGATCTTCTTTTGGGTCTAAACCTTCTATCTCACCTTGACTTAGCAATTTCATCTTTTCCTCTAACTCTTGAATCTGCTTAGATAGATTCTATTAGAAGAGTATTTTTTTAAGTTTATATTCATCATCATTAGTAAAAGTATTGTAAAATGGCTCCTATGTAGGATAAGAAGTTTATTGAGGAAGGGTGGGAGGGGTTTGTATAGGATTAAGCTCCTTCTCAACTTCACACTCTTTATCAAGACTTTTCTCCTCTTTCTTTCCCCATGACTCTAATATCTTATTCAAACTTAGGATAATAGGATTATGAGTCTCTTTTTTATGTGGTGATGTAACTTTAGGTGTGGATGAATTATTCAAGGAACTTTAAATCTCCTTAGGCTTGAAATCTCCAACTTGGAATGGCATATCTAGATGTCTCTCCTTGAGATGGGGATGAAATGTGAGAGGAAAATGAGGGTTTGAACTCCACTTACTTTGATACTAACATGGAATATTTCATATAAATATTATCCAACTCAATCTACCTATCAATATTAGCTTCAAACATAAGGTTTCTCCTTTCAACTCTCTCCTTTAACTGATTGGAAAAAGGATAACTTTGTTATCCTTGATTGGTTTCATGAGTAGGGATGAAATATGGTTGATAATAAAATTTGGGAATCAGATATTAAGGATAATAGGTTTGGTGAGGTTACCTTTCATGAACTCTTATCCTATCCTCTAAGGAAGAAACTAGGCAACTCACATCAAGCATCTCATTTGTGAGCCTTTGACATTATCTCTCTCAATAGGTACCCACTCTCTTTTGACCAACTCTAATGCATCTCTCACCTTGTGAATAATATTTCTAGGAACCTCTTGACCATATCCTATTTATGTGTCAAGATCAAACATGTACTTCTCATCTCCCAAAAGTGTTTGTTTGAAGGTGGAAATGGATTGACTTGAGAAGTGGCTAGGTTGACTAGGGGGAGTAAGACATTAAGGAGGCTAGTTATAATACTGGTAAGAATAATGAAAATATTGATAATGGCTATGTGGGAGTTGATAGGGATCATAACAATACTGGTAAGTATCACACCAAGGCTGATTAAGAACTTGCTCTTGTTGATAGGGAATGGCACAAGCTTTAAATATTTCACCAAATTGTGTAAGATAAATCTCAACAACAAACTTAGCCATGAAACCTCATTAAAATTAAGAACACAGAAAAATGTTACCAATAATCTTAAAAAGGAAACTTGGGCTACTTGACTAGCTAATGTATCTTCAAATTTGCCATTGATGCTTAGATAGATGCCTCCAAAGGTTGATTGTTGAGAGATAACATCAAAAATCTCTCAACTTCTTGGACCAAGAGTCCCACCAGGTGTGCCAAAAACTATTTTCACTTGGATTTTCACCCTATTATTATATGTAAAAGATCTCCCCATCCAAGTGGCATAATGGAAACACCTCTAGGCTTATGGGTAGCCTAAAGATGAGGTGAATCTATAAATAGGGCTAGCTCCCTTGATGTACCACTTTGGATCACAACTACACTTAAATTTTGGGGGTGAAAATGGATAGAGATAATTTAAATAAAACTAACATAAGTGAGGTGATACACCAAAATAAATGATGGCTTCCAACCAGTATCATGTTACATATGAAATCAAGAGACAAACTAAACATACGCTTCTTTAATCTTCATCTTCTCACATCAATGTTAAATTATGAAGTTATGGATGAATGTGAAAATATATGAGAACTATAAAATATGCCTTAAATGGCACTAATTAAAATATTAACTCACTCAATATTTTAAATTTCCTAAAACACTTCACATGCCCTGCAAGAAGAAGCTTTCCAAATTTGAATAGGGTGAAAAAATGAGACAACATGCTAAATAATTCATAGTCTTCACTAAGCAAGATTCATCATCCAAGTAAAACACACTTATGAATAGTAATGAAGAGGTAAAAATTAGTATCCTTATTTATCAAATTGTATGCAAATGAGTATGGCTTTGCCATACTCAAGAGGAGCATAACTTGTAATAGCGAAAATGGCTAGTTCTTATAAAACTTGAGAGAGAGAGGAGAAGAAATAATTACAAGAGTCATAAGGACAATTTTAAAGATGATAAAATTATTTTGGATGAAACATGAAAGGTCAAGAAGCCCAAGTGTCCATACAAGGCATAAAACTCAGGAAAAGTGGCATGAAAGTTCTTGTGTTAGCTCAGAAAAACTACCTTCATGACTATCCCTATTTAAATGCCTAATAAATGATTAGGAATATTTAAAATTATTTTAATTAATGGTAAGTATATAATGCATGTATCTCCATGCATTGGTTGTAGTCCTAGTCCTATGGAATCATCTAAAAGTGAGTCATCATCATCTATTGTCCAAAAAACTCCTTCATGCACCCTACACACTTTTCCTCAAATTTGGATTAATTTTCTCATTAAAATACATTGTATGTAGTGTATTAAAATTTTTAATACCCTCCATATACTTATAATCATTAAAGACACCTTAAAATCACCCCACTTGAAGTTTTCCACCCTTCTCACTAGCTTGTCCATTATGCCAATTTTGATTGGCTGAGATGAGAGCTACTATTAAGGTACTTAGGAGTTGTTATAATTAATTAAATAAACATTATTATTTATCAAAATTCTTAAAAAATTTCCCAAATTTGGTTTCATCTTTAGACTCCTCCTAGAACCTACACAATGCATAAAACTGTCAAGAAAAGCCTATATTTTACCCTGACCATACAAGTACCTACAGCCAAAAATCATGGGGAGTATATTGAGGGAGTTATTTAAAATTTAAAATAATAATAATAATAATAGTCAAAATATTCTATTACATTATCTATCCAAATCCATTTCTCCAAACTAGTCACTGGCAAGGGTTTGTAAGGATTTTAGCTTGTTTCCACTCTTAAGGTTCATTCATAAAGATGAGACATCAAAATTGAAAAAAAAAATACACAAATTCATATTTAAATACCTTTATCAACATCATTGAACTTATTATACTCCCATTAATATCATCAAAAGAGGTTTGAGCTTCCAAACTTCTCTTATGGAGCTCTTTTCTCCATTCCAATAGGCCTAATGTTGTCTAAGGTCCAAAAAGTGGCTTATTTATCTTTTATATACATTATAAAAGATTTTTTCACAATTATATTGGCCCAAAAACATTATAAAATATGTTTTAGTGATCATATAAATCCAAATATGAAGTTGACCCCCTTTTTGGATGCTAGGCCTAGTCATGCTTAGTAGGCTTGTTACACCTTAAAGCCCAACATGAGTTTTTGATGGTTCCTCTACATACCAATGGATTAGAAAATTATACCATGATCCCATAATAATTATAAAATATATTATAAATTATATATAGTATTATAAGTAAAAATGGCCTCCCCATTTGGCACTAGGACTAAACCTTGCCTTTAGGCCTGCCTACAACTTTTGTAACTTGGGTTGTTCTATTGAGATCCATCTCTCTATGAGCTAATATTAATTTTTTTGATATGTATATAAAATTATCACACCCTTTTTAAAGTTACCATGTGCTTTTTATCTCCTCTTTACACCTTAATATCCAAGCCTGCCAGTTTGTACTCAAGGGGAAGTACCCCCTGTCTGAGACAAAATAAGGGGAACTTCCCCTATTTTTCCAACCCAAGAAAAAGTTGTATGAGTTTTTTAAATTTTTAAGGAGAATATATACCAATTTTAAACTCTTTTATAGGTTATTTGGCCTTTCAAATCCTTAAAAACACTAGACAAACCCCAGTTGTGATAGATTGTATGTAAGGTTGGTATTTTAGACTGAGTAATGCATCATAAGAACATTTCTTCCACTTGTATCTAAACTTATGAAGGTTTTATGATGATGGATAATATTTTATGATCTTAAACCATCCTTCCAAACTTCCATATACTCCTTATACCCCTTATACCCCTGCCTGATCTAAACTGTATGTCAAACCCTGACTGTATTTTCCTCTTTCCTGTAGGTGAAAATTCATGATTAGGATTGAAAATAGTAGATATTACATCTCCTATAAATGTTATGACAATATAAAATTTATGTGACCCATTATCCACCTTTATCTTATCCTAAACATCCCTTTAATCACCCCTTTCTCAGCTCATTGTCCTTCACAATCATTTATAATGGTTACAGGTGTACTTAGGGTCATACAGTTCTATATAGGCTCATTTTGCTTTACACAAAGCTTATGAATATCATCATGGATATGTATAAGGTGTTTATAGGTTTAATTCATAACTTTATCCTCCCATTATCCCTTAACATGCACCTTAGTTCATAAATGATTCCTTCACTACTCTGACTGAGACACCTACCCTTCAAACCCTGCCTGTAGGTTACTTTACTTGTTGAGACTTGGGTTATGATGTTGGGATACATACCTTGAAGTTTTATGGTCATTTAGGTATGTTTTTAAACCTAAAATAAACTTTTAAATCCTTTAAACACCACTTGGGCATCAATATAGGGTCATTATCCTATACTCTATTATAAGTGTGTATTTCCATGGTGTACGGACTGTAGGTGTTTATGAAGGTCTAAATTATCCTTATAATTATATCTTAGATAATACAAGTTATTTACCTTCATAAAATCCTATTGAAACATGGAATCATTTCTAGTTTGTAACTCTAAATGAAAAGGTCTCTTGAAGCTCAAAACTATAGATGAACACTACCTGGGTTTCAGTGTATTTAAGGGCATATTTGAGGCTTACAATCCCCACATTCCATCACTCCTTTTGAATAAATTTTTTGTATAGGTCATGTCCATACTATAGGTTACAATATTAATCTTTTATATTCTTTTAAATCCTTTTGAGACATGTTGAAAGAGGTCCACAAAAATCGCTTGGACCTCTATTTCTTCATTTTAGGGAAAACTTCCCTAAAGTTATAGTCATCACTTTCCAACATGATTTACACACTTCTTATCCTTTTTAAACTTTATATGTTTATATCATGGATTCACCACATGTTAGGTCTTTAATATAACCTTACTATCCTCCAAAATTCCCAATTCTTAGACCTTTATAGTTATGAAGAACCACCTGTAGGTGGTCATGAGCATGCATAGGAAACAAGTGTAGAGTTATGGGCAATATGCAAGATACTAATGCTTATAAACTTTTTACGATTTTTTGAGAGATAAAATTCACCTTTAACAATACTAATAATTTTAAACACACATCAAACTTCCCATTTCTTTAGTATGATGTCAGCAAGGTTCTTGTAGATGCATTTGCCACTGGTGTACTCTATGAAACTATTATGTATGACTAAAATAGTCCCATTTTAATTATTTATAAGATATAAAATATTTTTTATTTATTTAAATGTTTTTTAATAATTTAAATACCACATTAATTACCCCCATAGACATGTTGAAATCTTTAACCTAGCTCACTAATGTTGATAGTGCATGATGGTTAGGGAAACAACTGGTTGCATGGTGCTTTAAGACTGCCACTCATGGGAAGTTTAATAGAGGTGAGAATAAAATTATAAATGGATAAATATAAAATTTATAAAATTTAAATGTAGATATCACAACCATGTAACCATGATCAAAACATGAATATTTTACCCATAGAGAAAAAAACTACCTGCAACATAGAATGGTGTTTCTCTTGTAATTTTGATGTACTTGACCTATCAAAACACCATGAAACATGAAAAAAATCATGGAATACATGAGGATACATATTCAATTTCATATATAACCAATTTTATTATTTTTTTTATATTGATTTTCTCAAACTAAGGCAAAACCCATAAGGTGCATGAAACAGTAGGCAAAAAAGTACAGTCAACTTCATGAGGATGGTTCATGAAACATAGGCCACCATTATTAAAAATCCTCATATGGTAATTAAGGTCTCTAATTTTACTTTCCCTAATGTGTTTGACCTAAAACCTCCTCTATTGGTTGTACCAAGTACAAACCTGAAGACTACTTTCACTTGCCAAGAAGGGTAAAAAGGGAACAAAATGGTTTTGGGCCAAAAATGGCACTTAAGAGCATCTCAAGCACTGATATGGACTTAAGGAAGCTAAATAGTCATATTACAACCTTATCCCATGTGGCACACTTCCAAATGAGTTATAAAAGTGCCAAACTCTCCTTTTACCTCAAGAAAACTAATTTTTCTTTTGATAAACCTACCACTTTTTAGTTATGTCAGTTGATTAAGACATATAAGGACACATGGGATGTTACATCACATTTTTAAACCTTCACACTTCCCAGTAAAACCATATAAGTCATTAAACTCACCTTTTTTACCTCAAAATGACCCAAAATTACTAAAAGGGCTAAAATGACTAAGGCCCAAGACTAGTATAACATCAAATAACATTAATTAACATATAAAACACCTTGTGACATATGTATTAGACCCATAAAACACCTAAAAGTCAATTGTTTACCTAGGGGGAGCCCCAATTTGACCTAAAAGTCAAATTTGGTCAATAGTTCCCCCTTTGTATAGTGTATATACATATTCCAAAAAGCCTTAAAATTTGAAATATGTCAAAAAACCCTAAAAATCATAAAATCCATGAAATCCCAAAAATTCCTAAGTGGTATTATTTTTTTCATCTTTCCCTATGTCCTAAATATCCTAATCATCATATCTAATGTCTTACCCATCTTATCATCTTATATTCTTTTATATCCTAATCTTTTCATCATCATAGTCATCTTGTCATATTGTCTTCAACATCCTTATCTTAATCATAGTCCCTCATCATTTCCAAATCAATATCCTTATCCAAATCTTTATCCTCATCCAAATCATTAGTCTATTCCAAGTCCATACCTTGTCTGAAATCCATATCCTTATCCAAATTCACATCACATCATCATGACCAACTTATTCTAACACATAACCTAATCAATCATCCTATCTACTCTCATCAATTAGATAAGACACTAATCACATTGCATCTCTATGTAGATATTTTTGTATGTTTGTCTAATTTGTGTTGTTTGACTTATTTGTATATACATGATTGTCTTATGTTTCATCTCTTTGTCCATGTTTTTTTTAGTCTTGCATCATAAATATTTTTATCTATTGGGAAATAAATTAGGATTCTATAATGACACCAAAAGCTACAATGATGCTTTTAGGTGCCCTCAATGATGTAGAGTTTGTTATTTACACCTTTATATGTACTTTGGCACATTGTCCTCTTGGTCATACTTATATTATGGGCCATACTTCCAAGTGCCATATCGATCATATTGCTTAGACTATTATGAGCCTTATTATAAAAATTATGGCTTGATCATTTCTTCTAATCTATCTAATCATCTTAATCCCATCATCAATCCAATCAACTAAGTCCACTCATCCACTATCAAAATCATTCTTCTAAGTCATTTATCATCCTACCTATATCTTTGAGTCAATAATCTATCATCAATTTCCCAACGTAATCACCATCTTACCTAACCACTAACATTTCTAACAATCATTGGCATCCTATTTATCTAGGATATCTTGTCATTCATCATCTAGTCCAAACTACATTGGCTTAAGGTCTTTTCAGACTATGTAGGTAGCACTTAGACACATCACGTGTCTAAATTTAGCTCATATACTCTCTCCTCTTCCCCATCATTTATCACCACATTTATCTTTTCATCCTCATGTTTTTCATTAATCAAATCCTTGATCTATATTATCATTTAGTCTATTGATCAATCACCATCACTATAATCATCTCCCTAACCTTTTTTTTCAATTTCCCATACTATCAATTGGGTCCAACAAATCACAACATACATATTTTTTTCCATTAGTCATCCATTATCACTAATTAGTCAATTCATCATTTAAATTTTATGATTTCCTCCCTCAGTTGGGGCATGTCCAGAACCATAACTTTTTCATCATCTATCATTCCCTTGTATGTTTCTTTACTAGGGGCATCATCACTATTAATCACTTTATATATCATTGATCTGATGTAATGTGTTCCAATTCTTCCCTTCCATCTTTTGGTCACTCAATCATATCCTTTAATCTTCATCACCAATATCACTCAACATTAGCCTTGAGTTATACTCATCATTAATTATATCAAATCAGTATTATCTCAGTCTATAGTTCTCCCTTACATGTATCTTTGCTTGGGATAAGTCTAAATCTTGTGGCCTTTCATCATCATTTTTTTTTCCTTATGCATATGTCTTTGTCATGATAATAATCCATTTTTATCTCACTTCTCAAGTTGAGTTTATTTTATTCATCATCTATCCCACATCTATCATCCTATCCCCTTGTCTATTCATCACATCCCACCCATTGTTTCTTCTTTAGATTGGCCATCTTCCTCATTTTTCCCTACATGTCCCCTTAGGGGGGAATCATATGTCTAATAACATTATCTATTAAAATTCATCTATCTCGTGTCTTACTTACTTGAAATACCATTACTCCTTCTACTTCATCCACTCATAATGCCCTTTCAAAGAGGGGGAAAATGTATATACCTAAATTCACTCACTTCCTTTATCATCACTAATATTACTATTATTCAACACTAATTCTACTTATCTCATTTATCTCCTCTAATTTTGTCCTAATATAACCCCTTCTATTCTTTTATTTAACATCCCATTCATTCTTCTTTATCACACTAACCTTATCCCTACCCCATAGATCTATTAATACTTATAATCATTTACTAATCTTATCCTAATCCCACTTATCCATTATTTGGGAATTTAAAATTCCCATGACCCACCTACCCTAGCTTATTATTAGGGTCTCTTACATCCCTAGTCCCTAATCACCTATCTTAATTGCCAACTAATCTTAAAAATCACCCCTAATGTATTCTAGAACTCTCCAATTCTAGAATCCTCTTAAACTTAGCCTTTCCTCTCTAAAATCCTCTATTCTAGAGGCTTCCAAGGAATTTTTAATTCCTTTTTAATCCTCCCTCTCTCTTCTATTTAAACACCTCCAATCTTCCATTAAAACTAATGACATGAACTAGAAGCTAATAGAGGAAGTCATATAATATTCATGCTAAATCCATGAATCCACTTAATCCATGAATCCATAATCATAATCATTGGTCATACCATCACCATATCAAAAATTTGAGTCTAATTGCAATCAACAATCCAATAATTTGGTTTGAATATCTTGGAGGGAGGATAAGAGAAGTAAGAAATTGGTAAGACTTGTCTAGTTGATTATAATTTGCTTCCTACTGAGTGTATTGTGTATTTTGGGTAAAATTCCTATGTTTTGGTAGTTTTTAATCATTTGCCCAAAATTTCATCTACAATATATTTCTAGAGTTCCTAGCCCATTGAGTTTGATTCCTCATAATATTCTACTTATTTTACTTCAACTTACACCTAGTTATACTTATCATCATGTTTCAAGCCCTCCAGTAGGCAAATTGACCATTCTTTCTCCCCAATCATCGTAGCACTCAAGGATAGCATTTGTAATATGATATTAGGTACTATAGAAATAAATATTAGGACCTGTGATTATCCATATATTTATAAAGTGGGGCCCCCTCTTCCCCTCATAAAGAGAGATGACCCCAAAAATTCACTCCCTAACTTCTTATAGGCTTTCCCACATATAAAAATAGGACAAAATAGTATTTCTCATGTCTTATTAATAATAATGTAAGATACATAACTATGTATACATAAATTTTTCACCAAAACAAGATCTTAATTATGTTGGCATACTTCTCACATCAAAACAAGATCCTAAATATGTTTGTATTCTTACACACCAAAGAGAAGGCCTACTAAGCGACCTTTTGAATTTTTGAAGGTACTTACCTACCTCAACCTAGAACATAGAAAATAATATTTTAGGTTCCCATAAGTTTTTCCCTTAATTCATCCTGACCATAAGAGTATACCTTTTTAGTTTTCATAAGACCTTCCATTCACTTCACAATGGGGATGGGCTCATTATTCTTTAGGTTCTCAAGACTAGGAACCCCAAGAAGGATTGTTCAAAAAATTTAATATTTACATGGTCAAGATATTAGAAGACCAAAAAACTTCACCAGATTATTATCCCCCTTTTATACATAATAAGCGGGTCCTTTATTGTGATGGGGCAAAGTGCCACCTAGGTTTTGGGTCTAGAGTCATTCTTATTTCTTTTGAAGTGTGAGTCATGTATTTTAGTTACAAGCTAGACTTTGACTATATGAATAATGGGGATAAATATGAGTCCATACTTCTTGGAATGCTCATTAAAAAAAAATTAGGCATTCAAAAATTAAGGATCCAAAGTAAATCATAGTTGGTTGGGAACCATGTTTTTAAGGTCTATCAATCCAAGGCCAAGTATATTTAGCTATACAAACCACTATGTGCAAGATCTCTAAATACTTTGGCTTATTTTATATATAAAAAATCTTTATAGAAGGAAACCATACTATTAACTCCATGGTTGCTTCATCTTCACAATTTAACCCTCATCTTGCTATATAGGAGTTTGATTTCATAGTTTCAATCAGGATGAAACATCTTGTGCATAAAACACATAATGACCAAACTATGACCCATATCAATAAAAATGATGGTCCATTAGTCCTTGATGTAGTTGAGAATGATGAATTTATTCTTGAGTTATTTAGAGCTTATAATGACCTCATATCATTCCACTAAAAAATGGGCTTCTCACTTAATTTTTATCCCACATCGGCCCTTCAAACCAAATATTACAAATCTTACTATCACATTCAGGATTACCTATCCTTTGATGATTATCATGATGTTTTAAATGTAGAGGGAAATTATCTTGATCTTTCCCTAGCCCCTAATGTGTTTAAAAATGGAAATGTCTCCCTCATTGAATAATTCATTGACATTAAAATTAGGATGAAGGATAGTCCAATATTTCTCAAGCTAGGGTCTTTACTTTTTAATCAAAAGGTGTAAGGCCATAAGAAACTCCTCTTAGAACTCTTAAAAAATTTGTATTTATATTACACTAACATGGTAGGCATAAACCCTAATGTGGTTATCCATAACCTAGTTACAATACTTAACATGAAACCAGTCAAACAAAAACTTAGGCCCATCAAGCCTATGGTTGCATTGATGGTGAAAGAGGAAGTCATAAAATTTTTAAAAGTCCCATTTATTATGCTAATGGACTATTCTAAGTGGATATTCAACATTGTCCCCATCATCAAGAATAAGGATAAAATTAGGATATGTGTGGAATTTTGAGATATCAACAAATCATGTTCAAAATAGGGCTTCCCTCTCCCATCCATTGACATCATTATTGAAGCTATCATAGGATATGAGTTACTATCACTCATGGACATCTTCTCAGGATACAATGAAAACTAAATTTTTAATGAGGATTAGATCAATACCTCCTTTACTATGCCATAGGGGAACTTTTTTAATTCATGATGCCCTTTAGTATTAAAACACAGAGGAAACATATCAAAGGGCCATGACCCACATATTCCATGATCTTATTCACAAGATAGTTTAGGTTTACATATATGAACTTCTAGTGAAATTATAGTGATAAATAGACCACTTAAAGGTGTTATGTACCATCTCAAAATGCTTAATCAAATATGGTGTTACTCTTAACCCATATATATGTGTGTTTGGAGTCACCAGTGGAAATTCCTAGGATATATCATCTCCCAATGGGGATTTATGTTGATCCTACTAAGATCTAAGCAATATTGGAAATTTTCCCTTCCATAGATGAATCAATAATTAGAACATTCTTAGGTAATTTGGGATCCATTTGATGGTTCATTCTTGATCTTTCCTACGTCATTCATCCTATCAACAACATGATTAAAACCACAAGTGCATTACATTAGATATATAATTATCAAGAGGCATTTGAAGTGGTAGATGTTTTCTTATGACTCTGCCCATACTCATGTAACCTAATCTATACAATCTCTTAATACTTTATATTAGAGTGACTAAGGTGTCCCTCACCTACATGTTGGCTCATAAAGATGATACTGGTAGTGAGCATGCCATTTATTTCATTAGCCACACCATTGTTGATTAAAATAGGTGATACACTCAAGTATAAAATGAATTCTAGGCTATATTTTTGCAACTAAATATTTATGATACTATATGCTCAATATATAAATAAGGATTATCATGAGGTTTCAAGCCTTGTGTACTTTTATAAAACTATCCATCTCTCTTGGAATGTTGGTGCTTCATTACACTCATAATTAAGTTCAACATAAGTTATGTTAACCAAAATTTTATTAAGGGATAGATTATTATTGATTATATTGTTGATTCTCCCTTGGAATTTAATGACTTAATCAACACTAACTTTCTTGATGAATTAATCCACTATATACAAAAACCTACTATTAGCTCATCTCCTTAGTTTATAGATATCATCACTTACATGATTGTTCACACTTATCATAAAGATGCCAAATCATATCAAAATAGATGTCTGTGATGATGAATCATCACATCCAAGTATGCTATTCTAGATATTTTCCTTTATTATAAGGCCTTTGATGACTTGTTACTCTAATGTGTTGAGCAAGAGGAGTCATAAAGAGTCCTCTTTCATTGTCATAGTGGTGTTTATGGTTGGCACTTTGATGGCCATATGACTACTCAAAAAATCCATAATATGGGGTATTTATGTCCCTCTTTGGACCATAATGTCATTGGATATGTATGCAAATGTGATAAATGTCAATATTTTTCACATACAATACATATTCCTACTAGGGTATTGTAGCCCATTATCATTCCTTGTCCCTTTTACACTTGGGGTTTGGATTTAGTAGGTAAGCTCTCCTCTACTTCTTTAGATGGTCATCACTTTGTTATCACAGTGACTAAATATTTTATAAATTGGTTGGATTCTATTATATTAACAATTGTGATAAGATTAGTCATCATGAAGTTTATCCTGAACTAAATTATTTGCTAGTTTGGGGTCCTCCAGGTCATCATTATTGATAATAGGTCCCCTTTTAAAACTTTGAAATTTGTGAGTTATGTAAGAAGTTTTGTATATCAACCACTTCACCTCCTTATTCTACTAATAGGCCAAAGCTACTAACAAAACCCTGAAGTTGATTTGGTCAAAAGTATCAAAGATTTTGAATGAGATTGACACTTGTATCTCTATCTAGCAATATGGGCTTATAGAATAATTATTAAGACACCCACGAGGGTAACTCCCTACTCCTTCATGTTTGTATCCAAAGTTATTCTACACTTATAATTATAAATATCTCACCTTTGTGTTTCCTTCTAGGCCTTCTTTATTATGAGGAATATAGAGAGGCATGGCTAGCTAAATTTAAAAAACTAGATAAATGTCAAATTGTCATCGTAAATAATCATATTGCTTATGATAATTATATGAGAAAAAAATACAAAAAAACATACATGAGCACCCAATCCATTTAGGATGCCTTGTCCTTAGGCTCTATAATCAGATTGACAAGAATAAATGAGAAGGTAAAAAGTTTAGACCTAATTGGCTAGGCCCCTATCTAGTGACATAAGACTTTAAAAATGTATCCTATCAGTCATGCACTCTAGCGGGCAAAGATTTTGATGAATATTTGAACACTTTCTAACTCATATGATTCTATATATAATAATTTCATATCACATTATTCTCATTCACATTACATTTTCATAGTTCATATGTCCATATACATATCAGATGTGTTGTTTAGTGATTATTTGGTTGTTAGTGCACACAGCATAAAAACTTTCAAAATCTGACATATCACATCATCCCATTATTAAACTACCCTATCACCCCATGTAAAAAATTATCAAAATAATCATTACATTATTTCTTACCTTGTTTCTTATGATCATAGTACATATATTCTCTCTACATCTTCTTTCACAACTCAGAAAATGCTAGCCTATAGTCTAATCTAGAGGCTTTTCCATGATAGATTATCCTCTTATGGTACCTTATAAATTAGAACATTAACATGTTAAAAAATAGGTAGATTTATTCACCTATCTTGGCCTTTGGTGATGATACCTTGCATCTTACTAGTTTTATGGGGCCAACATTTGGGGGTAAAGTCATTGTAAATAGAAAAGTATACACTTGTATGAAAATTAAAACCTTATTCAAATACAAAAGTCAAATTCTACATCTCTCTCCCTTTTTTAATCCTTAGTATTGAGCCCTCATATATTAATAATTTTGTGGGGATAAATTTGGGGAGAGATGCCCTTACTCACCTATATCTAGCCTTCAGTGATAAGCCCATGTGTCTTTTTGGTCACATGATATTAAGTGTATGGGGTCACAAAGAGAAATATAAGTCAAATATAGAAGCAATATAAAATCAAATAGAATCCAAAAATTAATTTCTTCAAAAATATTTCCTACATGTTTATTTTTAAAAGGGTAACCTTTTCCCATTTACTAATTTTGTCAAGACTAGTTATCTCTAGATGAAACCAATAAAGTTAGGGTTTTGTAAGTCTATAAAGAAGTACATTTTCCCCTAACCTCATAAGGATTATATTATATTCATTTTTATTATAAAATTTTGATCAATGGTTTTCATTATTAATCACCTCACATTTATCCTAATCTCATTTTCATTTATTTTTGTAAATTTAAAGTCATAGGTTGTATAAAATAGAAAAACTATGTAGTCACCTATAAAAATTTGTTAGTACATTTACAATTTAATGTATTATCCATCACACTACATCATTTGTATATATTTTATTTCCACATATATATAAGTATTTTCCATAGCATTATATCAAAATCAAAGAGATACATGTACATCATCACATGCCTAGTCATCTAGAGTGCATAAACTAAAAATCAAAGCATGGAAGTTAAAGCCATAACACATGAATGACAAGTCACTAAGATAAGATGAAAACATATTTATATATATCATAATAACTATAGATTTTTTTTAAAAATGATGTCCAATATAAACACATTCATGGAGGACTAATGTGCCTTAACATATACAGTGGTATGGAAAAAACATTTAAAAATAAAAGTAAATGTTATAATCAAAAATGTGTATATCAACATATTACCTAGGTCCCCCTTATGAAAATTAGAGTAGGAATCATCTTCCATAGCATCTTCTTCATCTATGTCTAAGTCCTCCTCTATATTTACATAATTTGGAGCCTCACTATCTCCACCTCCTAGGTGTTGTTATTAAGTAGGGTCCTCATAAGTGGGGTCCTACTATGGTGTTGTGGGTCGAGGGTACATATTGTTTCCTTGATGCACCCTATCCTCCTCCCTTAACTTCTTATAGGGGAGGTCCTTGTGTCACTCCTAACTTAACTAGTTAGGTGATGGGCACCCATCTCATAATTTGGTGTCATGTCAATCATCCAAATCACACTATTCTCTCCTATCCTATGACCCTATATATGATCCTAGGGATGGGAACATTACTTGCATATGGTATATTGAATTATTGTAGCACCCTATCTACAGGGTGTACTTAGCATGTGAAATCCTATCTCAAACTTTAGTGGCCCCATTAAATATTATAAGATAGGTCCCCTTACCACCCTATTGCCCAACCATGTCCTAGTAGGGTAGGGCAATCAGTTTGACTTCTATTAGAGTCCCCACTTCTTGAGGAAAAGCATGAAAAGGTGCTACATCTATCCACCTAGTGGCCCTAATGTTCTCAAGTGATCTAATCATCACTCCCCTCTGATAAGGCATGATCCACTCATAGATATAACCAATGACAACCATTAGGTGGCTAATCAAAATGCCCCCCATATGGGCCACATGATAGAGATCCATGTGAAATTGAGATAGTAGCTCCTAGCTCTAAGAGTAATATGTTCCTCTCTCCTTAATGAAATGTACAATCAGTGACTAGATAAATAACAAACTATTAGTACCCTTATCTCCCACTAATCGAGAGGAAGGATACTAAGGATGGCCTTCTAAATATTTAGGATCACTAATCCCTCAAGCTAAGAAAGCCTCACACCAATTTGTGTACCTACATCAGGTTGTATTAGTATATCTAAAATGTTTTATGCAAATTTGGGCCTCATGACTACTATCAACAGCTTAGATGGATACAAATCAATTAGTTGTGGGAAAGCCATTGATCTAGTATACATATATGAGAAAGATTATCCACCCCCATAAGGCCTAGGGGAACTCAAATGTGTTCTAGATAGGGTCCTAATAAGTCAAGATGTCACAAAGTATTCTACTAGATGTTGGAATGAACTTTACATACATAATCCATAAAATCTAGCATGATCAAGAATGGAAAACTCATCAGCTATCAAAATCACTAAGACTTAGGGGAACCACTCTTATTCCTAAGCTCTACTCCACCATATGTAATGTCCCTATAATAGAGGAAGGACTCTAAATCAGCTCAAATACTAATTACACCTATTAAAATAAAGAAAGTTTTAAGTTTAGAGTCTATTTACAATAATTAAAATTTCCCTTGTTTGCATGTGGTAGTTATACAACCATTCCAATAGTTATGTATCCATCTTAGGTGGTGGTTACATAAATTTTGTAGGTAGTTACTAACTACCCCAAGAGATTGTGTAACTACCCTTGGTATCGGTTACATAATTGCTCCTATAGAAAGTGGTGGTTACAGAACTACCACGGTGGTTATGTAATCATCAGCCTATAAAGGTCAGCATTTCCATCCCCAAGAAGTAATTTTTTCCATCAATCATGTGCCATCTAAAACCCCTAAAAAAACCTAGATTATACCAAAATTTTAAAAAATTACATTTTCCTAATCTACCCTTCCCCACCAACATTTAAAAACTATTTTTTTGAAATTGATTAGATTTATAGAAAGATTTGATCAAAAGTTACAAAATTAGGGCAGAGGGTAAATAGGCACAAAACTTACCTGATCCTAACCTTCAACTCCTCCCATTATTATATTCACCATACTCTCATCATCCTCTTCCCATGGACTACTTTGTCACTCAAAATAGTCATAGGTAATTCAGAGCTCAAGAAATCTCACAAGTAATTGGGAAAAATGGACTAGTTTTGGAAAGTTTTTGAATATATTGGGCCTCAAACTAATCATTTTAGTTTAAGAATTTTCCAATTTTGGAATTTTTTCATATTTTACACATATTTTCAAAATTAAATATTATGTGCTTGTTGAATTATATAACTCATTTTCTATAATTAATGTTCTAACATTTTTCTATATTTCATAGCACATTTATGGTTTTATAGGTTCTTGACCACTTGCAATCAGATTCAATACCTAAGAGGATAGTTAAATTAGTATGATTTTCCCCATTTATATAGTATGTATGCTTATCCATGGCTTGATTATGTAATCTATTTTTTGCTTTCTTCTCACATTGCAATTGATTCTCATCTTTTGCTTATAGGGTGTGTGGAGTCTCAAATGGCTTTACTACACCACCAAGATAAGTAGGGTAGGTATTTCTAACTTAATTTTTCCATTTCATATGCCACTACTTAGGAAAACACCCTTGTGAACCCATGACAATGCATCCCCCTGAGGGGGCAATGTATGCACCTAATTTTTACACAGTGTGATATTCTTGACATGACATGTCTAATGATGATGCAATAACCTTCTAATAATGCTCTAACAAGAACTCTCTAACACTTATGTGTCTTTTTCTTCCCTCTCTCTCAATCCTCTTAAAACCCCATTTTGTTGACCCAAGCAACTTCCCTCAACCTTTTTTCATCCCCTTTCTCATCGGTGACATAATTTCCCTTTAAAGCAATGGAGCCACCCTATGTAGTTACAAAACCACCACATTGGTGATGGTTTTTCCATGGTAGTTGTGTAGATTTCCATAGTAGTTTTATCCTAACAGGGTGGTTTCATATTAAAATAATGGTATTTATGTTATATTAAGTGATGGTTTCATCATCATAGGTAGTGGTTACATCATTACCCCTATAAATAGGGGTGATTATGTCACCATTCTTCCATATTCTAAATTTAGCTCTTGTGAATCATTTTTTGATGTGTTTTACATGATTATTGTCACATTTACTATTTATCCATCCAAATTTCACCTCCAATTATTATCATCTCACTCTCTCATCTAATTTCAATCATTTTGTGTTCCTCCCAAGTTTAACTCAATTAAACTCCATACAAAATCCATTTCTCTTATATAAGTAAGACAATTTTGGCTTGATTTTAGATTAAAAATTTTGAATTATAAGATAAATAATTTTTAATAATTTACATCCACATCATAATATAATTTATTTGGATCTTTGCTTTGATTTCTTTCATGTTTGACTACACAGATCTAGATAAGGAGAGTCATTATTCTTGCAACCTAGTCTTTACAAATGATGTATTCAAATAATCATAGTTTGTTGTTACTTATTTGGATTTATGTATATACTCTTATTATCCCATTTTTTACATAAATATATTCATCCTCTTTGTTTGAGAGTTATTGACATCTTCATTTGAGCAAAAGGAACCAGCATGTTGAGGACCACAGTGCACATTGTTTTTGTTTCCAACTAGTCTACATTAAGATCAAGTTGGATATTATTAGCTTAGATTTATTTTTTTTATTCTAGTAGATTATTATTAATTATCATATTTTATTAAATATTTATTTTATAAAAAATTTAAATTTGATAGGATAAATAACTCTCTTCCTTTTAGCATCTTTGTTATAAAAAAGTAGTAGATAGATTCTTTTGTTTGCATCTCTCTCAGTAGATTTATTTTCATTAGCATAAAATCTTTCAAAAAAAATTATGAATATTTTAGGAAACATTTCATACACTTTAATCCAACATAATAGTTATTTTTTAGATTCAAAACAAGATCCATTTCTCTCAAAATAATCAGCTAGTAAGTAATAAAACACTAGACAAATTATAGGTAAGCAAGAGGCTTTCATAATTTTTTATTTTCTCATTATTTTAGATTAATTTGAGTTTTTTTATTATTAATATAAATATAAAAATAATAATTTATATCTCTTTATTTTTTTCAATAAAATCATTCAAAACTTGCGTGTAACAACTAGGAAAGTTTAAAGCTGGCAGGGGCCCTAGCCTGGTTGGCTAATTATTTCTGTTGCGGCTTTGCTGATCTCAAGTTCTAGTCTCCCCCTACCCCATGGTACAGGTATTAGGCATGTCTAGCCAGTGCCGCTGGTCAAGTTAAAATTTTTATCAGGCTTTTACAAAAAAAAAAACTATGAAAGTTTAAAGCTAACTCAGTTTGTTGGTGTGCAAGGAAATTATAAAAGCATTAGAGTGTTGTTGTTTTAGGCTATATTATTTATTTAATAATTTTAATATATATAAAATATAACTAATATTATATCCATAAATAAATATATAAAAATTATGAAATCACCCTCACTTAGATTGCATTTAAACAAAGTTAGAAAAAATTGGCATCTTACACAATAGGGTAGATTTTTTCTTATCTCTTTGCACAAATTGTCAAATCATTAAAAAAAGATATAAAAAAATTGCTTAAATTCATTTTTATTTTTTTAATTTATTTACTTTTATCATTTAAATTACATAAATCAAGTAGTTTACTTCCAATTCAAAAATAACTAAAACATTTCCAAAATCCTTATCTAGTCATACAAACCAAAAACCAAAAAAATTTACTTCTAACAACACAAAAAGTATTTACATGATATATATATATATATATATATAATCTCATACACTTATACATTACCTACTCCCTCTTGGATGACACTTCATAAAATACTTAGTCTTGTTAGATGTATTTTTCCCTAGGGTTAAAGCACCTGACCCCATAGTTGGCATACATTATGATATTACTATTGAGATTAGGAGAGATATTTTCCATTATAATCCAATCCCTCACCTCATTATATACTCTCTCAACACCTTAGAATAACAAGAATTAATTATTGATCCACTGATCATTATCCTCCCTCAAAATAATGGTTGTCATTACAAAATTACCTAAGCCTAGTTTCTCAATCCCTTTACTTATTCTCCTTGGGTCTAGCCTCATCTTATATCATTCACATTTGTGGATGAAATTTATTGGGCATATCCAAAATGACATATTTGATCTCATTACATGGGTAATTTAGCCTAATCTCACCCATTTCCCTAATCTTAGCATTGACCAAGAACTTCCCCTCCTTGTGGTCTTAGATATCGAAGGACCTTGGACCTCTATTTTTACATAACTTGACACTCTTAAAAAGCATCATGACACTATTGAATTCTTTTTGTTACATAAATATAACCCATTTACACCACCCATTCTAAATCCCATTCTACCCAATAACTGACCCAATCCATAACCCATATATTATGTCAGATGCCTTATCCTAACCTT